>JAXDDX010000022.1:1890000-2457500 GCA_034670405.1 Hoplostethus atlanticus | reverse complement strand
GAGCAAGAGGTTATCTGAGGAGAAATAGAAAACGGAGAAAAAGTAGCGAACAGAATAAACCTGGGAGAAAGACAGAGAGATTAAGAGATAGAGAAAAAGAGTTAAGGGGGAGAGAGAAATAGAGAGAGAGAGAGAGAGAGAGAGAGAGAAGAGAGAGAAGAGGAGCGTCCTGACCTAGTTCCAATAGAGCTCCATCACAAACAGGTAGCTTTTTAACGCCTCCCCAAAGCCTGCCCCATAAACACACACTCAACTGGCCTTTATAGACTCAGTCTGCAGTGTCTGGAAACACACACACACACACACACACACACACACACACACACACACAAACACACAGGTGGGCACCCTGACCACAGTGCTGGCACACTCTCATCCCTCAACTCAATAGGGTCAAAATCCTGCTTAAAGTGTTCTGCACACACACACACACACACACACACACACAGTCGTACACACATAGACAGCCACACACACACACAGTCGTACACACATAGACAGCCACACACACACACACACACACACACACAAACAAATGCACACTCTACTGAAAGCCCTACTGAGGCCACAGAAGTTCAAAAATGTCCACAGAGCTTAAAAGCACTTGACACCTTTCCAACTCCAAGCTCATTTGGAACCTGTCCACACCTGGCAAGGTCAGGGCCGCCGTTGTCAAACTCATGATTCTCACACTGTTGTGTACCGCTAGTGGTCACTCACTCTCCCCCACTCTCTCTCTCTCTCTCCCACTCCCCTCTCTCTACCTCCTTCTGCTCTGCTATCTTCATTTGTCAGGCTCATACTGTAGCATTAACTTGAATGTCACAGTACTGGCTACAATGGACTTAATTTACTTAGTGGAGCGACGTGTCCTTCTCTTGTGTTATTCCACGCGGTGCCGAGGCCTAGACAGGGAAAGGCTAAGCCAAATAGGATCAGCAAACTGTATGGCTTATATAAGGAAGGACACAAACCATACTGAGACCGACAATTTCGCCCATCAGACAATGGAAATGAGTAGAAACACATACTAAGTACACTTTACCTCCAGTGCAGTAGGTGATGCATTAAAGGCCTCCTCCGCTGACCTCAGTGTAATTCCTGAGCTTCTCGAAAACAGACCGTGATGTGTGATTTTCCCCCCGACAGTCACAATCCGAAACAAAATGACATTTAGGCGTGCAAGGTGAGTGAGGGCGGGGATAGGGTGCCTTTTTCACTGGGTGGGAATTATTTCTACTCTGCTCTGGTGAAAGAATGATTTGCTTTAAAGGTCTGTTTGAAAATTTGCAAATGCTTTTTTTTGAGGTCAGTGGAGGGGGGCATTACACATAAAGGTTATCCTGCGCATGGAAAGACCGCCCTCTGATTGAGTTATTTCCTTCATGCATCCGTCTTTTCATCCCTCCATCAGTCCAGTTAGCCAACCGGCCAGGTGGCCAGGCATCCATCTCTCCATCCGTCCAGCCAAGCAAGCAGCCAGCCATTCATTCAGTTACTAGTATATAAACTGTAGGCCAAATGCTAATCCCTTGATTGAACACTTGAAGACAAAGGTTATCACCAAACAGATTTAGTTAAGGTGGCGAGGGGCGAGGGATCTTAGCGGGGCTCACAACTGATCTAATCAACAACACGAGCTAAGTTGATTATGAAACTGCAGTTGTGGAGGAACAGACAATGGAGAAGTGGAGCAGAGGAGAAAATAAACAGAGAGGAGAGAGGAGGAGAGGAGAGGAGAGGAGAGGAGAGGAGAGGAGACAGAGCAGGACAGGACAGTAGAGAATAGAGGAGAACAAAGCCGAGCGGAGGAGAGCAGACATATAAGGGGCAGAACAAAGAAGAAAACTGTACCGGAGTGCAGAAGAAGAAGAAGAGGGAATAACATGACAGAGTAGAAGAGAGTAGAGCCGAGCAGAGTAGACCACAGTAGAGTAGAGCTGGGCATTGCATTGCAACAGACCACAACAGGGCAGAGGAGAACAGAGCATTGTGGGACTACAGCAGCCTCAACAACCTCCATCGTTATCTCAGGTGTGAGAAGAGATAGCAGAAAGAGATTGTGTCTGCATCTGTTTCCACGTGTTTGTTTGTTTGTCAGCGTGTGTGTGTGTGTGTGTGTGTGTGTGTGTGTGTGTGTGTGTGTAACTGAGCCTTGTCCCAGCCACCATGCAGCCGCTGTTCCCACCCCAGCATGCCCCCAAACCAGTGTTTTGCTACAACAGCAAGCAGGTCCACTTTGGTGTCCCAACAGCACACGCAGGCAAACACACACACACACACACACACACACACACACACACACACACAGTACCTACAATACACACACACCTCTCCCTCAGAGATGATCTCTCTCTCTTTAGCACAAAAAAAACCACACACACCCACACACATACAATTACAGTAGACACTGCAGAGGGGTCCAGAGGGGTCCAGAGGGGTGGAAATGCCCCCTGAACATAACACCATGCTGCTGTGGAGCGCAGCGCGACGGGGGCAAGTGTTCGCCGGCTGCAAACGCCACTGGGACCAATTAGGCAGCGCGCAGAGCAAAGCGCCGCAGAACGCCCCGCATCACAGCCAGTTCAAAAGGCCCACCGCTGAGACGGACAGCTGAGGGGGTGGGGTTAGATTTTCATGGGGAATGGGGCATGATGGGTGTTTGTGTGCGGGGTGTTATTACATGGGGGGGATGGAGATAACAATCCGTAGGAGGACGTGTGTGTGTGTGTGTGTGTGTGTGTGCCAGCATGCTTGTGTTGATTTTACACCAAGTGAATCTGAGCATTTAAACAACAATATTGAGAAACAAATCCATCATCAAGAGTGGCAGCCTCTCCCAGCCTCTCCCAGCCTCTTCCAGCCTCTCCCAGCCTCTTCCAGCCTCTTCCAGCCTCTCCCAGCCTCTCCCAGCCTCTCCCAGCCTCTTCCAGCCTCTTCCAGCCTCTCCCAGCCTCTCCCAGCCTCTCCCAGCCTCTTCCAGCCTCTTCCAGCCTCTCCCAGCCTCTTCCAGCCTCTCCCAGCCTCTTCCAGCCTCTTCCAGCCTCTCCCAGCCTCTCCCAGCCTCTCCCAGCCTCTCCCAGCCTCTTCCAGCCTCTTCCAGCCTCTTCCAGCCTCTCCCAGCCTCTTCCAGCCTCTCCCAGCCTCTTCCAGCCTCTTCCAGCCTCTACATTGCATTTTACATTGTGTGCCACCGGGTCGGATTTTGCCAGAAATTTGTTGGATTGCTTTACGGCACAAAACAGGAAGAGTGTCGCTATATTGATGTTCTTCCAGCGCTAACTGAGCTAAATCTTTCGGAGTTTCTATTATATCTATTCTCTTCAGTAAAGAGGAAATAGAGTAAAGCCAGGGAGGGGAAGCGGTGAAACTAGTAACATCCTCTTCGCACAGGAATCAGCGAGGTTTATGGGAAAGGTGGTCTTAATTTTGAGAAATACCAATGGCTTAAAAATAGAGGCTGCCAATCGACTCTATGGTCTCATTTTGTAACAGTAATTAGGCCAAGGTATCACAGTTGATATGTCAATGTCAGCTAGTGATGTCACGCAGCACCTGTAGGTGTTGCACAACCTCACACCCACAAGACCCACAACCCAGCCTTCAGTCTGTCCCTTCACCTACCTGAGCACTTCGTTGGGGTTGCCTGAGATGGGGGTCTTCTTGTCGGGCGTTCCGTGGCACTCAGATTTCAGCAGGGTATGAGGTCCGCGGTCCATCATCATGGTGGAGGTTGCCATAGCGATGACTGCCACTCCGTCGCGGACGCGGGCCTCCAGGTTGTAGTCCCACTCGTCATAAGACACCGAGATCAGACCTAGAGGCAGAGCGGGAGAGGGAGAAGGATCAGAGGGGGTGGTGTAGGGGTGGCGGAGGTGGTGTGAATCGGATTATAAGGGAGAAGTGAAGAGGCGGAGGAGAGAGAGAGACAGACTGAAACAGAGCGACAGGGGTAACTGAGTTAGGGCATGCAGCGTTCATGTTCTGGACACACTCCGAGAGGCAGAACACACGCAATGCGATGACTCACGAGAGCAGATGAATAGCACTCCCTTTCTGTCTGACTAAACGTCTATCACCTTGCTGTGTTTGTCCATCTGTCTGTCTAAAGCACTGTCTGTCTCTGTCTGCTGGCATTTACACTATCTGTACGCCTGTTTGTCCGTCCTGCTGTCTGTCTGAGTCCTGGACTCAAGCTGTCTATGTTTCTGAACATTCATTTGTACATTTGTTTCTCCCTGTCTCTTTGCCCATCTCTCCCTCTGCCCATCTCTCCCTCTGCCCATCTCTCCCTCTGCCCATCAGCCCATTCAAAAGTTTGCCAGTACAGCCCTCTTTCTTCTTCTCCCTCCATTCATCCTTGCCTCTTTATGGCTGATTATCACTGGCCTGGCTGTCAGTGAGTAGACGGTCCATTCATGGATGTTTCCCAGTATTCCCGGGGCCCAGGACAGCACTTGACCTTATGGGTTCGGCATTTTTTTGACCTTTATTTATCCAGGGAAGGTTTGCTGAACATGCATGCTCTTTTTTTTCAGCAACAAGCCCTGCGTCACAGTCACACAGTTACGTACACTCACACCTGGGAGTCAGAGGCTTACACTGCTGGCAAATGAACACGTCCAGTGGAGCAGTTGGAGGGTCAGTGCCTTGCTCAAGGGCACCTCATGGCAGTTGTTGAGAAAAGAGGAAAAGTGTTGCTCATTCGCTGTCCCCAGCCCAGATTTTTCAAACTTGCCTAGGGATTCAAACTGGCAATTTTCTGGTCACAAGCTTCTCTAACCTTTCGGCTGCTGCTGGCCTCATGACTTATGAAAACGGCCAATAATTGATGTTTCTGTACGGGCCCCATTGGACGCCTCTGGGCTTGGGGGTCACTTAGTCCTCCCTGACGGCAAACCCTGCCTCCGTTAAAATGTTCTATCTGTATCTCTGCTTGCCTGTTTCTTCATCCATCTCAGCCGGTCTGTCCATCACTCAGTCAGTGGCTATGTGACAGCATAAGACTGGTCAGTCAGTCCACTACCATGTCAGTGGGCAGAAATAGACAGGCGGCCTGGCAACCTGCCTGCCTCTCGGGGGCCTCAGCGCTGACAGCTCCAACCCTCCAGGACCACATCTAATGTCACACACTGTTGACACTTCCTCAACGCTCACTCGCTCCCATCGCCCGTTGGTTTTTACACACTCAGTCACTTTTTTTCCTGGAAAGGATTCTAATATTGGAATAGGGTGAGTGTGTGTGTGTGTGTATTTGTGTGTGTGTGTGTGTGTGTGTGTGTGTGTTTCTGCATCTTGGGACCTGCTGCTTGTCCGTGTGCATGTTCTTGCGGAGGAAAGGGCTTCTGGATGTGTATATATTCATACATCTCTCAGGACATGTTTAAATGTCACAACACAGACATGTCATCCTGCAACGATGTAGCTGAACAGCAATGTGGCAGCTGCAAAGCCTGTTTCACTCTGCCCTGTAAACTGGCTACATCCTCTGTCTAAATGGCATCGGCTGTCTTCCCTGTCACAGACACACACACACGCACACAAATTCACACTAACAGACATACAGTAACCGCACACACACAGGCAATTGATTGGTGGACGTAATAGCAGAACTACCACATCATTGGGTATTTTTGGGAACGGCTTATCACTGTCAGTGATGTCAGATTGGGTGGTTACGTTAGCAGAGCCTGTGCGTCAGTAGTGTGTAACTATGATCGGGGCGAATAGGAGACAGAGAGGCTGTTAGTAAGAAGAGAGAGAGCGAGAGAGAGAGAGAGAGAGAGAGAGAGAGAGAGAGCGAGAGAGAGAGAGAGAGAGTCAGACAGTGGTACAGACAGAAAGACACTGAGGACACAGAGATGAGAGAAAATGAAATAGAAAAAAATGAGGAGAGAGTCAGAGGAGGCAGAAACAGTGAAACAGAAAACGTGGAGAGAGAGAGAGAGAGAGCATAAAAAAGGAGGAGAGGGAAGTGGGGAGGAGAGTGGGAGGAGAGATGGTTCCCCAGAGCGCCACTTAAGGAAGGCATCAGTGGAATTACCCATGAGGATTGGAGGTTCTTCATCACACATGGTGCAAAGTATTAAGCGTGCCTCATGAGCAAATTAGCCCCATAGCTAGCGTGCACCTTCCACTGAACCCTGAACCGCTGGATTCAACCCAAGCACACACCACCGCCACTCAGGCACATGCTGTGCCACGGTAGCATCTCGCTTTACTGGGAAGTTCTCGAGGCGTCGTGCGGTTTTCGTGAAACTCAAGAGATGAGGGTTGGTTAGGGTTGATTTGTATTGAAAGGCCAACATCGGACCATCACACCGCCCAACCCATATATATTGGTCTAACCCTACTCCAAAGCAAAGCAAGCAGTGGAGCAATAGTGCAGCAGCAATACTGCAAGCATGTAAAAACGGTAATGGTTACATGTGCCCAGTATTGAGTTCATTGAACATGACAACGTATTCTACTGTGTATCTCCTCCAGTTTATCCAGTAATGCACTTGAGAGTGACTTATGTTTTATGTGCAAGTGAATACACAGTTCCTTTAGTGTATTCTAGTCATTTTGCAGTATAATTTATGTTTCATACTGCATCCTGTGTTGTATCCTATTCATCGTACACTAAATAAGTTCATGTTATTTCGCCTGCTCTCTCTCATAATGTCACATATAATTAATCCAATGATGATTCAACGGGAACCTGAAGAGATTCTCGCGTGTCCATCAACACAGCCACTCTGCCAACTCTACTTTGTAATCGTCCATGCAACACGTTAGCCGGTCACGATTATCTCCGTGGCAACGTGAATCAAAAGTGAATAGATCGTGTGATTTACATAACTGATGTGGTGATATATCAAACTTTATAGAGTGGAACCCTAATTTGGAGGCTGTATGCAGAAACAACACACACACACACACACACACACACACACACACACAATGGCCTACACACATGCACATACACACTCCCAACCGTATGCACACAGAGGCACACACAAAGGCGCAGACACACAACCCATTTGATTTCACACACCAATTATTTTCTTGCACAAATTAACGTAGGAACTAATGACACATTTCATAGACAAATACACACACACAGGCACACACACAAACACGCACACACACACTCCTAGCTCCCATTTAGAGTGAATCATCCACGGGTGCCAATAAGAGATCGGAGGTACAAAGTTTGAGTTACGTTGTGTGTACAGCGCAACAACCTCAGGTTCCGCCTGGCAGCCATTTCCCAGAAACTGCTGAGGACAGGCCGTGTAATATCTCTCCTTCACTGTAAATCAACCAGCCGAACACCAACAAATTGTCAGACTCATTATGTCTGGTGTAAATCTCCGACCAGCTATTTGGATTATTCTCCGACGGTGGCTAAGAGAGAGACTGCAGTTGTGGAAAGTTCCATTGGTTTTCTGGTTTCATCACCAAAGGGGTTAGAGGTTTAATTCCCACTGGGAGCTGGCCTTTCTAGAAATGTCTGCCCCCATAAGTGCCAAGTCACTTTGGATGACGCAATCTGACAGATGTGCTTGGCAGATTGCGTGGGCAGGTTGAGCGGCTAAGGCACCCCAACTTCGGTGTGACTTTGGGTTGAGATTTGACCCTCAGATGTTTGACTGACCTCCCCGTTGTAATGCTTGCTAGGTAGAGGTCCTGTAGCTCAATGGGAGCAAGGCACTAACACTGAGGGTTAGGGCTTTGATTCCAGTTGGCGCCACCTATGCTGAAAATGTACACCAAGGTAAGATCATTACCCACATAGCAGTAAAGTCGAGTCGAATGTGCTCTGAATCCGAGTCAGATTACATTCCCAATCCTGACTCTGTTTCTGTGATTTCCTACCTGTGGGGAACTCTGCAGGCACCACGTCAGCGTCTCCAGCGACCAGCGAGGGCACTATCCATGTGTAGCCATAGCCGGTGATCCCGACAGAGTGGGCCACCTCGAAGATGGTGTTGGCCTCCTCTTTGGTGCAGTAGAGCAGTATGACGGGGCTCTGAAGCTTCTTCAGCTGGTTCTGGATCTTCGAATCTCCGTCGTCCAAAGACATGTCGAGCAGTAGCACTTCCTCCAGTTCCCAGCCCACGAAGCTGTTCTCGATGGTGCTGCGGATCTGGATGAGAGGGAGGAAGAACCGTCGTGATCAGACAGTGGTTTTAGTTGCTTCGGTAATAGATTGATAATTTTACTTTGTCATCGTCCTGACCGTTTGTGCATGTGGTCTCTGCTGCGTGCATGTGCGTGAGTGAGGTTACCTTGGTGACAAAGTCCTGGTAACCGGGGTAGTACGTGGTGACGATGGAGAAGATGTACCAGTCGTACTCCTCCATGATGTTGAGCATGACCGAGGCCTGCTGCTCGATGGACGGGCCGAACTGAAAGAACATGGAGTTGTCATCCTGAAAGGGACAGAAACACACAGAGGAACAAAGGAAGAAAATGTTAATGGCTGTGTAACAATATTGGCCTGAACTTTAATTTAAGTTGGCTGAGCACACAGAGGAGCAAGGGTAGAGGACTTCAGTGGTTCATTTAGTTGCCTTCATTCTCTCACTCACAGAGGAGAGAGAGCAGAACGGATACTAGTGGTTTTGTAATAATACCGGTCACGACTTTCATTAGTTGTCTTCATGACTCCTTTAATGTGCTTGTACACAGAGGTGACTGGAGGAAATGCTGGGGACTCAAAGCTGCTCTCCTCAATCTCCTTCATCTATTTGCTGTTTTATAACAACACAAGTACAATGTAGTTTTCACGGTAACGGATACACAATAAATACACGTTCATCAAAAAACTGTACTGCAATTACACAGTTGCACATAAAACAGACCACTTTCATGTCACTAAGTCGCTTCCTTTGGAGAACTGAAATCTACATCTGACGGATACGGAGAATGCCACAGGTTGTCTCAACATCTCGAAACGAAAAACAGCAGTCCAGTCAGAGACAAACACCCCGGTAAACAACCCATACAGCCGATATCCAAGCCTGCGTCTCACGACCACCGCTGAAATATTGAGCTGGACAGAAGTAGAGGGGGAGGAGGTGAGAAACGCAAGTCTAGTCAAGGCTCTGCAGTTTTACCATGTGAGCTAGTTAATGTGTGTGTGTGTGTGTGTGTGTGTGTGTGTGTGTGTGTGTGTGTGTGTGTGTGTGCCTGTGAGTAAAATCAACCATAGCTGACAGCCAGGCCGGCCAGGCAGGGTGTTGAAATCTTCCCGGCTTCTCAGGACTCTCTCTGTGCTTCACTCAACATCAAAGGATAACCTCCCCCACCCAAGGGACTCACTTGGGTCGATCCGTTACCTTGTTTCCGCATTAATGAGATCAGGGCTGTACCATTGAGGTGGCATGTTGAGAGGGGTGCACCGTGAGCGCATGTGACAAGCACCGCCACATCAATACACATCAATACACATCTCTTCACAGTGATGACTGTAATGTGCTGCATCTGTGTGGCTGAAAGTCGTTATACCTTAGCAGTATGAAATATACAGCATGCATCTAACGCTGTGTTCAGCACCCAGTGTGTGTTTCAGAACTGTTTCATGAAATAATGATGTGCGCTTCATGTCTCTGAACAGATGTGAATGCATCGTACTGGATGCTTTTGAGCTGTGTAGGGTCACCAGACCGGTAGGATGTGTTGAGGAACACTGGGACTTCACCGACCCCCAAATCTTCTCTATTACCCTGTAGCTCTGTACAGTACAGTACCCTCAACCCTACTTATCTTTGTTGCTCAACTTTCTATTTCTCCTTGGTCTCTCTCTCTCTCTCTCTCTCTCTCTCTCTCTCTCTCTCGCCCTCCATCCATCTCTATCCATCTCTTCTCTTGCTCTGTCGTCCCATTTATACCAGTGGAATTACTGCCAGGGCACAGTTATAATTGAATTTCCAGACTCCCCCCACCCCCCTCTCCTTGTCCTCCATACAGTACCCCCTCGCCGACCGCCCCATCCCCTCAATCCTCCTTCCTCTGGCTCCCTCCCTCTCTCTCTCCCGCTCTCTTCTTCCTAGGAGCGGTATTAATGTACTGTCCAACACAGTCATTCAGAGTGCCAGAGGTCCACCAAATTTTCATTAGCCTTTGAGAAAAAGATATGCAAAAAGGAGAGCAAGGGAGACAGAGAAGTAGAGATGTAGCGGAGGGAGAGGGAGAGGGAAAAAGGGAGGGGAGGGGGGAGGGGGGGTGAATGATAAGAAACCCTGAGCAAAATGAAGTGGTGCAAAACACCTCTCTTCATTTACAGCAACAATAATTAGGGAGCGGACACATTATCACCTCTGTTGGCACAAGGTGATCGATTAGCGGGTATTAAAATGCCCAGAGGGGGTAGCAGGGCCGGCATGTCAGGCAGACAGGCAGACAGGCAGACAGGCAGACAGGCAGACAGGCAGCAGGGGTCACTGGCTCTCCGCTGACGTCAGTACCGGCTACTGTACACCGACAACAATACAGTACACCGCACAATACAGCAGGATGAATGGCCAGAGGAGACCGGGGAGAGAGAGACGGAGAGATGTGGTGAGAGATACCGAAAGCACAGATAAAACCGTAGAGGGGAGAACAGATACAGAGAAACAGAGAAAGACAGAGAGAGAGAAAAAAAATAGAGAGAAACTTAAGGGACAAAAAAAAGAATTAAGCAAGCAAGAAGAATAGATAGAGACGTAGAGCAGAGAGGATGTAGCTGAGATATAGCTACATCCTCCACAGGGACGGAGAGAGAGAGGACAAAGTGGTGACAATAGGATGAAAGGAGAGGAAGAGGGCAGGCTGGCAGACGGCTCTGATCCTGTGTGGAGCGAGTGAGCAGTGAAGGGGCAGCAAGCCAGAAGTCAGTGAAGGAGTAGGCAAGAGGAGGTGTGTGTGTGTGTGTGTGTGTGTGTCTGTGTGTGTCAGGCAGTCAGCCAGCCATTAAGGCAGAAGGAGGCTAAGCCTGAGTTGTTCAACCACAGAGGATTGCTGCTGTCAGAGAGAGAGAGAGAGACAGGACGCATGTGTGCCTTCCTCTAAGCGGAGGCTGTGTGTGCATGCTGCATGTGTATCTGTGTGTGTAAGAAAGAGAGAGAGAGAGAGAGAGAGAGAGAGAGAGAGAGAGAGAGAGAGGGACGGGGGGAGAGAATGCGAGAAGAGCCTGTGTCTATGTGGGCTTCTGTGTATGTATGACAGTGTGTGTGCATGTGTGCATGTGCGCATGTGTGCGTGTGTGTGTGTGTGTGTCTGTGTGTGCGTGTGTGTGTGTGTGTGTGTGTGTCTACGACCGTCTATGTGTGCATGTGCAAGTGAGTGTCTGCACGTCTGGATTTTGTGTATGTTTGGCCTCAGTAGGGCTCTTTATAATGTGTTTGTGTGCGTGTGTGTGTGTGTGTGTGTGTGTGAGCGTGTGTGCGTGTGTGTGTGAGCGTGTGTGCGTGTGTGTGTATACTAAATGGTTGAGAAACCTTGGGCTGCCAGAGTTGCCTGCTCTGCCCCAGAGCCTTCAAATGAGTGCACTCACACACTCCTGGAGCAGCCATTTGACTCGGAGGGGAGAGAGAGTCAATAACTCAGGTATTTCAATTACACACACAGGGGCACATCAGTGGCTACAAAAGAAATAGACCCACTTCCAATCTTGCCCCAGAATATGCACACATGCACACACGTCCTCAACACACATTTGAATACACACATGCATGCACAGAGTCAAATACACAGTGAAAGGAAAAGGGCGCACACACTGAAAAACACAAAATAAGACACTCAGTCACTTCTAAACACTGGCGGCGCTCACTTAGACACGTACGCAGGCATGCTACATACTGGCAAGATAAAACAACTCAAGGTGTACCCGTTCATATTGTGAGTATAAGAAAGTACACACTTGAATACACACACCCGCTGCACACTGTACATGTAGAGTTCACCTGTCAACCACGAGGATGTTTCTCCATGTCTTTAATGGGCATCATAGGAAACACCAACCAGTTTTTCTCTAATCCTGAAACCCTGACATAACATACAAGGATTTTGCACGATGTAACGATGTGAACGTGGGCGTACTTCATCACCAAGCTCGTACCAGAGTACCTGGTCGCCATTCCCTCAGCAACACTATCGATTTCCAAGCGTTTTGAAGCGTTTTGTTGCAGCCTACTATATACGGATTGGGGTTGTTGGTTTTTTTCTGAGTGAAAGCACCATATAACAATTTTATTTTTTGACTGTGAGGAGGTAGAGACAGAGAGAGGGAAAGACGTGGTAGAGAGACAAGCAGACAGACAGAGAGGAAAAGCAAGAGAGAGAGAGAGAGAGAGGGATGATGGTGTCTGTTGCTGGGAGGTTTTTGGCAATGCATATTTCTATCCTGCCTATAAAGGCTCCTTTGAACTTGAGCAAGTGGGGGTTGCTATTGACTGCTGCTGCACTGCCTGATGGGAAGAGAAGCCAGCGAGAGAGTGGGAGAGCGAGACAGAGAGCGAAAGAGGAACGGGGATGGAGGGATGGAAAAAAAGGAGAGGTGGAACGGTAGGTGAGGAGGCAGGGAGGAAAGGGAAACAGCTGGTCTTGTTTGAGCATAGTGGATTTAAAAGATGGTGGGCAAAAGATAAAACTCAACACAGCCACAGGCATTCACACACACACACACACACACACACACACAAGATACAGAGATACAGACACACATGTATGCATGCACACACACACACACACACACACACACACACACAAAAGCACATTCAATTCTGACAAAAGAGAATTGCTATCTGCAAAAAAAGAGCAGTCATCACCACATGTGCTGAAATTACGTATCGATGACAATCCCTCTTGTCCCTCGCTCGCCCGCTTCCCCGCTATCCACTTGTCTCTCTCTCTCTCTCTCTCTCTCACACACACGTTATTATCTCAATTAGACTTCACTCTTTCCCCCCCCTCTCTCTTTTTGTCTCCTCTCCTCGTCTCGTGCCTCATCATCACATTTCTTATCATGGAAGTCTTCTTATCTTTAATCAAACACATGAAGCTTAATTAGCTGGCACGTTTGTCAGACCAGCACCTAATTAGTGATGACCTCATTCTAACTACTTTTTCGAACCGTAATTAAAAAGCACAGGTCTTCATTCAAATATTTTGCCTCAACATGACTGTGATTATAATGGAACTAACCTGTCACAGCAAGAAAGAAAGAAAGAAAGAAAGAAAGAAAGAAAGAAAGAAAGAAGGAAAGAAAGAAAGAAAAACGATCAAATGAATGAATGATTGAATGAACCGTGACTGAACCAAGCAGGAGTCACAGTAGGAACGAGTGTTTTGTTTCCTGACACAATCAGACAGTGTCTGAATGGAAGTTAATATCTTGTAACGCGCAGACACACACACACACACCGACACCGACACACACACACACACACACCAACACCGACATACACACACACACACAGGCCACATGCACAGATCGTTTCTCTCTGGCCCATTTCTGCTCTAAGTTTAGCAGACGACCTACCGAGGGGCCTCTGCAGTCTGATGCTTTTCCTGCTCTTGTTTGTCCCCTGGTCCTTGTAGAATGGAAATAATCCTTTCTCCCTCCCTCCCTTTCACCCCCTCTCTTTCTGTGTGTGTGTGTGTGTATGTCTGATGGAGTTAGGCTAAAGAGAAGTAACGGAGGAGCTACAAAATGTATGTTCTGTGGGATAAGAAATCTCTGGGAGGGTGAGGCCTTCAGGAGAAGTTGGGAGGAGACGATATACTACATGTATGACTGTATACTACATGTATGACTATATACTACATGTATGACTATATACTACATCTATGACTTTATACTACATCTATGACTTTATACTACATGTATGACTACACACTATAGGACTATGAGGCCAACGCAGACTGGCTGAGACCTCTCTTCCTCCTCTCTTCCTCCTCTCTTCCTCCTCTCCCCAAACATAAAGGGATCCATCCTCAGATACTCCTGCACTGTTAGATATCATTAATCTGTTTTGTGATGAAGTGCAGTAATTTACTTTTTTGGTGTACCCACTTTCCTTCAACCTGCCCCGTTTTTTACTTCAGTTAGTGATTTCATACAAATATAGCTAGCTAGCCAACTAGTTGTGAACATTGAGGAATGTCTGCGTTCACAGCCACCTCTCTTACTTAAAACGCATTGCATTATGGGCTATCGAGGCTACTGCCCCCCCCGTACGGCAAGCAGGTAAGCTCGACATTAAAACGTGCTTTTCCTCAACAAAACGGGAGGATGAGGTGAGTGGTGAGGGTGGGGACGGTGAAGAAGCTGAGGTTCGGGCGGACCATCGGGGGTCCCAGGGTGGCTGTAAAGTGGTTTAGGGAGTCGGGGAGGTGAGCGAGCCGGGAGCGAGGGACAGGAAGAAAGATGTCTGACTACAACATCTTTCTTCCTGTCCCTTGCTCCCGGTGTAAAGGCGGAGGTGGAAGGTGAAGGTGGGTTGATCGGGAGGAGAGAGAGAGAGGCGGGGGGGAGAGGGGGGGGGGCAGTAAGGTCCAGGAGAGGGATGTTATTAATCCATTTACTCCCCTACCACTTTCTCCTCTGCTATCTCTCCCACTTCTGTCATATCTACTGATTTCAATCTCCTGCTCTCGCTTGCTCTCCACTCTCCATCCTCCCTCTCCTCTCTCCCTGCACACTTCCCCTCTCTTTCTCCCTCATTCCCTTATCTCCTTCCCACCTTTCCGCTTCGCTCCCTCTCACCCTCCTTCCCTCACTCTCTCCACCCTTCTTCCTAATTTTCCCCTCCCTAATTCCTTCTTTCCCTCTTTTCCATCTTTCCCCCTCTCTTTCACCTCTGACCTCCCCCCTTGTTAATTCCCTCCGTCTTTCCTTACTTTCCCTGCCCTCATTTCCTCCCTCCCTTCTATCAATCAATCTATCTATCTCACGTCCCAGGGTGCACCTGTGCTGTGCTGTCAAGTCTAGGCCCTGAGCCACTGTCATGCTGGGGCTGTGTCTCGCCACTTCACACCGCGGCATACATTCTCTCTCTCTTTCTCTCACACACACACACACACACACACACACACACACACACATCCACACACACGTTCACATGAATCCGCTAACTCGGTCTCTTCAACTCAGTCATACAGGTTATTTTATCTGCGGCGCAGCGGTGCACACAGTGGCGACAGGGCAGGGGCCGGCATCAGCCTCTGCCCTCCACCCTGCCTTCAGCATGTAGATATCACTTAACATGCAACCACCCAACCTTCTCAGTGTGTGTGTGTGTGTGTGTGTGTGTGTCGACGTGCATGTGAGGGAGGAGGAGAGAGAGAGAGAGAGAGCGAGAGAGGAGGATAGAGACAGGAGAGGAGTACAGTTGATATGTGCTTGTGTGTTCTTTTCCTGGCAACACGATAAAGGCTCGCTCTCAGTCACTGTCAGAGGCAAGACTACCCTCTCTATCTCTCTCCTCCCTCTCCTCCCTCTCCCGTCCCTCCCTAACAAAGACTACCCTCTCTATCTCTCTCCCCCGCTTCTTTTCCCTCTCCCGCTTCATCTCCTCCCGTCCCTGCAACATTTACATTTTAGGCGTTTAGCTGCCGCCGTCATCCAGAGCGGCTTAATGAGTGCAACCGTAGAATAAGCACCGAGTCCTGGTTCATCGATACTACAAGAAACCGATAGTGAGCAGTGTAAGGGTCAACGCCCCTGACAACAGATGGACCAAGTGTCCTGTATCACTAGAAAGATCATGTATGATAAGGTTGAGAAACAAGTGCTGAAGAGAAAAAGTAGAAAGGGATGTTTTTATACCCTCTCGCTCTTCCCTCTCCTCATCTCCCCCATCCCGTCCCTCCCCCGGTGAAGCTTCCCTGCTGAGGCCTCCTTTCATTCACTGTGGGGAATGGGGGGGTATTTCCACAACGGAGCATGTTAGAAGACGGGGCTAAGACAATAAGCCAATCTGTCGTCCCGGTCTAAATAACCCCCCCGTGTTGGCTTCGTGAAGTCGCACAAGCACTTAAAACCCTCCTCTTCCTCTTCACAGGCTCTTCATACGCTAACACGCAGAGACACTCCCTCGTTACGCCACCGCGTTCTGTTCTGTTACGTGGTTACCTGTAGTGTGTGTGTGTGTGTGTGTGTGTGTGTGTGTGTGTGTGTGTGTGTGTGTGTGTGCGTCCATTAAACCAAAGTGGAGCTTTAAAAAAGACAAGGGAGCAGCAAGCCAATGTGTACCAGAGATGTGACAGTTGTTTAGTTTTAGGAGAGACGGCTTTAAACCTGCCACTGGACTTATGAATAGTCTCTCTCTCTCTCTCTCTCTCTCTCTCTCTCTCTCTCTCTCTCTCTCTCTCTCTCTCTCTCTCCCTCTCTCTCCCTCTCCCCTCTCTTTCTTGTTTCCTCTATCTCTGTCTTTGTTCTCCTCTCTCTCTCCTGAATAAAAAGAAATAACTGAATTGTCTTTTTCTCACATTTTCCTCTCCCATCTCTCTCTCTCTCTCTCTCTCTCTCTCTCTCTCACACACAACACACACACACACACATGCATACTCGCAGACACACACTAACACACACGTGTGGCCCCTCTTCCCTCTCCCTCTGCGTGCTGCCGTGACAGCCGTCCTCTGTGGCTGCCAAAGCTTTTTTTTCATTAGAGTCATCAAGCCATTAAAACAGCAACCGGCAACCAGCAACCTCCAGCCTGGCAATTAAGAATATTTCATTCACTCACCTCCCGTTACCCACCCATTATTCTCTCCCTTTCTCTCATGCACGTGCTCCCTCTCTCTCTCTCTCTCTCTCTTTCTCACACCTCTTCTTTCACCCGTTCTCTCAGCCGTTCTCTTTTGCACGTGCACACTCTCTCTCTCACGTGCACTCCCTCACACCCTCTCACTCTCTCTCTCTCTCTCTCTCTCTCCCTGGCTGTTCTGTTCCTCTCTGTCACCACGATCGCCCCCCACAACAGCGCGCACCGCAATCAGTGTCACAATCGATTATCAGATTTCACACCGCTGGACACGGCGTTTAGAAGGAACCAGATGAATTGAAAAAAAAAAAAGAAAGAGGGACACATAATAACCGTGAGGGAGAGAAAAGGTTGCTGAGGTTCTTTTGAACGTGAACGCGAGGGAAGGGGAAACAGGCTTGGCGATAAAAGGGAGCCTGCGCTGCTGCTGCGATGCACCGCTGATCCAACAGTGGAGCGGCTTTGGCAACGGAGCCCGTCTGTCTCGCCAATAAAGCTCACCTTTGAACCGACGGTAAAAAAAAAGAAGGGCACCGAGGGGGAGGAGATATAGTGAGAGAGATGGGGAGAGGAAGAGAGAGAGAGAGGTAGAGCTGACATACATTTGGAAGGAAAACAACGAGAAGCAGCCCCTTCTGTCTTTCACCGCCAGGCTAGTTGGGATTCATAGTTTCAATAAAGACAGACTTGTCAGGGTAAGATGAAAATAAACGGGGTGAACTACGGAGGAACGGCCCGCCTAGTGGTTTATAACTACTATAATGTACTTATATTATCAACATACTGTATAGACATTTTGGAGGCTCAGCAAGAGGAGAGTAGGGTGCCCGTTTATTGTTAGTTGTGTTTTCATCCCAGCTCATGCTCAATGTTTAAGGTCACTGTGGAGGATTTATTTTTATTGTAAAGAGAGACACCAAACACTTCTATCCAAATGTATTAGCTTTTAGTGAGACTAAAGCCCAAAACCGTAGTGATACCTAATGACCTGCTAATAACAGCATTTTTCAACTGTGTTTTTGAACCCCAGCCCGAGCAAACCCCATGAAATTGAGTGAAAGATTCAGCCTGACCTGACCTGACCCGGGGTCCCGTCCGGTGTAAATATCAAGTTATAGAGAGCAGGGAGTTCACACCACACAAAAATATTTTCTGTTTTTTATTGAAACAGTAGGAAAGGTGAAAGGATGCAGGGAGACAGTAGAGAAGCTTTAAGAGGGATCTGAACCCAGGCCAGCAGGGGTTCACACAGCACCGGTGAGGATATTAACCATCAAACGTTTTGATAGGGAGGGTTTGATCGCTGACTGATGTTGAGTAAAGACAATCTATTGAAGCTTTCTCTCTTTCTCTTTCCAACCACTGATTCACAGCTAGGTGTGTATTAAATGGACCCTGGCTATGCTTTTCTAGCCAATTCTAGCTTTTCAAACACTGATGTATAGTTTTATACATCCACATGCACTGGTGATGATTTCACACCTTGTCTCCTCCTCTCCACCCCCCCCCCACCCCCCCCTCCTCCTCTCCGCCTGACAGTTGGTTGCAACAGCAGCCACAGAATACACACTGTGGAGGTGCTAGCTATTCTTCCTCTCCCTCGCTGTGACTCTGTGCACACACCACACACACACTTTTAGGAGCATGCACACATGGATGAACGCACATGTATGGGTTGTGTCCCCGCCCCCCCCCCCCCCCCTCCCTGACACACACACACACACACACACACACACACACACACACACACAAGCAAACATGCACAAACACACACATTTGCAAGCTATAAAAAACATTAAAATAAGGTGCACCTGTGTTTGTACACTCACACACACACACACACACAGACTCACACACACACACACACACACACACACACCAGCTGTGGCACCAAAGCCAGCTTCTGGCAGCCACCTCCTCCCTCTCTCCTTGCATCCCTGCACACTATGTCATTGAACACAAGTCTGGAGGCTGCACTGGTGACACACACACACACACACACACACACAACACATAACCACACACATACAGTACACACGTATGAGATGCTAAGGAATGTCAGTGGCACGTTGTATCATTATTTTGTTGTGTGTATTTAATAATAATAATTTAATAATAATAACATATTGACACTCTCATCCAGCCGCCATGTAAGAGTGAAGAGAGGCACAGAAACGATGTCTGTCTGGTTTTTAGGAGGACTTAGAGTCTACTTCCATGCTACGTCTCCTCTCCTCTCTCCACATGATGTCGTTTCCGTTCCCTCTCTTTTTGCCTCGTCGGATCTTGTTCCCCTTCTTCTCCTCTCTCTCTCTCTCTGTCTTTCTCTCCCTTTCTCTCGCCGTCTCTCCCTCCATCCACAATCTGAATTCTTAATTAGAATGAATTCATTTTGCAGAGATCCTAAAAATATCTGCTAGAAAACTATATCACGAGGGTGCATGTGTGCAGACACACACACACACACACACACACACACTCCTCATTCATATCATACACGTTTAACACCTTAGCCAGCAGTTTTTTTTTTATAAACTGATACTAGAATGAATAAAGACACCCAGAGAAACCTAAAACACACTATACTGAGATTACAACAGTGGAGAAAGAGCGCTCCTAGTTTCTCATCTACTGTGTGAAAGTGCCAAGATAACACCTCTAACTGAATGCAGGTAAGATGCATGTGAACTGCAAACCCGAGCAGCACCTACAACAATATGAATTAGATAGAGACAGAGCAGGCACTGCTAGGCTAGGCTACATTCATCAGATAAATCCCATCGCGGGTAATGCAACTACTGCGCTGTACGGCGGTGTGCGCTGCCTTATAGCCGGCTGGCGTGATGAGTTCCCATGCCTCTGAGAGTACTTTCACAAAATGAACTCTGAAAGCCAACATAACGCATTGCACAATCACAAGCTCAAGATTAGTGGACCGACAGAGTCTTTAGTGAGCGGGTAAGCTAGGCTTCAGTCCATCAGTCAGCTGACGTAATAGTCATATCAAACCCTGCATGCACTCACAACGCATGCACATGAATTCACACGCATATACTGTATACTGATGATAGGAGCAACACATACTAAAAAACACAGGGAATTATACGTGGGGGATGAGGAAAATAGGGTTTCTCTGCCATGTGTCCACAAAAAACTATAATCCTGAAAACACTGAAAATACCATCCCAAAATATCCTGGATGAAACCTGTCTGGCTTTTCTCTCCCTCCAGCGGTATTAAACCGGCTTCATCACCTGACCAGGATTCTCATGATTCTCAAGAGCCAAGTGCTCCATCATTGACATTTCATTCAATCAGGCCGGCTCCCTTCCTCCTCAGAGTAAAGCATCCCACATACAGCATAAAGCATCACTTAATGTTTGCTTGATTTGTCTGGCCGATCCAGTCGATATGGCAGGGCTCACTCCTCCTCAATCAGGCAGCAGATAAAGGGAGGGGGAGTTAGTTAAGGAGGGAGGGAGGTGAGGATGGAAGAAATACAAGGGGGGGGAGAAGAAAAGTCAGTGGTCAGAGGTGAGTGAGGAAAGACAAGGAAGAGGTGGGATGATCACGGGTGAGGAAGCAGAGAGAGACAGTGAGAGGGAGTGAAGGCGGGAGAGCGTAGCAGCAGTTCGGGAGACAGATGTTCCTAACCTTGTTAAGTGTGCATTACTTTTGTCCCCTTTCTCTCTCTCACCCATTTTGTTCATCCGGCTATGTCCCTTCAGATCCATCTCCCTTCCTCTGCTCTTGTCCTCCGCATCCGTCACTCCCATCGCCTCGTTCCTGTCACCCTCTATCTTCTCTGTATCCTGTTATCCGCAGCGCTCTCCCCCACCCCCGCCCCCACTCGTCCTTCTTTCCTCGTCTGTCCCTAGCTGCTCTTTCCATCCGTCTCCTCCGGGTATACATCCAACACCATTCCCCCTTCAAGGATTTGTCCAAAGTTCATCCCAACCCATCTGCCCGTCCTCTTTCAAGTCACACCCCGCTCGTCCTCTCTGTCTCTCCCTGTTTTATCTTTTCCTCCTGTTGCTGATTGGATTATTATTATTCCCCAAATGGATTTTTTTATTCTGGCGATTCAGCATTTAGAAGGAACATTTAATGTGGAATTTCTAAAGTTATTATCCTCCAAATGGATTATTATGTGCCGTACCCAGTTGGAATTTATAAAGTGGAATTTAGCATGTTGATCTTTTCAATTTGGCTGCTCTTTCCATAGTCTTCCCAACCTCTCTTCTCTCTCTCTCTCTCTTTCTCTTTGTCTCTTGCCATCTCTCTCTCTGTCCTACTTTTGAACCCAGTTATTCTATCCATCTCTCTGTCCTCCCTCCAGACCCCTCACTCTCCCTCTCTGTCTCCCTGCCAGCCCGCCCCTTCGTCCGGCCGCCCTCCTTCCTTCCCTCTCCATCCACCACTCTTTCCCGCTATCTCTCCGTCGTCCAGCTCCTCCTTTTTTTTTTTTTCTCTCAATCACTCTCCCTGCAATGTTAATTTAAACTGCCCGGATTGGGGGGGACAGTACAGTTCCAATAATGCCGAAAGCACTTAGGAGAGCATAATCAATCTCTCTTTCTTTTTCTCTTCCCCACCCCTTCCTCTCTCTCTCTCTCTCTTCTCTCACCCTCTTTTATATCTTCCCCATATGTGGAACAAGACTCAAACTCTCTGCCTCCTCCAATTCTCTCTATCTCTTCACTCTGTTCTAATGGACGTCTTTCGTTTTAATATTTTATCCCCCTCTCTCTAAATGTCTCTCTTCAGTTAATGTGAGGGTGGCTTTATTTCTCCTGCATGCTCTTTTATGGGAACATTTGCCCCACTTAATTCTCTCCTATTCCACCCCCCAACCTTCATAACCCTTATACCCCTCTATCTATCCCTCCACCCACCTTTCCTTCACACTTTTCCAGAGACAGTTTGTACCTCGCAAAATTCCAGGTGGCTCCCAGCACCACCATTTTTCCTAAAATGCTTCCTGCTCCCACTCCTAACCTCTCTTCCTCTTTGACGCTCACTCTCTCTCTCTCTCCCCCCCCCCCCCCTCTTTTTTACTTCTCACTCTGTCTCTCTTTCTTTAATGTGCACACCTATCTTCTGGCATCAGCCGCTGCCCTGTCAGGTTTGGGGAGACAGGTGGAGAAGAGAAACAGGAAGGAAGAGACAGATAGAGAAAGAAATGGGGTAAAAGAAAGAGGACAGAGACGGTGAGAGAGACTCTGAGAGAGAGAGAGAGAGAGAGAGAGAGAGGGTGACAGAGAGAAAGTGAGAGAGGGACTGAGCCTAGGAGAGGGAGAGAAATACTTCTAATTCACAGAGACAGGCTGCGTTTCCGTGGCAACGTGGTTTCCATCGTAACAGCCCTGCTTAGGATGCCATTAGTGGTGAGCAAAAAAAGAATGCCACTCACTGCTTGTATGTAGCACACACACACACACACACACACACAGATAAACACTGATACACACAAGAACAAAACACGAGCATGCATTCATCCAACCTAGTACACTAATACAGGCACACAAGTGTTCAAAATAAGAAGCCCCATACACACTAAACGTGCCACCCACACGCTCAACAAAATCAACGCCACACATGCAACTCCATACAACCCTTCACACTCAGCACATCATCACGCCACTTCTCCTCTGCCCACACACACACACACTCACACACACATGTACAAATCCGTCTCACACCTGAGATCAATCCCACCGTGGCCCCTATACGATATGAGGGTCGCGTTGCAGAGTGTGAGCTGAGCAGTGAGGCTCCATCATGCCGCGGGGCATAGGAACTGAGAGGAGCGCTGAGCAGCCTCCATATTGCTTCTGTTGATGCCCTTTGCTCTGTACGAGGACTTTGGAGGCTCCCTGGACCTTTGAGTCAAATCCAAACAGCACGTTGATAGCTAAGCACACAGAAGGCATGGTAATATTTGAGTACACAGAGGATGTGTTGCTGACCCTTTACATCACTACTCAGTGATGCTTATAGCATCTTGGTACTTCTGCAGGCAGCATGGAGCGGTTGACTGGGTTCATATTTTGCAAGGAGGTCTGAAAGAAGGAGTTGTGTTGTTTTTTCTATTTTCTACTGTAGGCAGAAGTGATATTGCTAATCTTCTGCTTGGCTTTAGAGCATAGGAGAGATTGTTGCTCTCTAATGCCTCATCTGAAATGGTACATGCTATTGTAGATGACTGCAAATTCTCTAAAGTCGAGCTGAAGACGTTTAAGAACCTATAGGGTATATGGCGCTAATGTGAACTGCTAAAATGTACATTGTGCACAAGAGCACTCTCTGGGCCCCTGATACTAGACAGCATGTTGATATTACTGTAGGCAGCAGGCATGTTGCTCACTCTCTGCTTTGCTCCAGGGCATGAGAGACAATAACCTAGTTTCCACTGCAGGGCCAAACAGAGCTTATTCATTCGTCTCTCAACTTAAACTCAAGACAAAATGTATGATTCCTTCTATAACTTCTTGCCAACAGATGTAATTATTAAATAAACCAATGTTAAGTTGGTTTTAGTTTTAGTGCAAAATCACAATTTGCAATAACCAAATGAAAGGTATGAAACTAAAACACATCACGGGTTACTGTTTTTGAAAACAGAAACCTCTGTGTTTTTGAAAGATTGACTGATGGAATTCAGGCTTTTCCTAAATGGATATTTACCATTTTGGAGTGAAATCCCTGAAATTGTGCTGTTCATCCCACACTACTAACATACATTAAGGTCATGTTCCCTCCAGTCCTGCTAGGCCCTGCTGTGAAAAGGTGTTCGCTGTTGCTCTCCCTTCATACGGAGAACGAGGTCTAACTCGATGGCCTGGACACACAGCGATTCCCTACCAGGCTCAAACTATAAGATCGCCTTCTAAGCATTTAATGTTATCGGGCCACTGAGAGTAGAGATTGTGATGGTGACACCACTATAGGCAGCAGCATGTTGCTGACCCTCGGCTCAGCCCTGGGCACGGGAGATGACTGTTGCTACCATATAGGGCTGATACACAGTGTTCACAGCCATATGGGTCAGGTGCAATGATATGCACAGAACATACTGTATTTACCCACTGCAGACAGCCAAGCGTACCCATGGACTGTTGTGTATGTGTGGAGAGTAGTGTGCATGTGTGTGGGTAGGGCAGATTGTGTGTGTGTGTGTATTGGGGGGGGCTCAACTGTGTGTTTCACAGCTCTATCCATCATCAGCACAGACAGTTCTGTCTACACTGTATGATACTACCGTGTAAGTCAGCAAGAATATGTCTGGGACAAATTATTTTGAAAATCCTGCAATACTAATACAGGACAGATATATCTTCATTGGTTACCACTGTATAGCACTGACTGCTGGGGGGTGTGACACTCTAAAAAGTAATGCTAATGCTAAGTAATGTTCCCAAAGATAGTTGAGCGGGTAGGTCTGCCGCCCCAGAAGCCCCGCTCCTACTGGCCTAGGAGCAAATCCTGCCTCTGCTTCACTCTCTACTTTCCAACTGTATAAATAAATAAAAAGTACCAAAGGTGAGTGGACTGCCCACTGCAATTTTGGAAAAAGTAATACTTCATATCCAACATGATATACAGGGGGTATACATAACAGAAGCACATGAAAAATGACTTTAACTTTGAAGTACCTAAATCACAATTACAACGGGAGACAGGCCAAATCATCGTGCATTGTAATTGGCTGTGCCAGCTAAAAGACATCTGACAATCACTAATTTCATATGTGAGTTTTCAAAGCAACATTAAGCAACTAACAAGATTCCAAAGAGGTCAAAAGGTCTCCAGAGGTTCCCAAATTGCACAAAAGTACAGCTTCAAAAAAAACCACAGAACTGAATCAACAACTGAACAGAACTGAATTGTGTGAGTTTCACAAAGCTGGCATTTAGGGCAGAGCTGCCATTTGGAAAGCGACAAATAACCTGGTGTGAGGAGTACAAAACCTGCTCCCCAGAGCGGTGGAGAAGAATATTATGGCCTGATGAGCTGTCTTTCACCCTTTTTCTGTTTACCTATGGGGGAAACCAAAAGATGCCTTCAACCCACAATGTCTGCTTCCAACGGTTGAGCATAATGGTGGGTCTGTAATGGTATGGGGGACCATCTTAAGTGATCTTAAGTGGTCTGATGATTGCTCTGCATGGTTGCGTAAATGCCAGGGTATATCATTTTGCAGGTGCACCCTATGATGCGAACACTGTTCACTCACGATGTTCCCATATTCCAAGATAATAATACCACCTAATAATCATACCAATAATAATCATGAACACCTCCAGATCTACTGAAACTTTATGGGAGGTTTAAATCTAACACAGTGTTAGATTTAGACTTATAAACCTGATGTGGATCAGGGTCTCTTTTTTAGTATAGTACTGCTAAAAGATCAACTGTGTTGTGGAATCTACCATCTATCAAACGGCCCTAAGCCAGAACAGAGTGAGACTACTACAGAGGTCTAAAGCTATTACTTCCACATTCTTATCTACCAAAATTACATTGGCATACATTGGGGAACTCTACAAAGACTGTGCTAAGACACTATCACCCGTGTCTGTGTATGTACATCTATCTATCACTTGATTGGACTGCCTGGAAATTGGACTGCAGATATGAAAAAGACGAACATTTTAGCGTCTCAGTCGGCTAAGGTTTGTCCCTTGTGTTGCAGCCATCCTTCCTATAGCTCCCATCTTTCTTTCACGTCTCAACAGTTTATCTAAGAAAGCATAAATGCCATAAGAATATTTATTTGTAAAGAAAAAAAACTTAATTTGATTTGTAAAAAGGGTGTTGGTGGTTGTTGTTGTGCTAGTTGATGTCCTGGTACACAGCATTGTGTTTATTAGCGTACAGCATTGAGTAAAAGCCCCCCTCGGCGCCCGGCCGCCTCATGCCAATAAAAGTCTATTAAGCCTGTTTGACTTTGCTAATGCAAATCAGTCTTTGGTGGAGAACAAGGCAGCCATGCTCCAGTCTGCTGAACAACCTGACACCGGACTGATGTGGCACAGAACAAACACATTAACTCGTGCAAACAGCAAAATACCCAGTGGCGGTGGTTATATTGATGATAATGACGATGAAGGTGATGGTGATGATATTGAAGATAGTAATGGTGATAAACATAATGGGATTGCTAACTAATGCAAATAACAAAACAAAGGTGAAGGTGGTCATGATGACGACGATGACGATGATGAAGATTATGAGACTGCTATGAATTTGTAACTGTTGGATGGGGATATTATGAAATGACAGTGCAACGAATTAATCAAAGTTTCTATTTTGTGCTTTCAAAACAAGTAAAGAGAACGCTGTGTTGAGACAGCGAGAGCCAAAACAAACCAAATCCTACCAACTGCAAGTTAAAACTCAGTGGATGCCGTGTTGTGTCTCTGTTTTTTGTGATGTACGGACACGTTAAAGGTTAAGGTTCAGTTAAAGGTAAAGTCATGGAAATGGACGGGTTAGAAGTTGCCATCTGCCCTTTAGGTGTCATCGGTTCATAATGTAATGTGATAAGCACGAGGAACCTGAGCCCAGCACCTTCGGCATGCAGGTTTATTCAGCAGCTATGAATGCTGGGAAACTCCTGAGAGCTGTTTTAACATGCTGTCTACTGCTGAGAGCATTTTCTGAGTTGGCATCACTAGACTGAATGGATTGTTGAAGTCAGTAGTGAATGCGTCGCATGTTGTCCACTGTTGTGTATAATGCACCCTGTATGCTGTGCTGGATCTGCAAGCTGAAACTGCTTGGGGTGATAAATAGTATTGTATTAACTGCAGAGGGGAAACAAAGAAGACTGGTGGTGATACAACTAATCCATGTGACTACTTTGTTTGTCTTATCGTTTAATAGTCTCATCGTTGAACCGCTCACACAGTGAAATGTGTAAATACGTTTGTAAATGCCTTTTTTTCCTGCCTGATGCACGAGCTTGATCTATGCCAAAGGCATTTTAGCACTTGGGAAAAATACCCGTCGCCAGAAGTGCCTTGTTACAAGACATTAAATTATCATTCCTCAGTCCTGCCAAATACAAAATCCACAAAGGTAATTAAATATTCCTTTCAGATACATGTACAGGAAATATCGCCCGTCCCTGATGATGATGAATGCGAGGATGAAGACGATTAGCCTAGCGGTTACTCCGTCTGTGTTTACGTTTGAAAGCCAGGCCTGCATACTGTACCGAAAGGATTCACATGCTGTAATATCAGCACCATACATGCTGGAGGTGTATTCACTTCCTCGCAGTATTGTCCATTCATCATGTCTGACTCATACGCCTCTGTGCTGTATCTCTAAATGTGTTTGTGTCTGTATGGATGGTGAGCGTTGGGCAGATTGCTGCCTGTCACTGTACTCGGGTTGTGGGTTTTCAGACAGACATGAGGGAGTGAAGAGCGAGGAGGAGGTGGTGTTTGCTTTAATTGAGGAGAACAAGGGAGGGGGAGGGGCAGCATTTACATTCACCACAGGAGCTCGCCTCGTCTCAACTCACATGACACGAGCAAGAGAGTGAGAAAAGAGAGAAAGCGAGAGAGAGAGAGATATAAAATAGAGAGGGAGAGACGCAACAAGACAGAATGGGGTTGAGCAATAAGATCTTTTCTGTGTTTCTCTTTTTTTTCATTTAACCCCAGGAATGCTTGTGTGGCCATGATGAAACTATGAACACTAAAAGGTGGATTTTCAAAAGAAAGCAAATATACCATTTTGGAGAACTGCTGCGGACAAAAGGCAGATAAAAGGCATCGTTATTTGTAACTAAAGGACGTCTTAACTAAACCATACACGTATATATATACATGCACTTTTCACTGCTGGAATGTTTTTTCCCTCAAAAGAAAAAGTACTGACAAAATGATAACTGCATGCAATTTCTTCTACTCTCAAACAAATGTCGAAACAAAAAAAAGAGCTCACTGATCTGAGAATAAGGCCACAGGAAAAAGGAGTCCACTCCTACGGCTACACAGCGGAGCTCACCATTTATCCATTTGGTGAATCATTTTGTTTTACATCCTATCAAAAGTCCACCTGATTCTATGCTGGCGTGGTAGTCGTGTATAGGCAGCTGGGGTGTTGGTGCTGATGGTGCTGATGCTGATGGTGGTGGTGGGTGGATAGGGGGGGAGGGGGGGAGGGGGGGAGGGGGGGTCTGTTTTCCCACCTGGCGTCTGGCTCAGGGTGGAAACCTTGTGTGCTAACAAGGGTCACCTCAGATGGAAATAGCCTCTGACACCTAAATAGATTGGATTGCCACCTGGAATAGGTACGATTGTGTGTGTGTGTGTGTGTGTGTGTGTGTGTGTGTGTGTGTGTGTGTGGATGCCCACATGTTGATGGCGTTGCTATATATATTTTTACATGTGTTTTTGGGGGTCAGTGTATGCGCGAATGTGCGTAGTGGCAGTGGAAGTTGGTGTAAGTGTGTGTGTGTGTGTGTGTGTGTGTGTGTGTGTGTGTGTGTGTGTAGGGCTAACTGTGTGGACGTGTGTGTTATCATGACTCCACCATCAGCACAGAGAGTTCTGTCTACG
This sequence comes from Hoplostethus atlanticus, assembly GCA_034670405.1. Lineage (NCBI taxonomy): Eukaryota > Metazoa > Chordata > Actinopteri > Trachichthyiformes > Trachichthyidae > Hoplostethus > Hoplostethus atlanticus. The sequence continues at coordinate 2,429,179 of JAXDDX010000022.1, read as the reverse complement.
TTGTATTATTCTTATACTGTAGGTCAGCAAGAACATGTCAGAGCATATTGGCCTGATGTATAGGTTACTGTGTGTGTGTGTGTGTGTGTGTGTGTGTGTGTGTGTGTGTTGCGGGTGTGTCACAGCATGTGGCTCTGACAAAGGCCAGCTTGGCACAGCACTGGTGAGTAATTGACCGAGCACATCTTGTGGTCTTCACTCATGCTTTTCGTCTTCCCCGCCTTCTTCTCTCTCTCTCTCTCTCTCTCCTTTCTTTCTTCTTCTTTTACTTCTCTCCATCCTTTTCTTCCTCTCTCTCTTCTTCTTCTTTCCCTCCCTCCATCCTTCACTCCCTCCTCCTAAATCCTCTCTCTGTACTTTTCACCCTCCCCCCTCTCCTCTCCCTCCTTCATTCCTTTCCTTTTCTCACCCCTTCTGTTCCTCTCTCTCCTTCCATTGATAAAGGGCTTGTAATGTTTGTTCTACACAGGAGGCCATGGGTGAGGCAGAGCTTGGATAAAGGCACGGGCAAACAAGAGTAGGAGAGAAGAAAATGGTGGAATAAGAGAGGTGGAAGGACTGTGGAGAGAAAATTTGGATGACGCTGAAGAAAGCGAAAAGGGTAGATGAAAAGGTAAGAGACGGGAAGATCGGTCTCGCCACGGGAAAATAAATGGTTAATTAAAAGAGGCGTTAGAGATGTAAGAGGATTAAAGATGAATGGATTCAGGGAGACGGAGGACAAAAGAATGAGAGAACAAGAAAAATAACAAGAAACATGAGTGCAGTCAGTCAGGGTTAAAGAGAGGATGTCCAGGTGGTGTAAAGAGAAAGAGTCGCACTTTCTTACACTTTCTCACCCCATCAGCACCAATAGATCTTTTATATATTATTACCGTAAACAAATTTAAAAAATGCCACTACAGCACCCCGCCACCGCCATCAGGTCCAGATGGGATAAATGGTTGACAGAGAAGAACAAGAGAGAGGGAAGCTTATAATTGGACAGACGGGAGGAGTTGGAGGGGAAGTGGTTGTGTAAATGGTTTCGGAGGTGGGTGTCCAGGTGAGCCAGGTGAGCCAGGGGAGGCGGGGGAGGCGGGGGAGGCGGGGTGGGGCACCACGCCTCTGATCACCCCTTTGGCAAGGGCAGTGGGGCGGTAATTAACCAGAGCCCTAGATCTGTACTCTTTCTGTCCATATAAGCCCCATGGGTCTCCCCTCCTCTCTCTCTCCCCCTCTATCTCTCACTCTCTCTCTCTCTCTCTGTATATACTGTATGCTCTATGGAGAAGCACTGAGTCATCTCCTATGAATAGATAGAGCTCCATTTCCCTCTCCACCTCTGATTCAGGGCAGAGGCAGGGGGGAGATAAGGCTAATAAGGGTCCCAGCAAAGGGCTGGTTCCAGGTCCATTAGGGGATAAGGGGGGAGGAGGGATGGAGAGAAAGGGGAGGAAATGGGGGAGGAGCTGCTTGTAGATCATGGGAGGAAGGTAGGAGTTGGAAAAAGAGAGGAGTGGGAAAAGGGAGGGGTAGACGGTGTGTCCAGGGACAGGAGGTGAGGGAGAGGGGGCGGTGAGAGGCGAGGACCAGGGCAGGTCCAGAGGGAGTCAGAAGACGTAGAGGGGTAGAGGGGTGGGATGGAGGGTGATGTGTGGCTTGTCCCGCACCAGTGGGACAGAGAGCGAAGAATGAAGGAAAAGAGGCCAAGCAGGAGAAAAGGGGGGTGGGCACTAGAGCCAGAGAGGAGGTGAAGGGGTGAGGATGCATGGGGGTGGTGCCGTATCCATAGAGACGTAAGGCTGGAGGGATGGATTAAAATTGCAGTACCTGGATGAAATGTCTCATTTATTTATTAAGAGTGTTGACAAATTCTCTGCAGGGGCTAAGAAAGTCCTATTCTATTCTATTCTATTCTATTCTATTCTATTCTATTCTATTCTGTTCTATTCTATTCTATTCTATTCTGTTCTATTCTATTCTATTCTATTCTGTTCTATTCCTTTATATGCAATATTATGTATATATTGTATTTTATTCTTGAGAAGGGGAAAACAGCAGGGTTGAGGATAAGTTGAAGGAACGGGAGGCGTGGGGGCTGTTTGGGGGAGGAGGGAGTGAGCTGAGGGGGAAGACAGGGGAGGATGAGAGGGACGAGTGTGCGGCGGGAGGAAGGTGGCGGGTGGATTAACACCTGTACATCTGGTGTAAATCTGTCCGTCTGCCCCCCCCCCCCCATGTGCTGGATGAACCAGATGGCGCCAGCCACATTCGTAATGAGAGAGAGGGGGAGGGAGGGAGGGGGAGAAGAGAGAAGGAGATAGGGAAATATAGGACAAATGGAAGAGAATGTTGCCAATGTGAGACCGAGGGAGTAAAAGGGGGCGGGTGGGAGGAGGCAGGCGGAGTATGGAGAAGATATGAAAAGAAATGGACAAGCAAAACAGCAGGAGGGGATAAGAGAGAGAGGGAGCAAAAGAAAGGAAGAGGGAAAGGAAGAGAAGCAACAAGTAGAGAGAGCAAACATTGAAGTACCATCTAATATCTATAGAATATATCAAGGACTTCCATGAATGACTGTCCCTTAAAAAGTGCCATCATTTTTCATTTTGTGTTGTCAATCATTTTGTAAGAGAAGCTGTCACTTTTTTCAAATGACAGATATCAAATTTTGAAACAAAACCCTTATTTTTATGTTGGGAAAATATATATAGCACGTTAAAATAACCATACACATACACATGAAAGAGTTAAAAATACTCCAAATGTGGTACTCTAGCCAGGGGTCTAGTTCTCAGATGAGTACAACAGATGTGGTTTGGTACTCACTTCTTACCTACAAACATGTTTTATCTTAAACGTAAGTGAATGCAAAAAAAGACTGAGTGGCTTGCATGCAACCTTACTCTCTCACACACACACAGTAACACACACATCGACAGGCCACATCCGTTTAATACTGAGATCCCATGTGCACTCTGGGGTTTTTTCAACAAGGTTATAGCTATTTTGTAAGCGGCAAAAGGCCGGTACGTCTTTTCATTCATCCACCTTGCTAATAAATTAGACGGGCCTCACGATGCTGGATGCTCTTGGTTCTCACCGTGCGCATCGAGGGTATATTTACGATAATTCGCGGTTCCTTTATAAAATTACCCTCCTTGATCCGCATTATTCGGAAATCGCCTACACACAAAACACCACGTGAATTGATTCGTCATTTTTCCACCTTAAACTGTTGCGTCCGGCATGACAGAAAATGTCTTTTCCTTTTCGCCTCGTAGTTTGAAGTTTCCGCCACCATGTCCACTCCACACTAGTCCCTCATGTGGTGTCAAATTGGTCAGAATACGTACAACAGAAGGGCAGTGACAGGGCTGAGAGGCAAAGATCATACTTATCCCTGGGTGAAAAGTGGGACCAGAAACATATTTTCCGGGAAGAAAACCTGTAGCCTACAAATAAACGTGCTCTAATTTCAAACGCACATCCCTAATTTCGGCTGCACATGCTACTGGTGTGCACCGCTGATTACAGCCCAACAAAACAGGCAATCAAATGTAGTGATGAACTAGAGGGGGCATAAAAGAGCATGGAGTGAATGAGGGGAAAATAGGAGAGCAATAGGGCAAATGAGAGAAACTGAACTTCAAAAGGAGGGAGGAAAAGTGAGGGAGTTAAGGGAGGCTGAGGTATTGAGAAAGTTACGGGGTGAGTTTAAAAATGTCCGCTTTCTAAATGGGCAGAGTAAATTGAGACCAACAGGGTTGGAAAATAGGACACATAAATTTAGGGCTCTCGATACTTTTTACTACCTCCTCCTACCCTTTCTCTCTCCGGCTTTCTCTCGCTCAAGAAAAGGGGAACACACACAGTGAACTGCCACATTTTCTAAACCAGGACAATAAGAAGGGACTACTATAAGAGAGACACAGTAAAATAGTACAACAGGGAAGCATACGGGATCAAAAAAAAATGAGCAAAGGGAGCAGGGTAAGATAGAAAAAAAACAAATCAGAGCTGACAGGATGGATCAGAGAGTTGTTATCAGGGGTTTACTGTCTTTAAAGGACATAACAAAATCCATGAATGGGCTGAGGGAGAGGGAGAGAGACAAAGAGACAGGAACTGAGAGAGAGAGAGAGAGAGAGAGAGAGAGAGAAAGAGAGACATTGGACAGAGGAACCCACTCTCTTTTAATTCTCTTATCATTTACAAATGCTCCTAATTGCGTCTGTTTTAGCGAGGACGCGGCGCTGCCAAGCCGAACAGCACATTACATTAATAGAGTACAGGACCTCAGTGATTAGTACAACAATAGGTGTTATTGTAGGACATTAATTGGGAATATAAATGCAGCCACATTTATGTTCAACCCACTGGATTTAAAACCCCTAGGGGAGGAAGGGACTGCTCCTCGCGCAGGAAATGAGTCTTTTTTTCCCCTTTTTGTCCAAAAACGACAAGTCTCGTGAGAGAGAGAGAAAGAGAGAGAGAGGGAGAGAGAGAGAGAGCGATTCCCCCCGAAGAAAGGGGGGAAACATAAATGCAGGGGAACATGTTTCTTTGGAAAATGAGGCATGGGCGTAAATTGCTCCAGTGAATTCACCCCTGCGCTGTGATTAAATGGTTCAATTGGCTTGCTTCACACACACACACACACACACACACACACGCACACACACACGCACACATACGCACACACACACACACACACACACACACATCCCCCACAACAATTATCCCTGGATACAGTTCAGCACCAATTCAACACTATGATTGAGCCCATTTCCTCTGAAGAATTAGCACACATGTACACATAAACATGAGCACACACACACACACACACACACAAGTACACACCCACACACAGGAACACTTGAGCTCAGACACAGAAACACTCTCTCGCTCTCTCACTCTCTCTCGCTCTCTCACTCTCTCCCTACCCAAGGCTCAGACACCCACATGCGAACGGACACATTTAAAACAATAGAAACGCCTAAGTTATTTGGGAAAACGTTAATTGCTCACATCCTATTGTTTCGTTTCTGGACTGTCAGCGTCACACAATGGAGCAACGGCAGAGAACGACTTTATTTGTGTGTGTGTGTGTGTGTGTACGTGCATGTGTGGTGTTCAAGCCTCAAGAAAGACTGCCGTAAATTTCTGCAAAGTTTGAAGCGTTCATCTGTGGTTCCTGCTGTGGCGTCCGTAGAGGAGGGCAGAGGGAGGGGTGGCTGCAGCACTTATCTTGTTAAGCACTGTTTACATAACAATGCAATCTATTTCATGGTAACACATTAATTGTCCTTGTACCACATGTCATGATTATGTGTGTGTGTGTGCATGTGTGTATGTACTGTATGCCCGTGGATGTGTTATGTGTGTGTGTGTGTGTGTGAATTTGTTCCCCTCAGGTCATCGGGGCTGGCTGCTTTCCCTGTCTGCATTAAACGTGATGTATGTGATGCTATCTCCGTCCTAATCTGTAGCAACAGCCTCCACACGCAGATTAGCTCGCCGTTCATATGATGACGTGATGGCCCGGGGCGGATCGCCACCACAGCTATTTGTACCAGTACAGAGCCGTACCTTCTAGACAAAGCTGAGGAAAATAGCTACCCATGTCTTGATAATATGAACGTTAGCCAAAGGCTTTAGATCACACTGATCGTTGTGGTCCAACAGACAGAGAGACAACAATCAGGGTGGTGCTGGAAACCGCTACAGACAAAAGACTGGCAGCTACAGCCATGTTGGCTAGGTAACAACGCCCACACACACACACACACACACACCCTAAAATTGTTGGATGCCTTTCCTCTCTTCCCTCACTCTCCTCCTCCTCCTCCTTTATCTTGCTCTGTCTTTCACAGATGTGGCTACAGCTGCGCTCTATCCATCTTCCTCTCCTCCTTCACTCCAGTCCTAATCCACTTACACTGTGATTCCCTGAGCAAAGAGGCAGCTTCTCCTTTTCATGTAACATCAGCTATGTTGGATAGATGATGATACACCTGCACTCCCTGCAAACGTACATCCTCTCTCTCTCTCTCTCTCTCTCTCTCTCTCTCTCTCAAACCCCTCTCCTTCACTCTCCCTCCGTCGTGCAGCTATACACTCACTGCTCTCATACTCTTACTTGCCGCCCAACCTTCCCTCACCAATCTTATTCATTGATATAGATGTGAGTGCCCTTTCCCGCTATCCGTCTCTCTCTCTTTTCTCCCCTCCTCTCCCACCGCCTTGTTCCTCATTTCTTGTTAATACTGGAGCCACCTGGCTTGCTCTTTTCCATCCCTTCATCCATTAATACCCTTCCTCTCACACGTACACACAAGTTCACTTTTTCTCCCCACTAGCAGTAACTATGTAGCTGTCTGCAACTAGAAGAAACTAAGTACAGATGCAGCCACAGTACAAGCCCCACTTTTGTTTTTACTGCTGAGCCATTGCTGCACTTTTCCCCGAGGGAAATTGTTCAGAAAAATCAAGGTTTGCTCTCTTTCCAGGTGTCAGAGGTCCCAGTGGCTTTTACAGCGGCTACCACAGCAGCTGTATCTCCCACTAGTAATAACTGCTGTACTTAGCCGTGCGTCTCATCGCCATTAATATCAAGTCAAACTCCTTGTAGATGTGTACGTGAGGAGAAAAAATGTTATTCTGAGTCTGATTCAACGTGACTCTTCACACGGCACTAGTCCGCTCCAGAGGGTACGTTTTATGGAATTATCTTGTACCGTTCCTCCTATTTCCTCTCCCATTCAACCAGCACTAAAAATCAAAATGCTGTATTCTCCTCCTTCTGTGTCGCTCTCTGTTATCATCGTTCCCTGGATGTGTAATGAAAAGGGAAGGGTTGCCTTGCCAACTGCAATGGCGGTGTTTGGCCTGTGTGTGTGTGTGTGTGTGTGTGTGTGTGTGTGTGTGTGTGTGTGTGCATGTGTGTGATGGAGCGAGATGGAAAGATAAACACCTCATATTGCAATCCCAATTCCCCATCTCTGTCTGTCCATTTCCTTGAGCCGTTCAGTCCGTGGAAAAAAAACAAAAAAAAAACACATCCCACTACCTCAATCTTTCTTAAGCTCTCTAACTCGACCTTTCATTCTATCTTCCACATTTACTCTCTCTCTCTTTCTCACTCCCTCCGTTCTCCTTATCCTTCCTCTCTGTTCATCTCTCTTTATCTCTCTAAAGTTTTCCTCTTCTCTCCGTCTCCCTCTTAAACGCTCTCTCTCCTTGCTTCCTCTCTCCCTTCCTCTCTCCCTCTCCCAGTCTGAATTGTGTCTGTCTGCTCAGCTTCCGTTGACTTAGCCCTCAAACTTTTTCGTCCTCCACCCTCTACTGTCCATCAAACCCCCACACAGCCCTCCCTGAACCCCCTGATCTCCCCCTGCCCTGCCAAAACCCCTCAAACAACCCCTCCCTGAAAGACGGATGGAGGGTTAGGAGGGTTATGTCAGTTTTTTTACCCTCTCCTTGAGGTTTAGTCTCTTCCTCTTCCTCTCCTGTCTCCCTCTTCCTCCCTCCCTGTGATCCTCCTCTAACGTGTTTTCGCTGCTCCATTGTCTCAGCCCATTAGGCAGACACAAATCCGTTTGGAGACAGAGCCTTAGCGCGGCCCCGTCCTCCCTCTCCTGGGCCCTGGTGCAGCCAGGAGGAAGCTCTCAGGAGAGGCAGTTTCTGGCTTGTGGCCTGGGAAATCCATTTAAACCTCTGCCACAAAACACTGCTCTTTCCTACCGCCTGGTGCACTCAGGGCAAGTGTGCTTAATGAATGATGCCTCCCTGCATGCACACACACACACAGATACACACATTCTTCATCAACCCCCCCTGCTCCTTCCCTCCTCTCACATCCCTGCATCTTTATGAGCAATAAAACACATAAATTTTCACATGTAGTGTAGCCGTACGCCAGGAGGGCAGCTGGAGCCCGGAAGAGATTTATGTTTTTAGTATATATGGTGGTGGAGGGTCAGCGACCAATATGTGTGACCCCAGTGCGGGGGCAGAGCAAATGGAAATTGGACGAAGGGGAGTGTGCATATGTGTGTGTGTGTGTGTGTGTGTGTGTGTGTGTGTGTGTGTGTGAGGGCTTGGACGAGCGTTACTAAATGAGATTGGACGGTTCCCTGCCATTCCTCTCCTTGGCGCGCTAATGAGAAGGAACAGAGAGAAGAGCTTCAGCGGTGGCCGCTGGCCTCACTGTGTCACTGCGACTCATGTCTCTGCTGGTACAGCGACCTGTTGACACAGAAGGTCAGCAGACAGCACAGGAGCAGCAGGACCAGGAGACAGGGATAGCTCAGATAAGACCGATCCTGATCCTGCCGAGGCCCCTGATCAAACGTCAACAAGCCACTTCTCACCGCCGTCACTTGGGATGCCCTCACAGATGTTCAGGCCCTTGTTTTAGCAACAGTCTGGCGTTCCAAGCTGTTCCTGGCAGTCCCGTTAGAGAGGTTTTCTTTCAAATATCTTTTGTAATGCAGCTGGATTTGTTCACAAAGTACAGAATTAAAAAGATGATTATCCTTGCAAAAAAAAAACAAAAAACAAGAAGCAGGTCCAGCAGGTTCAGCAGCAGCAGTGGACAGAGTCAGCAATATGGAGGCCCAAGCCTAGATCCCAGGCGGGCGCAGATAAAGCAAGAGCAGATTGCTTTATCCCATTAGGCAAGGCTTGGAGTGAATAGGAGGAGATCTGTGTCTCTGTTCTGGTGCTATCTCCCACTGATCCTGTCTCTGGCATCACCACTGTTGGCATTTTGTCTTGCAAGCCAGCCACTCCAGCTTACCCTGCCTGCCTGTCTGTACCCAGCGTTAATACCGATGCGGTATGGCGGGACGAGATGAGATGAGAGACCCTCTGTTGCAAGTCGAAACTAAATCTTTATTTGGGCAGACTATTTTTTTCAAGAAGACAATGGAGTAGACCGCAGACTGAAACACCATTAAGATGCCCCTGCTGAAACAGAACCAAAGCCCAAACAGTAACACCCTTGTATAGACCGCTTCCATGTGAACAATACAATAATGAAGCATACACACACCCAGATTGTGATTTCTCCTACACTGGCAGCTATCACAGAGAAGTGTCCTACACTCTGATGCTGACCCTCTCAAGGTGAATCTCCTCTTTATACTTTAACACTCTTACACTCCCCTGCACACACACAATTACTGCAAACGGGGACAACACCTGTTTTAACATAACTAGTGTTGTTTCAAAGTGAGTGTAACTTTGTTGAAGAAAGACTTTGAGTGTCCTACCTTGGCAGCCATGACCATGGAGGAGCCCCCACGGACCCCGAGGATGGGGATATGGGTCTGGGCTGAGATGAAGTCCAGGATCTGGGCAATGGCCTCCTGGTCCGTGTCGTCCCCGAACACCACGCCCTGCAGCCAGTGCTCCGTCATCAGGTCGCAGATGCTCTTGATGATGCTCTTGGGGTCCGTCTCATTCATGGTCAGCACCTCTACGTTGGGCGCCATGTGAAGGAAGTCGTCCTTCTCCCGGGCCCCGGCGAGCGCCACCTCGCTAGAGTTGCCCACCAGGACCACGGCGATGCTGAGGCCGCGTAGCATGTTGGGCAGAGCCAGGTGGTGGGGAGGGGGCTGGGGGATGGGGATGTAGTGACCGCCGCCTCCGCCGCCCTTGTCTCTCCGCGAGTGGCAGGAAGGCGGCAGGTGGAGCAGGCAGAGCAGCAGGAGAAGGAGGGAGAGGCAGAGGGAGGCGCTGGTGGGGCGGTGGAGAGATGGAGGTGGAGGTGGATGTAGGGGTCGTCTCTCCTTCTCCTGGGGGAGCGACGGGAGGGAGGAGGGCCCGGCATGGTCGCGAGGGTGGGAGGGGTTGCGGCAGCCGCAGACAGGCATGACGGAGGAGTGGGAGAGTAATACCTGGAGAGAGAGACAGAGGAGGAGCAGGGAGAGAGATAGTGGAAGAGGAGGAGCAGAACAAAGGAAGAGGAGGAAGTGGAAAGAAAAGAGAGAGGGTGTGGGATCAAGCAGGAAGAAGAAAAAAAAGACAGGGAAGGCGGGAGATAGAGAGAGGGAGATAGAGAGGTTAACATAGCCCCATGCAACAATGAGTACATTGCCAAGAGGCTACACGTATAACATGAATCAGTGCATATCAATGTCAGTCGACAGAAGTGGGCTAATGCAGAAAGAGAGAGAGAGAGAGAGAGAGAGAGAGAGTTAACAACACAAAGAGGGAAACCTTTAAGCACATGGAGAGGGGTGGGAGAAAAGGTTGTACTTGACACACATAAATAGTGCATAAACACACACACATGCATACGGGGTATGATGGCCTATTGTACACATATAACCTCACAGGGATCAATAATTCATGTGGAATGTTCTAAAGCAGCATAACAGTATTTATTATGGAGGGTATAAACTCTCCCTCCGGATGGGTGGCTGGCTTCTTGACAGGGAGGGCGGGAGGAAGAGAGCAAGGGAGTGACAGAAAGAAGGACGGCGGGAGGGAGGAAGGGAGAAAGGGAAGGAGAGGGGGGAAGAGGGAGAAGAGGGGGAGCAAGTCATGAAGAGAATGCAACAGAGAGAAAGCGGAGAGAGAAAGGAAGTGGGGCAGAGAAAGAGACGTCTGTACGTGAACTCTGACTGACAGACCGTCTTGAGAGAGATGAGCGACACTCCGACTCAATACGCAGACAAACTGACGAACTCTGAAATTGATTAAGTGATTGACAGGCAGAGTTTCTCAGAGCATCCGACAAGTCTTTGATATGACGCCTACCCCTCCCTCTCTCCGCAACCCCCATCGCCCTAGTTTACCACTCGCACTCGTTCGCCGTCCATCCCTCCATCTGTCCACCTCCCCTCGTTTCCTCCCTCCCTCCTACGCTCTACTTGACCACGTCTCTCCCTCTTCTCTGTGCTTATTTATAGTTTTTCATTAATAGGGATGCAAAGGGGGGGAGAAGAAGACCTGGTGGGGACGGCGGAAAGAGGAAGAAGAGGACAGACAGAGAGAGAGAAAGACAGACAGAGTTGAAGGCAAAAGGGAGTGAGACAGGCAAGGTGGACGGCAGCCTCGAAGATGGAGACGCAGACAGACGGGGAGTGGAAAAAGAGCCGTTGCCGTCGTGTCTCTGAGAAAGACGTGGTGTGTGTTCTGAGTGTGTTTGCATCAGAGTGTGTGTGGGAGGGCTTGTGTTCTCCTGTGTTTAACAGTATATAGTCGGTGTAGGTGTGTAGTCGGTGGGAATAGATGTTCACCCTGTCTTTGTGGGTGTAAGTACCAGGATAGTGGGGTTGTAGTTGCAGTAGCTTATGAACTATTATGAGAAGTGTGTGTGTGTGTGTGTGAGTGTGTATCTCTGCACATGTCCTTAAAAAAGGGAGATTGAAGGAACAAAGAAGAACAAAGAAACAATAACAATAAACACCCTAGGAAACTGACAGTTAATAAGAGAGGGCGAGACAGAGAGGAAGAAGGCACAAGAGAGAGATTGAGTGAGGGATAAAGGGAGGTATGCGGAGATGACAAAACAACTTCTTTAGGGGAGACTAATTGCTGGAGGTTCGTCGGCTCTAATTACAGGTCCCTGTGTTAATAGTCAATTGCACACTCCTCTCCGGGAAGGATGGAGAGGTGGGAGGGAGGGAACAAAGGAGGGAGGGAGAGATAAGAGGCTTGTGAAGAGAGAACAGGAGGAAAGAAGAGAGAGACAGAGACTATCAACTGTGGAGGACCTTGATGAAAAGCATGAAAGACGAGAGAAAGAGAGAGAAAAAAAAAGTCAGGAGAAACGAGACAAGAGGGGGAAAAAAAGTGAGGAGGTAAAGAACAAGACGAGGACTAAAGGCAAGGAGAGAGGAAGAGAGGAGTGACACCAGATGAACAAAGAGTAGAAAGAGGGATAGAAGAGAGGGGGAGGCACAGGAAGAGGAGGAGAGAGACAGCAGAGAGAGAGAGAGAGAGAGAGATGCTCTCTTTGAATCCAGACTTCTCTAGCAGCACTCTGTTTCCATGGCAACAATTAAAATAGGCCTACACGCACACACACATACACACACACAGACACAGTTGATGGACACAAGAGATACACAAGCAGACACGCGTACACACACACACACACACACTCCGTTTTGTGATAAGCATTGACCATTTAAACACATACTGATGCACTCTGGAGCACCGGCCGCTCCGCTACGCAACCCAAGCATCGTTGCAGCGGCTCGGATTTACACACCAATTTGTTTCACGGCACAAATTAGCTCTCACACACAAGTACGTGCTCCCTCACACAAACACACACACACACACACACATAGCCTCCAGCCACACACAATTCATATAGACACATACTCACACACACACACTCTCACAGGGGCATGCGACACACACACACACACACACACACCCCCAGGATACAGATTATATCAGCCAACACGCTGTATAACTCCCACGGTCATTCACAAAGACCATTAAAAGTCCCACAGTGATTCAAAGCTTGTCTCGTAAAGAACACAAAGTGGTGTATTATACTGTGGATTGCACAAGCTAGGTTATGACACTAAATGACCCCATTTCCCCATCAGCCAGCCCCTGAGGCTGCGTCCCATCCACCATTTGCTGTATTAGCCACACCAGCGCACACAGCAGCCGTATCAGTTACACACGGATGGACTGCAGATAGCCTCTACCAGCCTAAGACCCCTCAGGTCCCCGACTCCGCTATTCTTTTAAACCTTTATTTATCCAGGGAACATTTGCTAGTGTACACGCTCTTTTTTTTCAGCTTCACATTCATACAGTTCCACACATTCATACCTACCCAGTACAACAATCTCCTACTGTTGGTCACTGAGAAGCTCGACTGGAGCAAGTAGGAATGTGCCTTGCTCAAAGGCACCTCAACAGGTAACTGGTAAATGAGTGTTACTCATTTTAGGTGCATTATAGTACCAGGTTAGAATGGACACTTACACTTACTTACACTGACACTTACTGACATTCACACTTTGACCTCCCATGCACACACACACACACACACACTCTTCTGTCTCCAGTTGATTGTTGATGACAATAACAATGTGTCTAATTTTAACCATATAGTATATTTATCAGTAGCAGTGAAGTGATGCTTAGTCTGACCCTGTCACTACAGGCTGTCGTGAAAGAGATGACGTGACAGAGCACTTTAAGGTATTATTTCCTATATTGAAACAACTTTAAAAATAGCCACCTTTATTTCCAAATACAGAAAGGACTCTTACGTACTGTAGACATACTGGACATGCCTTTTACACAAATGGTCTGGTAGTTACAGCGCTGCATCCCTCCATGCCTGGACCGTTGACTACTTCAGCCTCTGTTACTGTACAGACTCAACAACCCATCAGCCAATTAGGAAGGAACACAGCGCTTCAGGTGGTTACCCACCTCAACAAAACAAAACCAGGTACTAAGTGGGCCCAAATGGACAATAAACGGGGTAATAGTCATTAATGGACGCCGGGGCTAACATGGCTCATATGGTTGTAGTGGAGAGTCGACAGAGCGGGGTCTATGAGGCATGACGCAGATATTACAGCCCTGTAATTGGGCCCCCACTCTCTCTTCTTCATCAACTATAAATCACACAATTATAACTGGCAGCGAGTCCAGGGTGGATCTCTGCATGTGTCAAATGCAGACCGCAGGTCATGTTGTAACCTTGCACGGACCAAACACTAACTGCACACACATTCGGCTAGCCAGTCAATCAAAATAACTCGCCTTGCACATACAGGTGAACAAACAGGCCCCTTGTTGCTCGAGTTTTCTATTTGAAATATGTGACTGAACAACAATCTGTTCCAATGACAACATATTCTGCTCTCAGAGTCATAAATCCATACAGGACAGAATGCATTACTGCAGTGTGTGTGTGTGTGTGTGTCGGTGTGTGTAGTTGATTCATTTAGTCTAGCTAGTTTTGGCTTGGTCTCCCAAAAGCATTTTAGTACCGGCATAATCTTTTGTCTTCAAATGCAAGCAAATTAAAAAATGTGATCTTGTGTTTAGATAATTTTGGCTTGATTTGAATTTGATTTGACGAAGGACACCACATGGAAATATTAAGAACATTGTCCAGCCCTTGGTCTTGTAGGGTTTTGAGAAGCTGAGCCCTCTGCCCCAGGGATCGAGGCCACATACTGCCTACTGACTGGAGGAGAAATCAGTCGGACATTGGAATCGCTGCCAAACCTGTGGACTGTGAGAATATGAAAGCATTGTCTAATGTGTGAACTTATAAACTGTTATGATAAATATTCACAGAGCCCGTCTGTGCTGCCTGCTGTGGAGGCGGGAGGTAGTGTGAGTGTGTGTGTGTGCATGTGTGTGCGTGTGTGTGTGTGCACGTACACTTGGACCTGTGTCTGCACATAATGTTCTGAAGCAGCCACTCACAGCCTCCTCACCGCAGCAGGCGAGCCAGGCATTACAATCACATGTTCACCGAGTCTCCGGGACCCCTCGACTGGCATAATGGTGTGTATTTCAAGAGAGAGGGGGCACTGGAGTGCTCGCTGCTCTCTCCCACCCCCTTCCTTCTCTGCCCCTCTCTTTCACTTTAACTCTATCTCTTTCTGCTTTATCATTCTGTCTCTTCGAACAATACTTCGCTATCCCCTCTCTCTTCTCCCGCCCTGCCTCTCTCATCCCCCTCTTCTCATTATGTGGCAAGTGTCAGGTTTGTCAATGATGTTCTTTGCGCGAAAACTGGAGGACAAAGGCGACCGGCAATCTTTCAGATTCATTGCCTGGTTTGATATTTAGTGGGACAGCGGAGGATAGTATGAAGAGACAATCTCTCTCGATCTCTCTGGATGACTTCAGACTCTCTATGGTGCCTGTGCATTATCTTAACGGGTAACTCAGGCATGCTGGAGTGGCTTCATTTCTCTTTTTAATTGAAATGAGAATGTCATGAGGAGAGGATCATGCATCAGGAGCAGCAGCAGCAGAGTAAGGAGCAGGAGTTGGAGCAATTGTGCATTATGTCAAAATCACTGTCACCTCAAGCTATTGACTAGTATAATTCTATTTCCAGTGCCAGCTTGTGATTTCATTATAAATAAGAAATGAACAGATATGGAGGAGAAACTTCCAACCATTGTGTGTGTCGACTGAGCTGTGAGCAGGACTATGCAACCTAGTAGTGATGGATGTTTGACAGCACTTGGTGTTCAGAGGCTGTGCCCTCAGGTGACCCTCTCTGACCAGACAGTGGGGACGGTCGTTTCCTACTCACTTTATGGTGTGAGTGTCAAAGTGTGTGTGTGTGTGTGTGTGTGTGTGTGTGTGCAACCTAATCTGTTGTGTTGTGCTCTCCGGTTCCTCTGACTCCTGCTGTAGATAGGACCCGGATCTCAGTCAGTTCCTGGGTCGGGACAGGTGAGCTACCAACTCGTAATGTTAAACGTTTCCTCTCATCTCAGATGTGGCAGCTGAAAGAGTGGGACCACCTGCAGCTCATTGATGATGTGCTGGTGATTGAGAACAACTAGCTTCCTGTCGTCCCTGAGCCAATAGCCCGAGCCCTTCCCTTCTCCACAGCCAGCTGCAGCTGAACCTGCTTGCCTGGTTCTGCCATCTAACCCTGTCCCTGATGCTCCTGGCCTCCCTAGGTCAGCCCCAACTGCCTCAACCCCACTGACTGTGCCCTTGCTGGGTCAAACCCTTCTGACTCTGCCCATGCTAGTCTCACAGGCGCACCCCCCACCCTGCCAACTGGAACGACAAATGATTTTAAATAATATTCTATTTGTTTCGTTCCTCATCTGATCAGTCTATTTATTAAAAATGTTATGTACTTATGTTATACGTATTATGTTGTATGTTATGTATTCTATGGAGTGTAATTGTACCCTGCAATCACTGTTTGTAGTGGATTGAGATCAGTAGTGAATAGATATCGTTCATTCCAGCATGGATCCTAGCTCTGAAATCCTGTTTTGTTTGCTGGTGTTGGGCATTCACATTTGTAGTACAATGGGTTGCCAGGTTGAGAACCCACCCAGGTTGTTCCGCATGGTAAGCAAAGATTTGTAATATGCTCTGATGCAGTCTGGACTTAATGTTCCCCTTTCACTTGAGGGACGACATGTTAGGAATTTCTTGTAATAAATGTTTTCTAATTTTTATGTAACTGTCTGCTGGGGTCTGTGTGTGTTTGTGTGCACTCAGTTCACTAACCATCTACCATCTATTATCAGCTGTTTGTTTTTGCATATCAAGTCTCCTATAGACAAAAAGGCACTAAAACACTTCAGGTTGACAAATGTGTTTTGACAGCAGTCATGGAGATAAGCACTTGGTCTCTAGGATCTCTCCCAGGGACACGTTTCTATTTACACGTACTCCGCCTCGGAGAGGAGATGCTTAATCTTCTCCATGATTTGTGGCTTCAACACCCAAATCTCTCTCTCCTCTCTTTTCTTTCTTTCTCTTCTCCCATTACTTTTCTTTTGATCTCCTTTATTTTCCTTTTCTTTACTTTCCTTCTGTCCTCTGCTATCTTGCATCAGCCGTTGTGTTTCAGACTATGTGTCATTGAGGAAGACCTTTACAGGTGTGTGTTTATATGTGCAGTTAGCATACGCTGTCTGATAGGTAAAGCCAGGGAGAGGAGAGCACGGTGCATTGAGTGACCCCCGTGCCTATAACAGCACTGTAATCACTTTAAATGTGTTTTATTGTCAGCTTTTCACAGATTAGAGCCACAATAATCTGTCCTCCTCCATCCATCTCATTCCAAGCTGTTATTTTTGGCACCAGGATTCTGTCTTTTTGGATTAGTAGGTGTGCAGGGTTTTTTTCCGTTATGTGGCTGTGTGTGGCTGTGTGTGTGTGTGTGTGTGTGTGTGTGTGTGTGTGTGCGTGTGTGCGTGCGTGTGTGCGTGTGTGCGTGTGTGAGAAACAACAAGGTTGCAGCTCAGTATTTGTTCTCCGTTGTGGGGAAGAATAGTCTCAACTGGATGTTGTGCCGCAACGGTTTCTTTAAAGACGATATTGGAATACAGTGTGGCTGCATGCTCAAAATCTGCCACTTGAAGTGAAAATCAGCATCTCATGGGTATGGTTGGATACATCAAAACACAAACCCTGAAATATTCTTAGGCAAGAACACGGCCTAATCTGCTACTGTACTGTGACCCGTGTCTGCCTATACAATACACACAACACTAACCCTGCAAAAGGTGCAGGACAAAGACAACATGGAGTTCTTTTATAGGAAGATTCAATTCAATTCAATTCACACTCCCTCTGCCGACGCGAACCTCCTCACCCCTCTCACTAAGACCAAGCACCGAACCTGGGGTGACAGGGCCTTCTCCATGTTGCCCCCTCCCTCTGAAACACATCTCCCAAAACATACCTTTTTAAAAGGTTTAAAAAAACCTTGCTTTTAAATTTCTCCTAATGTTCTTTTCGCCCACAATTGTTTGTTTTGCTTTTCTCTCTATTTTATTGTAATCTTGGGTGTGTTTTTATCCTATGTGATTGTAATGTAAAGCATACTTAGAAAAGCGTTATACACATAAAATGTATTATTATTATAATTATTGTTATTAATTCAATTCAATTCAATTCAAAGGAAACTTTTACCAAAAATCAACTTACAGAGCCACATGATGGATGGTTAGGTTTGACTGGCCCTCCTCTTTCTCGTCCAGTGTTTGATGAATGTTCACTGATTACATTTTGAAGGTAAGGTGGCAATCACATGGTGGAGCCCTCCTCACAAAATAGCTTTTTAAAATTATAAAATATATATATATATATGATGAAATGATTCTGAACCTTAAAGATTGAGGCCAATTGTACTGAACAGCAATTCTGTTATATGAACATCTGTTTTCACAGCCAAGAACTCTTTTGAATTCTACGTGAAATATTGCAGAATACAAGGCAATGTAAAACCACCCATAGTCTTTACCAGACTCTTCTTCATATTATCTCAGCAAACACACTGTAGGAAAGCTATCTCCTCAGTCTCCCCTAAGGCTGAATATTGACTGATGAGTTTCATTTTCAGCTATCAATTCTGTTTCTAATTTTACACATTTCAATTAAGGTATTATTTCACGGGGCTTGCCATGATTAGAAAGTGTAGGAAGACAGATTTCACTATTTGAGGCTATAGTACTGACATTTTAGCATTGCTTTTAATAGGAATCTATAATGCACCCACAAACACACACACACACACACACAGAGGTTCTGCATATCTCCTTCTTTTCGGGTGTTGTTTTTTCGCATGATCATCACAATTTCTTGCAGACGTAAGGCTGTCACGGCTGTCTCTCTAGCAGTCTTCCCAGGCTGGCGTGCCAAGCGTCTCTCCGCTGCGGGATGATGATGAGACTCCCCACAGGGATAATGACATCTAAGAGCGTCTCTCCAACGGACGTCCCCCAGATTTAATCCCACCCAACGCTCAGCCCGAGAGAGACACACGCCGCAGAGAAGAACCACAACACTACAGACAGATACATGCAGGCAGGCAGGTTTGGCAGATAGGCAGCAACATTGGACATGCAGAGAGACAGGTAGTCAGACTGGCCAACACCGCAGGAGATATCCAGCAGCAATAGAGACAGACAGGCAGACTGACTCACTGCCACACTCAAGTACAGCGTGTGGCAACAAACTGTCATCCACAAAACTAGGATAGTTCCCATTAAGGCCACCCATGGTACTGTAAGGCATTTTGGATAAAAGCACCCACCGAATGACATATTATATTTTTGGGTTTACTTTTTGGTGATACCAGTTATTTTTTTGCCTGTCCCTTCCACAGGGAGGTCAGAACAAGTGGTCAGCTACAGACAGGGGTGTAGCTATAGGAATTACGATGCCCATGCACAGCAGCTCAAACACACCACCACACATTCATTTACTGATCAATTATCGGGCACATAACTAAATGAAATGATGGGTTTTGGGCACACTGATAGCGCTAATAACCAAACTTTGTCGAGGGAGGAAAACCCTATAGCCAAATTTTTATTACGGCTTGTTCCAGTTAGTCTCAGATCACACAACAGCTGCTTCATCATATTTTTGAGAACGTTTTATATGTTAGATTTCAACCAAAACCTGTTTTGAAACCAGAGCAGCTTGAAATAAAAGTATTTAGGAATATAAAACAATAGCTGTTACAGATTTTAACAGACTTGGACCATGAGGTAGACATGAAGACAGACAGATAGGAAGCACCAGTAGAAATATACTCACTACCCACCCAGAGGCTCCATATGGACGACGCCTTGGTGAAAATCTTTCTCTTGTGTTTCTCATTGTCATTGTAATAAGTTATTACCGTGCAGTAACACCTGAACAGTGACTGTACAACGACCCTGCAGACACTTGAAACTTTTCAAACAGTTCGCCGACCGGCAAGCAGCTCCGTTATAAATATTCACGAATGCAAATGTGACCAAATGGTGGCGCTGACTACAGGGAGCGCGTGAGGGAGCGCGTGTAAAAGGTGACGTGACTCCAGCTCGGGTCGGGAGCCTCCGGAGCCTCTCCAGCGCCTGTCGCCATGGCTACCCGAAGGAGTCCATTTGCCGCGGCGCAGTTAGCGAAGTGAATCGCTCCAGCACCTTCAATTAGCAACCTATTATCATTCATGAGTTTGTTTGTGCGAAGCTGTAAGATTGAATTCCAGTTAGCCCTTCTTCCCTCCCTGCACTCGCCCGCTGATATAAAGCAAAGAGAGGCAGCGGTAGGAACGGGGTTGGGTGGCGGCGGTGCGTGCTCCGCTCCCGCTTCGCCGCTGCACTCCATCGGGCTAATTTCTGCTCCGCGGAGGCCCGGTTCAACCCCACATCTCCCCGGGATGGTGTCAGCTGTACTTGCAAGACACGAAAAAGGTCATAAATTAGCAATAGGGCTGCTTGAAGGCGACATGCTGCTAGGCTCCAACCTGGCAGGGCTCCTAAGAGCAGCTTTTATATTCATAGATTTGGGTTTTATTTATTTCATTTGACGCCGGTGCTGCTGTTGTCGCTGCCCCTTGATAGTGAAAAGCAGAAAGGCTGTGCTGCTGCCTCTCTTGCCCTGCTCTGCCTGCCCCCCCCCGCCATCTCTCTCATAAAAATAAAAAGCATTTTTATTGTATATTTGAGCACAAAATGCATTCATCATTCGTCGAACATGACCAGTGGACAAAAGCTCCCCTTGTTGCCGCCATAATAGGGACTGCTTTCTCTCTAGTCTGCGCTTTGATATGAACAACAACACATTTCAATTAGTATGACACAATTAAAGTAGCAGTGTGTGGTAAACAGGGCCCGCTGGCCTAGTAGCTGTAGCTGTACGTCTGTGTCCTTCTGGCTGTTTTGTGTGATATAATGGTGTTGACCCCAGTGGTGCCAGACCCTCCGTATTGAGTTATTATATTTATGCAACCACTAAGCTTCTCAACTATTTCACAACGCCATCAGCCTACAGTAGCTATGGATGGCTAGGCCTGCTTTGGACATTCTCAATTTCTGGCGGAAAATTGAGCAGAGAGCAAGAGAGGCAAAGAGAGAGAGAGAGAGAGAGAGAGAGAGGGAGAGAAACAGACAGAGAAAGACAGAGTGAGACAGGGAGGGGAAGAAGGAGTGTGCCCTGTATATTTTATTCAGTGGCGGCAAAGTACAATTCATAATCAGGGCCGACTGATTCACAGTTTTAATTAAAAAGTAGCCTCATAGCGCCGGTGGTAACATCTTGATTTATGAAGACCCGACCATAGGCTCCCATCCACCAGGGAGAGAGTGAGTCTACTGTAGTGGAGTGGTAGGGAGAAGGGGGGGGACTAACACTCATGAGGCAGGAAAGTGTTTCGCTTCCCGCAAAGTGGTTGGTACGGTGGGCATATAGCTGTGTGTGTGTGTGTGTGTGTGTGTGTGTGTGTGTGTGACTGGGTGGGTGTGTGGACGTATCATGCTATGTTTAAAGTGTATGCTTATGTTTGAGTATGTATATTGTGTATCTGTACCTAGGTTTGTGTGTATGTGTGTGTGTGTGTGTGTGTGTGTGTGTGTGTACGTGAACATTTTATGACAGATGCCTTTGGCCAGATACATTAAAAAATAAGGAAAGATAGAGTGAGGGAAGATAAGTTTGAAAATGAAAGATAGCGTGGAAAAAAAAATGGCGATGGTATGGATATGAGCTGTATGGAATAGACAGGCTTTTGGTAAATGGCCAGCGCAGCAAATTTCACCGGGGCTGATGGAATTTGCTTTAGTCTGACAGTAATGTTAAGTTTATGTCAGCCCCTCCGTTTAAATCACCCCCATAATGGAATCCCTGGATACAGAGAGATTTTAATTAAAAATGGTGGAAGAGAGAGAGGGAGAAACAGGAAGGAGATAAATACAGAAAGAGTGAGACAGAGAGAGAGAGAGGGGGGGGGGGGGGGGGGCTAGATCAGAACAATGATGTAGCGAGGAAAGGAGGAGAGAACAGAGAAAAGAAATAGGAGGGACAGAATGAGGGAAAGAGAGTGATTACAGGAGTGAGAGGGAGATAAGCAGAAACTAAGAGCTCATTCTGCAGTGAAGTGAAAATGGAAAAGTACAGTGTGTTTCCATTTTCCTTATGCCTGGGTTTATTTTCAGTGGCTCACTGCAGTGTTCTAGGACTTTCTGCTGTTTCGCACTGTAGGTGTGTGTGTGTGTGTGTGTGTGTGTGTGTGTGTGTGTGCGCGCGTGCGTGCTTGCATGTGCAACTGTGCATGTGTGTTCGCCTCCTTCTGTGCTCCGCATCTCCCATTCTTTGTCACTCTCACTGATTGATTTTTTAAGGTCTGGCACACTTGCAATCACGATACAAACCACAGTGAAAGCATACACACACACACACACACACATTCACACGCACAGAAGGCTACATCAATTTGAATGATGCATACACATACTATGAAATAATCCATTTATGTATGAGCCACATAAGGCCTCAATCTTAAGTAATGAACATGCAGACACTGCCTCTCAGCCTGAACCATTCAACCATGACCATACCACCTCTTCAATTACACAACTGATTTATCACTAATGATGTACACTTACAGATAGACACACAGAGAGGCACGGCTAAGCAGCAAAAACATGCTAGCCGGAGAGACAGTTGTCCCCTGCTTGTAGACACCCATTAAAACGACGTATTTTTAGACTGCATTTGTATCCGTTTTCATATTTGCTATCTCCAACGTCAGCAGACTGTAAAATAATATGAATTAAGAACCCCTCAAGTTCCCAGATGGCCCATGTATATCTGTACCACATCTTCAATAATGTATCTATACATACATACATACATATACATACATACACACGATACACACTTGTTGTTGTGGGTACAAACACACATCGATGCAAAATCCACCCTAAAATGCTCAGACTGTCTTTTTCATTCTTTCTTCGTTTCTTTTTTCCTTTTCTCCCTCACTCACACACATATGCAGATTCACTCAGTCACACTCTCTTTCGCTTACACGCACACACACACACACACACACACTCACTGTAGGACATTTTATGTAGATGAGGGTCTTGGCAGCTCGCGCCCCAGAGAGCCACAGGGGAGACAGTATCTTATGTCACCCCGAGGGTTTCTCTACTTCATAAGTGAAGTACAATGCTGCTCCTCAAAGAAGCCCAATCAATGTGAAGATGAAAGGTGCCTGGCTGACTCCCCCCCACCCCGGCTGGCACTACGGTTCAGCTCCACTACTCCCCAAGACCCTCAAGGCCGTGATGCCTGGGCAGCAGTTTGGGATAATGTCATTGTCAGTCACAATTTTGCTAACAGTCCTTGGCAGATAGTATATACCGGCAAGGGCGACGCAACAGGGCCCTTTTTATTCTCAATAAAATTGTCATAATCAATACGGGAGTTGTTTGACTGAAATATATATATATGCAGCAAAATTCCAAGCATCACTTGCGTATTTAATAAAAACATTTCGGAGATACCTCATCATCACTGCAAACATACTCTCATGGTGTCAAAACAGACTTGGAGGATCATTTTTCAACTAGTGGAAGTTATATGGCTGCAAATAATGTTGAGTGTGTCTCCAGCTGTGACTGCGGTGCTGTAGTGTCTCTAATTGTTGCCGTTGCGTGCTCTTTTTTTGGCCTATTGAAGCCAAACTGTTTTATCCACCTTGTTGAAGGTAATACTGCCCGTCTCTTTTGCCTCAAATGCTGCACTTGCCCATGTACCTTCCTCTTTACTCGACTTTGGGAGGCCCTCTGGCCAGCACCACCACACAATAACCACAAGCACTATCAACGTTATGATCAGAAACACACAGGGTAATACCACTTGTAAACCTAAGATAACCCCTCGTAAAGGTTTATAGTTCCAGTTTTTAGTTTACAGCTCGTAAGAGACCTATGAGACAGAAAGGCTGAATCCTTTGTGTTTTGGATTTATTTTTCTGTTGAGTGCAGCAGTGTTGAGTATTAATGTAGAGTGTGGACATCCTATAGGCCTACTAATGCATGGCATTTTAAGGCCAATTGCCTCTCTACCCTCCACTGAATCTTATGAAACTGTTAACTAAATGTTTAATGGAGCATCCCGTGATTCAGCAGGCTGGGTGGCATGCCGACGTTCTCTCTCCCATCTCTCCTGTATGCTGTCTAATGAAGAACTAAATAAATAGTCTCAAAATGGTGTATTTGTAAGACACATCACCAGATTAGTTGACTTGATGATAATTGTGACACTTGAATGAATGAAATCAGAGTTGTAATCAGTCATTTAGGAGCACTTCCTGGTTTTCCCAACTCAGCCTCATCTACAATCATCAAGCTGAATAAGGCTTATTGATCATCATCGTTTTCAGTATGAGCATCGTAAAGTGGTTTTCAAACGGAGAAGGAAATCTCTCTCTCCCTCGCTCTCTTTCACTCTCTCACCACACACACACACACACACACACACACTTTCTTAATGAGGGTCTCATCAGGGTCTGGCTGTGTGACCGAGTCCTTATTGTCTCATCTTTTGAGGTGGCACATTCTTGCTCCGAGACTTAATTCATCATCCAGTACTCCTCTAGCGTTGTTATTTACAGCATCCTCGCTAGAAACCCCTTCCAACCCCCCCCCCCACAACTCGCCTCTCAAAAACTATCCTTGAACCCAACCCCACCACCGCTCCTTCACACCCGTTTCATCGCTCACTCTGTGCCCTCTGCTGATCTCTTCTCCTCTCTATACCTCTCTTCCTCTCATCCTTCCTATCTCGCCACCTCAACCCCCTCCCAACGCCCCCCATCTCTGGTCATGGTTAATTAAGTGGCAAGCTGTTGTCGTACGACGCCAATTGTATCAGAGACAAACAATCGTTGATCCCTTTATTATTCCCTTCATGCACATGCCTCAGACAGATCTACAGCAACAAGGGTCCAAAGAGTTCAGTCTCACGAGGTCTCAGGGAAGATCCTCATGAAGATGTTCAGGCTGGCTGAGTGGTTTCCTCTGTCTGTCTCACAGAGGAGGAGACTGTCTCAAAAACAATGAAGAAGGTCACCTATATTCACCTCTTAAAGCTCCACCTAGCCTAATTTGGGAGATTTTGCACCAGTTTCAGCACGTCCAACCGATCTGCTTGGAATTTATTGTTTTGGCAGCAGAGCAGGAGTGATTTGAGAGGTGATACTCTAAATATGTGCTGACAATTATTATGTTGCCTTCACGCAAAACAGGAGAGCAGACTAAAGACTGAACTGAAATACTCAAAATATTACAGAATCAACCTGGGCTTTGAAATTGCATGGGGGGGGTGCAATTAAATACAAAGCAAACAAATATGCAGTCAGCTCACGGCCAACCAATAACAAATATGTCACCTTGCTTTGACCTGTAATTGTGAGTATAGTGGTGAGATGCATTTCCCTTGGTTTTGTCAAAATGTGATCAGTGGTGTCTGAGATGTTGTGGGCTAATCAGTAAGATTGTGAAAATGCCAAAGGTGAGCTGCATCATTTCCCCAAATTGAATCCAAATCCTATCTGCAGTGTCTAAGATACTATATGTGATATATGGGAAAACAAACAAACCATGTAGTGGCCTACTTGGGCTAATCAGTGTAATTCGGAAAAAAGTTGCAATGGGTGAGATGCGTCATTCCCCCACGTTTTGTCAAAATCAGCAGTGTCTGAGATATTGCACGTCAGACGGACAAGCCAATGAAGACTACCGATATATAGTCTTTTCATTGTGGGGGACAATGACACTAGGGACAGTGTGCTCATTGTAAAACTCAGTTCAACTAACCCTCATGCAAATTAATCCCCAATTTCCCCAATTTCACAGCCGGCTCTGAAGTCATGTTCAATAGTCCTCTAGCTCTGGCTTTGGGAATCAATGTGAGTTGCAAAGAGGAACATTTGATTGAATACACAGGAGAGGTTAAATGGTTGCATGAGAGCTGCATAGTCTTCAGGTGTATCGAGTTTAATCAGTCAGACTTTGACAAACCTATTATGTTTGTATCTCCTGCAGTAGCTCACATCTCTCCTCTTTTTCCCTTTGTCTCTGTTTATGTCTCGCTGATGTTGCTCAGTGTGGAGGAAAGCATCACAGCATCTTCCTGCTCTTCTTTCATCTCTGTGATAGATTGGCACATGTAACCTATTCTCTTATTCCTCCCTCTCTCTCCCTCCCTCTCTCTCTCCCTCCCTCTCTCTCTCTCTCTCTGCAGTCTGGTTGCCACATATCACAGACCTTGACAGTTTGTGGATGGAACTCCCTCAGGGGGGCATTAACTCCCTATTGGGAGTTCTTCTGCTGAACTCCTGGAGGGCATTTTTTCTTAACACAACCCAATCAATAACTTCTAATATTATCTCCTGACAAACAGAGTCACAGCAAAGGCTGCAGACGCCCATGGGCCAGAATGAGGCTCCTGAGAGGCGAGGCGGCAGGCAGGGAGGCAGAGCAGGGTAGGCTGCGGGGTTTGGTGGGGTCACTGAAGCGAGGTGTACATCAGCTATGACATTTCAATAGCAACAGGGCTGGGAGACGCTGCAATGAGGCCGGGTGGTCTGCGCTTGTACTCGGAGAAGAGAGTGCACCCGGGGATAGTGGAGGGTCACTGCCCATACTTGACCATTTCATCTTCGCAACATAACAAACAGGGTTTTAGAGATTTTCTTTCTCTTGCTTAGATGGCGATGCTCTGGATTTGTCCCCAAATCAAGGATGACAACAGTAAATAGTCAACATGACAACAGCCAATATTCAGGATTTTGGGACAGTAAGTTGAAGTTGTTATGTGGATTTCACAAATGAATACGAGGCGAAAGAAAGCCTTTTTCAAGCCTCCAGTTTAAATATGATAAAACAATGACACCAAATGGAAAGACCAACTTACACTCACCGCCCCTCTACTTATGCCATCGACTCTACAGTATGTAACTGCAGATTTGTTTTGGTTTATCTCTCAATTGCAATCATCATTTCACTCAGCTATACAGTAAAACCCACTGACACAGTGCATTATCAGCCCACTGGGCATGAGCACAAGTGTTTCCTGTCGATTATGTGTAAAGATGCTGACCTGTTTCCTTGTGGCATACACTGAAACAAATCATTCACCCGGCGAAATAACACAACCTCTAGGTTAGGCCAGAAAACAAGTCTGCTGAAGCCCAGCTCAGGGTCGGTCTCGCTGACAACTACATATATACATGTATACGTGCACACACACACACAAACACACACACACACACACACCCTATCCGACAACTAGAGCATGTACACTGACAGCACCTGAAGACTCCTCACAGCAGCATCTGAGGACGTGCCAGAAGATAACAGATGCCACCAAAGCAAATGTTGGAAGTGCAACACTCAGCTAATGATTGGATCTGCAGGCCGTTTTCCAGGTGACTTATGTTACTGCTCCGCTGCTGGAGACAAGGATGAGTGAAGCTTTATTGATCTGGTGTTTTGCAACCCAATCAATCCCAACCACACAGATGTGCACACACTTACAGCCCCCCTATTTGATTGTACTGCTGCATGAAAATAGAATAGACAGGCACATCAGAAGTCACTGTCTTCCTCAGAAAACACACAGCTGCACTCTTTCCACCCGCTACTTCACGTCCCCGGAAACAACTACCGAAACACGTCCTCTCTTTCTTTCTTCCTCATATCCTTGTCTTCATCAAAAGCCTCCTAACTCCCGGGCACTTGAATTTGCTCCAATTTATAAAGACAGGTTCGAAGTAAAAAAAAACAAAAAAAAACCACTCCATTTCGTTAAAAAAACAAAGGCACGAAAGAAGACGATGTCAATTATTGAATATACTCCCAAAATAAGCACACTGGCCTATTCAGCAGAAGAACGCAACACCAGGCCTGTAGACCGCTTGATGGGGAAGATGGAGACATTGGAGAGCTCCTTATTCCTCTCAGTGTTACAGTGTAATAGGAAAGCAACCAAAGAAACAGCTGTAACTCTTTCTCATCTCCCATTAGGATGATGGGGATGCGTGATCCTCAAATATTTCCAACCATATTGTCACAGATCAAAGGTTGTAGCGGCCATGTATTGTATATGCCAGTGTTGTGTATATGGTGTGACTGACGACGCTGGCTTGAAGCATCGACGTGAGTGTCGACTTTTGAACCGCTTTGATGACTTAGTACAAGAAAATGCAGTTTTCAAAAGGTTGTTAGCTTCTGTGCCTGTTCAAATTGCAATTCTCCTCTCTATTCTCCTCTGTCTGTTTAGACCACCTCTCTCCGTCAGGAAAAATGAGCAACATTGAAAAGCCATGCTGCATGTAATTCGCGGCACTGTGAGTGTGGTAATGATAAAAGCCACCGTGATATAATGAGGAGCCAAAATCCCATTTAGAATACATACTAGGCCAGTCGATAAGGCTTTAAAAAGATCCATGACCTACAATATTAGACTGACATGTCCTCATTTCAATCATTATTCCAAGCAGCGCATTACCTAAAAAAGTTTATATAAGAGCAGAAAAGTTGTGATAATATTATTAAAAATATTTAATTGAATAGGCCTAAAAGACTCATCATCAAAGACATTACGGGAAAAGAAAAAAACAGAATTAAAGTATGAATGCTAAACGTTTTTTAAAGAACGTGGGTGGTGCGAGGGGTACTAGTACTGTTAATAAGATTCAACAGCACTGTTAATTCATCTATATGGTAATGGGTTATGACGTAGGCCGAGAGGAGGCAATCTGCAGCATCAGCATCCGCCGAGGCAGCTGTGTGACTTTCAGCTAACGACAGAAGGCTGAGGCAGTTCATTTGGAGCTGCAGCGCGGCTCTGCTGCTGGCGGTGGCAGCGGCGGCGGTGGCTTAAAGCAATAGGAGTAACAGTGAATTGGCAGGATTAGTAGTGCGCTCACATCAGAGTCTATCACCCCCACCCCTAATAACCACCATCACCGGCAAAAAAAAAAAAAAAGAAGAAGAAGAAGAAAACAAATTTAGTTTCTCACTCTCGGTCTTCTGCACCGAAGCTCAGTCTCTTAAACGTCACGGCTGATTAATAGTGCATGGACAGAGAAAGAGGAGGGAGGGACGGAGAGAGAGAGAGAGAGAGAGAGAGAGAGAGAGAGAAAGGCAATAGATTGGTGGCCGAGGGAAGAGTATGCCCAAAGTCAGAAAAAGATAGTCAGCTGAGGAAGAATAAAAAAAGAGTTTCACCGTAAGGAGAACTGAGCGAGGAGATGAATGCATGGCAAAACGTCCACGATGTGCTGATATGAAAATGGCCCTTTATGGGCCCTTGTGGCAAATACATTTACTCTGTGTAATTTGGTCCTGGGACTAGAAAGAATTATGTCTTCCTTTATCTTATCACATAACACATTCTCTGTCTCTCTCTCACCCTCTCTCTCTTTCATACACACATAGTGAATACACACAACTAATGAATTGTGTGTATACAGACACGTCCAAAAGGTCGGACACTTTTGCCACAAAATCTCATTCAACAAATCCTTTAATTGCCCGATCAATACTGGTAGAGCCATGCAAATGAACCCGATAGTCGATAGGGGCAGGGGCAGGTTGAATATCCGTGCTGATGCACGCCATTGATCAAAGTGCACATTGTGCTAAAAAGCAAGGATTAAACCATTCGTCTGTAGGCTCCACCTTGAACCATTATCCTGACCCTCAAGAAAACCTGGCGTGAGATACAAAGCAAAAAGGCTTTGGGACTTTTAGATCATCCATCACTGAGCTTTAGGAAAGGCATGCAAGCCCACAGACACACATACACACACACACACACACACACATATAGGTGAGATAATGTGGGTTGTCTCAGTGGTTCTCTATAGGGACAACACTCTAAAACTAAGAACATCTCGAGTTGTAGAGAGGCCCAATGCATCACTACTGTCTTACCTTGTGTTTTGCCAGCCAAAGACTCATCCCAGCTTCTCAGAAGTAGCATGATGGTGTGGCCTGGGACTCCTCTCTCCCTCTCATAGCCTCAGACTGAGGGAGGGTGAACTGGCACCAACACAAGAGATTAGGAAAAGTCAATACAGTTTGTAATTATAAGGAGCTAAATATTTCTAATTTGTGTTACACGTTCTACAGACATAATACAGAATCTAGATGTGAGCGGTGCAACTTAAGCACCTCTTATGGTTCTTCAGCTTATCCATGTCGGAGAACCAGTACAGGTTGAATGTAGAACCCTTGTTGATGGAGAACCATTTTGAACAGTCGTAATACAAAAGAGAAGAAGTGAAATGGGCATTATCTCATTCTGTCTGTCTGTGAAACATTCAAATAAATGCGAGTTCTCCAAAAAAACAAAGTTCTCAACAGATACCACTAACCACTACGAAACTTTTTGGGATCCTTATTCTTTACTTTGCTAGTCGTACCAATCTGGCGTGGTACCATCATACTGAAATTGTCTAATAAAATTTAGAGGCACATTTTGTGTGAGAAGACACAGACTTATTCAGGTCAGCTGGGAATCACCTGCCAACATCATCGGTCCATTTGAGAGTTTAATCAACTCAGAAAAGGAAAACAATGGAGAATATACTGGTACCTTGTGTGAACTAGCCTTTTATCATGTTCAGGTGCCATTCTAGGTTTGTTTGCACTAACCAGCTGCACCTTATCAAATAAATATGTTTCAGTGTTGCTCAATAATTGAATTACACCTCTTTACCAGGACGCCTCATTAGGTGTGAGGAGTTTGTTAGCAAATACAGATGTGCATGAACGGTGAGGTGAGATTAAAAATGAGGCTCCATCCGAGAGTATTTATCTCCTCTCCACATCATAATCCTTTCATTGCTGATTGAGAATGGGGATGGGTGGGTGGGGGGGGGGGGTATTTGGCACCAAATACTCACAGCAGTTTTAGGGAAAATCCTCAATGGGTCAAGAAGGTAAAGCAGCAATCCCGAGGTAATTGCACTCCGCAGAAGCTGCTTCACTTCTGTTTTCCCCTTCTCTCCTCCAAAGCGATGTTTGTCTTTGCTTGTTTTTGTGACGCCTGTGAGTCTGTTATTGCAAAGGGTACATGGAGGACAGAGGGTTAGAAACAGGTCACCGACAGTTAGACGTGAATAAAACCTTCTCCCCCTTACACTTCATAAGTTGGACAAAATGAAATAATTTATAATGCACAACTCAATATTTAATAATGTTACATAAATCTCTCTCTGTCTCTTTACATTATTGTTTACAATCCAAATCTACTTTGAAGGTCATTTCTGTTAAAAACAACGTGACTCTCCTTTAATGTTTATATACATCTCACAACTTGTTCTAGTAAACTGTGTGTGTGCGTGTAGGATAAAACACTGAATTGAGGAGAATTTCCTACATCAGCCCAATATGATAAATTATACATTTCATCCAAATGTACTGTAGTGCTAAATTGTCTCTGCCTCCACCTCCCCCCCAACTATATACTAGATCAGAAGAATAATAAATAGCTTCTATTAATCCTGGTTATACATAACTCATATATCATGAACACATGAATTCCTCTATTGGGGGGTAGAGAGGCCATACTTTAGGTAAATAAATGATTAATTAAAATGTGTCGATGAATAATAAACCAGGCTCTGCAGGGTAACAGATTGTAGTTTCTATATTTAATACATCGATGGGCCTCACACAAACTCACACAATATGTACACACACAGTAACATGTAATCACAGACAAACACACACGTCACATGTACACGCACCGCCTCACAGTTGACACATGAACCAGCTGGGTGAACATAGATTAAAACATCAAAGAAGACCTACATGCTCAATTTGACACGCCTTGTTTTGGGTTTTTTTTAGCTTTTTCCTAGTTAATACTGACTCCCCAAAAGGGGCACAAATGTTGCATTTGTGTCGACTGTGTACTGATATCCCCACACGTGGACAGTGTCCATGTCAATACAAGTCCTCTTAATCAGCTCTGATGAATTATTGAATAGCCTTTTTATATCAGATCATGACCCATATTCCACTCACTTGAAGTGAATACGCTGCCACTAAAGTTAAGATCTACTTTTAAGTCGTCTCCTCGCCCCACATAGGCTTCCTGTTTGTGCTCCAGTGCTTGAACAGGATTCAGACACAGTGCCGAATTTCATGAGCTTAGATGGAGAGCTCCGCCGATGTTCATCTCTGACTAATTCATTCATTCAAAAGGAAATCATGGAAAATCATAAAAATGTTGAGAGGTTAAACTGTATAACACCTAGGATGTTAACTAAAAACCTTTTAAATGTTTTTGGTTTGATTCCCATTGGTAATATTTGCATTCTGACACACAGTAAGATTCAGTGTCGCTTCAGGATATAGCAATCCCTAGATGACAGAGAGTAGAAATTAGCAGAAGATAAGTCGTCTAGTGTTATTGCCGGTTTCATTAAGGCAGATGCAGCTTTCAGACCCAGACATGGGAGTTGTATTGTTGTATTGTTTTCTCATTAGGTAGCCGAGCACATGGAGGGAGGGATGAGAGATGATGAGAGATCCTGAGTGGGAATAAGAGTCTGAATCTCCATAGGCCCCTGCTGTCTCCTCTCCTGGCCTGTTCATCAGGTCACTAATGACTGTAAACACTCGCAAAATTTCTTTAGCTGTGCATGAAGATTTTTGACTTCTTTTTCACAACAGTCACAGAAACACTGAAAATCGCCAGGACACCTGAATACGTCATAGTGCCCCAATTCATGAAAATCATCCACTACTACTGAATTGTTATTTAACAGATTTTGGTGGAAATGTTTACACAAAAGTTATCCTGTTAGAATGCAGGTACACTTTCAATTTTATCATTACAAAGAAAAACAAATAGTGGAAAATGTAAATTGCAATGTCACATTTGACAGGGAAAACCGAGGTGAGACGTGTGAATGAGAAGATAAGCGTAATAAGCAGATAAAAATATTTTGTATGTGACGGGGCGGATCAGAACTCCCCGCGAACGATACCTACAATCCAGAAGATGACAAAAAGCAATGTGTCCTGTTGCGCTCACCAACAAATCACCTCTATATTTGCAAGGGAAGTGAAGCTCAACCGTATCCATCATCCTAACTGTTCATTTGGACAGCGATTGCTCACTCTACCACCCAGCTATGCTCTAAAGGACTGGTGAAAACGCATCCAGACGCATCTGCGTGATACTAGTGAAATCAACTGTATCAACTGCAATTTCCCAGCTAAGTGGGACGCAACATTCACATCATCGTCCATTTTGCTGCTATCTCCCTCAATCTCACCATCACAGAAAAAAAAAAAAACGATAACCAGACACATTGCTGTGGGAGCAATATTTTATCCGTTCATAAAAACTGTCATTACTATTTTTGTCATCATTACGGTAAAAAGACCGTGCTGAGTCTCAGTTTGCACTCCGGACCTCCATTTTGCTACGTGGCAGTCCTGACAGCTTTGACAGACTATAGGCTAAAGTGCCCATCTGTAGGTAGGCTGCAGGGGTCACATGTGTGGCAAGAACGGAGAGCAGAATGGGTAATGGCCCAGGGTTACGAGTGCAAGTCCCAGGTGGGTTTGACGGGTATGGAGCTGTAACCTTGACTGTGCACACACACACACACACAGTATAAATCCAAACTGCTGTCAGAAAAATGATAGGAAAGCTAATCAGAGAAAAGGGGTCAATCGCCACAGCACCTATGATGGATGGACGGATGGACAAGAGTGTGTGTGTTGTGTGTGTGTGTGTGTGTTTGTGCATGCGTGTGTGTGTGTGTATGTGTTTCCACGTGTGAGAGAGAAAGTGTGTGAATGTGCATCTTGCTGCAGACATAGACTCAAGGCTTTCATGCCAACACACTCCACCAGGATACTGGGATAAGATACAGGCACTATACTGTCATTCGCCCACTGTGAAGCGCTGCGACATACTGACGTGTTTCTTTGGGATAAGAACAGATAATAATAACTGCAGGGAGAACTGGCCGAAAAGGGCAGTGTACTCTCTCTCTCTCTCTATATATATATATGGACTGCTATCGATTTATGTATATATTCAGAGTCTAGAACAACACTGAACAGTAGATGGGTGACATGATAGGCAGGAGTGGAGATAGGAGAGAGAGTGGTTAAGAAGTACAAAGCCAGAGAGGGAGGTTGATGAGGTATGGAGATTCAATTTAACATGTGAAGTATGTTTTTACATCAGCACACACTAGATCTGAGTATATGAAGGAGATTTGATCGCAGATTCACACAGCAGGACTCAATGCACGTGGATAAAACCTATGGGAAAGAGAATTAAAGGCTCATGGGAAATAATACAAAGGATAAATGGAGGTGAAGTGTGAGGGAAATTACTGATCTCTGATAATCCACCGCTATCCATTCAAATGCTACCTCTCCTACAGAACACACACAGGACATGAATACACACCCATACACACAGAAACACACACACACACACACACACACACACACACACACACAATAAAACTAAAGATGAATGTCTGGATATACACATATCATCAAAGAACAACCAAAGCAACAGAGATAGCATGTGTGCATCAAAAGCACTGTACTCACCTATTTAACCCTTAATACTGAAAAATACTACATTTAATTGATTTTGTAGGTTGGAGAAATTGTACGAATCATGACTATTACATCAGCTAAACGACAAAGATGTTGCTTGAGTCTTTTAATCCTTGATAGTGAAATCCCTTTAAGATTCAATAGTTGAAAAAGAAATATTAAAATCGACTTTAGTCCGTTAGAAAAAGATTTTAAAAAGAATCCTGAATTTTTGCACAGTGTTTGATAATTGTGAATTAATTTTTTTCATTTGGAATCCAATCCAGGATTTAAAGAGTAATTCCACAGGAAAACAGTTATATCCAGAGTGCCTTTATCATGGTGACGATTGCTCACAAGTCCCACTTCCCATTATCTTCACGTAATGTAGAGGAGAGGCATTAATTCTCCTTCAAGAAAAAAAGGGGAAATGTAAAAAAAGAGATGGACAAGGAAATGAATTGTGTGGTTTGCTTTACTTTACTATGCATCTGTCTATTGCTGTGCCTCTCTGTTGCTCACACACCACACACATACACACACACACCAACTTCTTCTGTTAGTTTGCAATCAGCTTAATTCTTACCAACCCTTTATCTTCCATTTTTCTAAAATGCCATGGATTATTTATGAATAATCTTCCCTTTATACTTCAGTAAATGACAGTATTCAATCTGTTGAATTGCAAAAGTATTCCACAAATATATAATGTCTTAAAATAAATAAGAGCTCCTCTCTACTGCAAGCATGTGAGTAGCAGGATGTGAAATTTTCAGATGACAAATGAAAAACAAAGAAACACCAAATGAATCAATGAGTGGATCGATTCTGAAGGTTTAGTTGTGGAGGTGATGAAAAAAAAGATGAGGTTAGAGATGATTAAAGAGAGATTGAAGCTTGAGGCAGAGTGGCTGAACAAGTAAAAAAGAAATATGGTGAAGGAAAAAATCCTTTGGAAGGTAAAGAAGTAAAGAAATACAGCCAGGTATTTTTAGTCCATTCTCTATGAGTGATTGTGTGTGTATGTCTGAGGGAATGAGGGAATGAGAGCAGAGCAGAAGAATACAGTGGAGGAGGGGGGGGGGGGCTGTATATCGACACAGGTGACAGACCAATGGAATGGGTGGCTGCTGTTAAGCTTTAAAACAATACTGTTGTTTATCTTAGAAATTAGGCCTTGCTCTGTTTTGCTTTCATCTGAGATGCATGGAACAAGGAAAGCAAGGTGGGGGGGGGGGGGTGACGTTTCAGACGTTTTAATGGCAGAATAAGAACAGACTGTTGTGCAACAACATGGGAGTGACACAATCAAAATGTGGTTCCATGAAGAGGACTATAGAAGGTGCTTGCTTGATGAGTCACCATGTTCTTGGTTGAGGACAAAAAAAAAAAAAACAAGTGAGAAAACACAGATTATAGCATGTAAGAGGAGAGTGACGTGAGGATGACATGGCAGAAGGCGAGAATCAGGGGAGAAGTTGATAGAGGGGGGCATTCTTATACCAAGCTCTTTTGTAGGCTAGCGTGTGTGTGTGTGTGTGTGTGTGTGTGTGTATGTGTGAAGGTGTGTGTGTGAAGGTGTGTGAAGGTGTGCTTGTGTAATGTGTAACACACACCCACACAAAACACACTCATACACAGAAAAAGAAACAAGACTTTGAGACAGACACTAAACACTAAATAGACCTACCTATGATTACCATTAAGAATCGCCCAAAAAAGATGCATAGGATGGTAGGAAGAGAAAAGAGAAGGGGGGAAATAGGAAAAGGTACAAAAATGAAAAAGGCATAAAAGAAAAATAGAAATATATAATTTGTCTACTCGAGTAAAAAATAAAGTAAGGTAATTAAAACACTGGTGGATTCAAAAAGTAGCCAAAGTTAAGGGTGGACAGTGAGTGGAGTGGTGGGGAGGAAGAGGGGGAGGTGGTGAATAAAGGGAGGAGGGAGCGTGGGCTGCACAGGGATAGAAAGGGCTGGAAGTAATAGCAATGGAGAGGGTAGGGAGAATGAATGAAGGAAATAAGACAAATAAAAAGGGGGGAAAAATCCACCTCCTCTCTCTCTCTCTCTCTGCCTCTCTTCCCTTCCTTGTCTGGTTCATAAATAGAAGAAATTGTAGACCAGGTAAATGGAGAAATAGATGAGGAGGCAGAGGACCGAGAGAGCAAGCAAATGAAAAGATAAAGCACCTCCCAGCAGCGCGATGAGGAAGAAAAAGAACAAAAAACGAAAGAAAAAAGCAAATACTCCAGTGGCCTCCGTTGTCTCCAGTCTATATGTGGAAGGGGGGATTGGCAATTGCCAGTTGTTCCCCCTCCCCGGCTGCCTTCTGCTTTCTGCTTTTTCTCCTCCCAAAAAAAAGACTTCCCATCCAGATGACAAAAAAAGCAGGAGCAGATGTCCTTTTTCCTCTCTCCCTTTCAACTCAGGTCTGATATCACATGCCACTCGCACAGGTTAGACATTGTTGCAGCAGTGCACAGTATCATCAACATTGTTCAGTGGAGAAAAAAAAAGGCATGGGGCTGCTGCTAGACAAGCACTGCCTGCCTCATGAGAAAGGATACTGAGCTGGAATTGCTCTCTCTCTCTCCCCTCTCCCGCCCATCCCTGAGAAAAGATGGGTGGAAGGGAGGTGGGCCCACTTTCTGCATTAGTATTCATTGAGAGAGAGAGAGAGATGAGGAGGAGGAGGAGGTGGAGGAGGAGCGGGGGGTGCCTTTCCAACAAATGTCGAGGAACCAAACGGGTGTGTGAAAACCGATATGAGACTGGCTCCCCCTAGAGTCAATTATCAATACACAACTATAAGCCAGTTAATTTCCGATCACTGAAAACACTGGGAACATAATGTTGGACCATCCTGCGTCCTGCCTTCAATACGCTAGGCGTCAAACATGGTGAGTCAAAATACATGAATCATTAATCAGAAATATATTGCTCACATCTTTAAGGCAAAATGCAATAAGTTACTGCTTGTATGGCATTGCTTAAATCTACTAACAATACCTACGAGATTTAATACAATGTTCTCGCTTATGGATCAAATGCAATAGCTTGAGCTTTGTTAGGTTTTATTTGAAGGCAGTGTTTACTATGTATATGTGATAAAGTATTGTGGTCTTCCCTCCATTCTGTTTTATACTCTACACTCAGGCAAAGGAATCAGGCAAAGGATTAGGAATTTCAAGTTTATGGTGCTATGAAGACAGACTGATCCTTTCCTCTGTGTTTTGTCCTAAGCCAAACTCAGTGTTGCTATGGTGACACAACACCGCTCCCAAGTGGCCAAGTCAAAGCTAATAGCAGGCAGAGGTAAGTCATCACAAGTACTTATTAAGGTAAAGTTGTCCAAATCGTCCTCAAACTAGTTATAGGTCAGTTAAAATACTACCACAACTGGAAGTTTGATCTATTTGATCCTACTTCTGCTTTCAGGACTGATATGAACCAGGGGGCCTTATTTATTATTTATTATAATAGAGGGGGGGCATGATTAATTAGGTCCAATGATTAAATTTGACTGTACTGAAATGGCCTTTTACAAAATTTCTGACAACAATATCTGTGCACTTGAATGTTATTGTTCACAAATCAAGAAGAAAATAAATAATCAATGAACAAAAAAAAAATCTGTTACTTGTTCTCTAACCTTAGGCACCAAGTGAGGGAGGCTGCTTGCTGCCTCCACCTCCTAGGACAGCGTAATGGAGAACCTCAGAGTAGGAGGTTGATGAGGGAGGCGAGTCGTATTGGATGAACCCTGGATGATGTATAGACATAAATAAACTTATCATCCATTAACATTAGTACAAGCACTCTCTCTAAACAAAAAATGTGCTGATTAAAAATAGGAACCAGATAATTTAGTCTATTTTAGTAAAATAAACATTCAGCCAAAGTGAACGGGGAGTGGTACTGTACACAACGTTTATACATTCATTTACGGATGCATTCATTCATTGATTCTCTGAACATTTTAAATAACCATTGCTCTAAACTGGTTTAAGCCAATGTAAATAGGGGAAGCTAGTACAGCATGTCCAGTGTCACCAATTTTGAGATAACAACAAATCAGAATTTTGTGAGTCTCGCGTCGCCGCCTGGTGGAAGTTGTATGACTTGATCGATGATCCGGAATTGGATTGAGCGTGCCTAGCTCACTTGGCCTGCGCTTGCAATCACAACAACATTCAAAGATGGCGGCGCTGTCATCGCCTTTACGAGTCTGTCGAGGAATATTGAAAGAATTACGTGCCATCCAAGGGTCAAATTATAAGAAATCATTGGCGTATAACTATGTTATGGATCAGTTTCGTAAAAATGAGGTGAGTTGCCAACCGTCTGCGTGTCACGACATAGCCAGTAGCAGCTAGCCAACTACCAGAAGTACTAGCGTAATAGCAAGCAGCATGGGACGCGCTTGCCAAATGTTGACTGATTATATTTGCTCCTGAAATGCGGATTTTTTTTTTTGCTTCAACAGTTTCTGAAGCCTGTGGGTAAATGAACGAGTAGATAAGGTCACATTGTGTTGTTATCTTGTAAACTGTAGCTCGTAACGTCAACTTTGGTATAGTTACAAGACGCAGTATAACGCAAGGTGACCGTGGTAGCTGGAGGGACACAGCGCCGCTAAGTGTTAGCTAGCGTTAGCAAGCAGCTAGTTAGCATATTGTACCTGCAGACTCAACCGGTCAAGGGACTGTCGTGGCACATCGACACAACACAACGTTAAGCCTGTCGTTTGCATGTTAATTGTGTCACGGTTGATTGGCTTCAACGCCAACAATTGGTAAAAACCTAATCGAATTAATTGATAACGTCGTTAATTAAAAGCATGCTTCCTCGAATTGTTATAAATTGTTTTATCATCTTACATAGATCATAACTATATTCATACAAAATTATTGTGTTTGACTACTTTATCTATCGCTAGGTGCCTGTTCATGTGTCTGGCTGTCTGTTTATGTATGTGTCTCTTTCTATCTAGCAGTTTATCTAGTGCTTGCTTACACAAGTGGTAGAGTTGCCTGTTGAAATTAAGGGTTAGGGTTTTAAGAATATAGGCTACAGCCTTTATTCTTCATGCTTCAAAGAACATGGTTCACTAGGGTGATTGAATGCATGTGCAGTCACTGAAGCAAAATAGCTTGGAGGAACTGTTGCTTACC
Organism: Hoplostethus atlanticus; assembly: GCA_034670405.1. Classification (NCBI taxonomy): domain Eukaryota; kingdom Metazoa; phylum Chordata; class Actinopteri; order Trachichthyiformes; family Trachichthyidae; genus Hoplostethus; species Hoplostethus atlanticus. Next base: position 2,389,924 of record JAXDDX010000022.1, on the reverse strand, counting down.
AGTCTGTATTTTTCCCATCTTAGGGATAATGAAAAGGCCCAAAGGCAAATATGTATGTCAAATTCTATAGGGACTGGATCAAATGCTTATTGTCCATGTAGCCTTTATGGCTGACGGAGAAAGAAGTCATTATTGTGGAAAACTATTCTATATGTGCATTTATTTATATGTGATTATTACGTCTTTACCACTGGATTACTCGCCGTCCTCCACCAGCTACACCATGAGGAGTTTTTTTTACAAAAGTTACACTAAACTCATCATTCTCTCTGCGGATTGATCAGACAATAAAGAGGTGGCCGCAAAGTCACAGCTCCACTGCAATTAAATAAATCACACACTATTTTGAAAAAATAAAGATTTAAAAAATGACAACATGGCTGCCACCATCAGTGTTCATTATTTTTGGCTTAACGTTTGTTTGTTTGTTTGTTTTTCTCCTTTCCCTTCCTCCTCTCAGGTAACAGCGGAGAGGTACTGCCGTGCCCAGCAGGGGGCACTCCATGCCTCACACACTTACCTTTCTTTGTTGGCTTCTACCCGGAATCACCTGGCCCTGCACAACCTTTACCATGGCAAGGGAGAGCGTGACCCAGCGGAAGTGGCTGCCTTAGTGGGGCTCAGGTTGCCCACTCAGCCAGGAGGCAAAGGCTGGGAGAAGTGAGGACTAGAAGGTGTGCAAACTTGGATTTATCTGGCCTGATACAACGGAATCAATGGGTTTGTCGCAAAACTTGTCAAACAAATGCTATAAGGGGTTGAAGAGATGAATATTTGTCCCAAGTCTGGCAGTGGAAGTGGAAGTTTGTGTCATCATGGACAGCTAATAGGGAACCCAACCCATTTGTATTCTCTTATTGTTTTACCATTACCTGTGGAAAAATATCTGTGGAAGTCATTAACTGTGAATATGAAAGTTAAGATAAAAGCTATAAACTAAATGTACCTTGCCATACTGGCTATCCACACATGCTTTTCTCTTTGTGGTTGCATTCTTCCCTGACAACTGTAAAGCAAACGATCGTTGAAAAGGACTGTAAATACATTTTCATTGACTCATTTCTCCCATTAAAGTATTAATCACTGTTTTATGTTTTATGTCATTTTTCTTGAGATCTGTGATTGATGTTATAATAACGTATTACCCAACATCCTGCTTTGGCATCGCTGGAATGAACACCTCCACACTTCCAACTAGGCATATTTCTAAGGGTACCAGGCAGTATCAAGCATTTCTTTGTTTGGCCGTTTCAGAGAGTTTGTGTATATCTGAGCTTTTTACCTTTTTAGAACAAAACAATATGCCTTGTCACCAGAGGTTGTGTGAGTGCTATCAACCAACAGTGCAAGAAAGGGGTCTTGGAGAAATTCTAGTATATCAAGCCAAATGTAATAAGTCAAGTTTTTAGTAAAGTTACCTTTGTTATAATGTAAAACTATTAAGACTATTCAATTTTAAAACCTATTTACTGAATTTGGAAATGTGTCATAATGTAAAACTATACTGGTACAAATTCATTTTAAAACTTCTAATTGCTTAATTTATGTCATGATCAGCCTTTAAGCACTTGGTGATGATACTGGCCGTTGGTGAAAATGGCTGGTTTGCAGCTGTGTGACTTTCAGTTTCTCCCATTATAAATCAACTGAGGTGCACAATGCCTTTCTGGCAGCTGTCTTTTATTCCTGTTAGTGTGTGTGTGGTGCGCTGCCTGTCGCTGTCTTTTTGAAGGGATTGCATGATCTGTATCCTCTGGCAGTTGTCTCTTCTCTCTCAGTTGCCATTTCCCTTCATCCCCCGCTCCCTCTCATGTAGTAGCATCTCTACCTCAGTTGTGCTGCTCCATTGTTATCCATCCCACTTTTTTCTTAGTTAAATCTACCCTCCCAGTTTCATCCTGCTTTCCAGTGGTGACTAACATTGCCTTCAGTGTGAATTTAAATAGACTAACCCTAAAGCAAAGCAACACACTGTGACATATAGAGAAAGACATGCACCCATGCGCAGCTCTGAACTAACACACACACACACACACACACACAGCCCTGAAAAGAAAATCCAATGCTTCCTGACAAACCAGCAGCTAGTGTCAAATTATATTGCAAAAAAGCAGAATATAAACATGCTTCTCCACATATGCATCCACTGCCATACTCAGACAAACATTGGGTGGGGGAGAGATCCTTTCTGTATTTTTGGGGGAGATTTTAAAGAGGAAGAAGTGAGATCAGATCATTATCCTGCATGGCATAGGCACTGCATTAGCCATTCGAGTAAATGTATTTTTAATGTTAGTGCAACCTGAACTCATTGGGGGCAATTAATTCCAATTAAATGAACTAAGCTGTGAAAAAACATGTTGGCAGTGTAATGTTTCACATTGTGTGTACTTTAAAGCTGCGAGTGCACGGTGGTGATGTAAGTAAATAATAAGAGGGGAAATTAAGAGCAAGGGAGGGAAAGGAGGGCGGAGACACACCACTAGTCAGTGGATGCTGTTTATTCCTCGGTTCAGCAGAGGAGCGCGGTGTCAGCAGTGACAACTTCTCTCTTAGAAATACAGCTATTTATTAAAGAGACGGACCGGTGATATAGTAGGTATATCGGCACTGGAGGAGAAATTCGCTACACCTGGATAGTCCTATACCATTTGTTTCTCAAGGTTTTCTCGAGAGTTGGACGACTAAATAGAGGCGCTGTCAACCGAGAACAAGTTGTTTGTAACAAGGACGAAGGCAAAGGGACGAGAAAACAACATCCTGAAAGGTGTTAAGAGGAGAGGAGAGGTGGCCAGAGCGACATGTTTGGCATGATAAAGAACTCGCTCTTCGGAAACACCGAGGAGACGGAATATAAATTGCTCAGCAGTGAAACAAAGGTAGGCGATGATCTGACACCTGTCACATACAACTTAAGGTATCATTTTCCTTCCAGAGTCTTTCCTGTACGCGTCTCTGTATTAACTTTTCCCGAGTTGGCAGCCGGCCTGTGTGTAATCCTGCTGTCCGGTGAAGGTGCAATGTTTCCCTCTTATTAGCATTACCTCAATGAATATTTCATCCAGCGCTTAACACTAACTAATGTTGGTTTTCATTCAACATTGCCCTGGCCCTTATAGTGTCTTCCTCACCTGAGAACATCCTGTGTAACCTTGATTGACAGCCAGACAGTTAATTGCTTGTGACCTATAAGGCGCCTGCTGTGCCGCAGCGTGGGGCAAATCAGCCAGGGGGGCCTCCGACACGGCGCTGAAGGAAACACCCAACACAAGACAGAAATTATGTTGGTGCTGAGTAGTTTATAGCCTTTAAATCCTGACACATAATCTGTTCTTCAGTCTATGGTTTTCTGCTCACTATGTCCTGCATTGGTATGGATCACTGTATAGTATTGTTTTTTTTAATCATGACATTGTGTGTGTGTGTGAGCGCGCGCGCCTGTGTCCGTGTTTATGGTTAGCCCATGAGCTCAGTTTTAGACTCAGGCTGTGTAGTCTGATACACTGACCACCGGTGATTAGCAGAGTGGCATAGAAAACAGACGTCACTGAAATACACACACCATCCCCACCATCTTCAACCGTGTGTGTGTGTGTGTGTGTGTGTGCATTGAGTTTTCCTCTGTGTGTATGTATAGTCAATGTATAGGCTTTGGGAAGATTCCAGTGAACCCAGTGATGAGTGCTGTAAACTGAAGCAATGCCTAATAACCATTACCACCACCATGTAGGCTTAGTAATTGGCTTTGTGTTTTTTTTAATCTCTTGGATAACAGCTAACATGAGACAAAGGCAGGCAGACAGAGGCAAAGAGGACGTCCAGCCCAATTGACCAGACAATTAGGGAATCAAATGACCCAAACAGATACATTTACCCACACACCCACAGAAAGGCAGATCTGTTCTGATACTGCACACAAATAACCATTGGCTGAAACTGAAAGGCCAAAACAGACTGTTGACGCCACTGATCCATGTATGACAATAGATTTCCACCCAAAGAAATGAGAGTGTCGATAATTAAACCTCACATATACAGTACATATACAATAAAAGACAGTACAAAGTGCATTTTATTACAGGACTCAATGGCAACATTGTTAACAAGTTAACATTTCATTGAAATTTGTTTCAAGGTGGAGAAAGAGGATCATAATTAATAGTGTATGGTACTGTGTTGATCCCCAAAGGGAAATCTTCTTTTTCTCTTTCCCCCACCTGCACAGGGAAGTCTGAGGTCATGGTCAGCTAGAAAACAGCACCTGAAGGTGGTAGGGATTCAATGTCTTGCTCAAGGACATTTCAGTCTGGGAGATGCCAGCTGACTCCCCAGACTGAAAGATGGTCTACTCACTTACTACATAATTTGTTAAGCAGGCTAGAAAAGTCAATGCCTAAGGTTTGTCAAATCTCTGGACTTGACTGATGTCTAAACGGCAGGTATTGAAATCAGAGCATGTCACCTGATCTGAGGGGAACCAGCCTGATAATGACACCCTACACTCTTAATTAAAACTGACATTGAATACAGAGGAATTGTCTGGCAGGACTCACACACGCACATCTTCGCACACACACATGTACAGTAAATCAGTAGCAACATGTAAATGAAATTCACAAGGTAATTGAATAGTTTGTGTAGTTTTATTAAATGTAATGTAATAGTTTGTGTTGATAATACCTTTTGTGTACCCTGTTTAGGAACATAGTGATTATCACTATGGAAACTGGTATAAGACAGCAACTTAACTGCCTGGCAGGACGTACGCACATGCGCACACACAAACATGCACACATGACAGACATATTAATTACACTTTTTAACTGAACTCAGGCTCTGCTGTCTTGGTATGCCACCCATACACGATGTTAATGGTGGTCCCACTGACATGCCGTATAGAGCAAAGCCATTATAATTACCATGCAGGAGCCTGGCTACCTGTCACAAGTTAGAACTTCGTGATAACGTGTTATTATGTAGAATGTGTTGAAGAATGAAGATACAAGACCAGTGTCGGGCTAAAAGAGTAAGTCACAGGTTTTCTCCATGGCTGCTTTAGTGGCTTAGCTGGTAAAGTTGCCACTGGGGTGGATTTTGCGCGAGGATAGATGGATGAAAATGATGTGTGAAGTTTACACATCATCATTTAGGAACACAAGTATGGCTATTGGAAGGTATTCAAAAACCCTAAGTCAGGAAGATACATCAAGAGAACACATACAAATGCAAGGAAAAGACAGAATCTTTTGCATGATATTTTGGGGGTTCAGGGAAGAGAGAAAACACCTAGGAAGCAATATGTAATATGCAGTGAAAACCATGCCCTCAGCGTATTTCTGTTAGTAACATGCTGAGGAAAACATAATGTACAAAAGAACGTACATCATACTCTCAGCAATACGTGATTGCTTGTAGATCAATGGCAAACATTGGATGCAAGCTATAGAAGGGGGAATAACAATCATTTGACTGACTTGATGAAATAAGTTTCCGATGTCCACACAACCAGAACCACACAAGCACGAGCATGTGTAATGAAAAACACAACCATAGACTCTAAATTAACACACATATAATCACAATAGAAGAATGAGGAGTTCATTTAAAACCAGCATTCTGCAGTTTCCTACAGTGACCAGATTCCTTCAAAACCTATTAACATTGTTGTTCAGCAGCATCGTTGAGTGACTGTTTCCCACATTAACCCCACTTAATCATACTTAATGTAAAACTATTGCATCATATTAACCCTCTGTGTATGTGTGTGTGTGTGTGTGTGCGTGGGTGCGTGCCTGTGTGTTTGCCTGTATGCAGTTATGTAAGATCATGCATCTCTGGCCCATTCTCTGTAGCCTGATTGAACCCTGCAGGGCTCAGAGGGCAGAGCAGAATAAGAAACGGAATTAAATCAGCGTAAATATGTTTGATCCAGTCCAGGGCCATTTGGCCGCACACTGGTTTCAGACACACACGTGCACTCACACACACACACACACGCACTCACACAAAACCCTCTTAAACCCCGCTAGTTCAGGGCTTTCGTCCCTCTGAGCAGATTGTCAACATGAATGTGTCAGAAGTGAATCACATCCGAGCTTGACCTCTATCCTACACTCCTCCCCAGGAAGAGAACAACTGTGCGTGCGTGTGTGTGTGCATGCACGTGTGTGTGTGTGTGTATATACAAAAGCAATCGCTGCATTTGTGCATTAGTTTATGCTTGCATATGTGTGGATGAGGTGGATTAGGTGGTGGCTGTGGTTGGCTTGCAATATACTATTATATATAGTATACTAAAATACCTCCCCCCTGCCTTTCCTCCTCAGGATGGGGTAGGTTATGAGGTACGGCGGTACGATGCTGCCAAATTCGCCGCCATCCCCTCTGAGGGGCGGTCCTTTGACCAAGTGACGGGGGAGCTGGTGAGGAAGCTGCTCATGTACATTGGTGGGAGCAACGAACCAGGTAAGAAGGCAAAACTTCCTGGTGGATCAGTGGGATAAGATACATACTGTGCTTATGACATTAGAGGTCTAAATCTGGCTCATGACCATGCCCTTTGTCTCCGTCTTTCCTGTTTCTCTCCCAAACACTTATCTAGTAAAGCAGGGAAGCCTTTTTACAGAGTCAAAGTCACATGCACAAGCAGAAACATGGATCCAAAGCACTTCCTGTGGTCATAGAAAGGTTTTTGTATTTTTTGATTTTCTGATGGAGCAGAAACACACTGAGCTCTATTTTAAACTTTCATTTATGATCGGCTTTTTCCCTGATCTTGGAGTACTTTGGACTTATATTTGTGCTCATGATTAACAAACACTCTTTATCCAGAGAGCACCCAACCAAGTAGTATAGGTCAATCCCAGTGTTTTTTCTTACGGTTCCTGATTTCGGCTCTTTCTATTTTGACAGCCAACCGCTCTTGGCTGTCAAACAGGACATTTGTATATTGTTTTGGCTCCTTAATAGAGAAGTTTATTAAAGTGTTTGCCCTGTCATAACATTACTACCCCCCCACCGGTCTTTTTGCAACCACTTCAAGCAGTGACGTAATCAGTGACGTTGACTGGATTGGTCTATTTCAGCCTCCTGTCTGTCTTCTCAGATTTCATCAAAGCATCTTGTTGATTGTTGACAGGGTTGCCTCATAATTCAGTTTTTATTATGTGGTTTTCTTTTAGCATAAATGACAGGGCCCATTTAAAATCGGTTAATTGTCATATGAATAGTTGCCAAACTTAGCAAACTCTAAAAGCAAAGGAAGGAAATTCAAAGGAAGAGCCGTGATATAGGTCTAATTTTGGGACAAAATCATGGTTATTTTGAATAATCAAAGTATTGTTATTGATTCAGGATTGATGGCTTAGATTGAAGAAAGATGGTTTAGCTGTAGTGGAGGCTAATTTTGAATAGTGTTCATACCCAATTGTCCGTTGAGGTCGTGTTTCTCCCGTAAGCCAAAAGACAAATATAATAAAAGACAAATATGAAAACCAGGCATCACAAACACCATCCATTGTGTCTGCTATTTATAGCAGCATGATTTCCATGGCCTCTTTTGCAGTGTCTGGATAAATAACTCTATTGGTGTTGGCATTTTCATTATAATATTATACTGCTCAACACAGCTATCACACAAATCCTGACCTTTAGATTTTGGTAGTTTGCCTCTAGGGAGGATAGTGGAGTTGATGCACTGCATCTCCTCTTTGAGCCTCCCTCTTTTTTTGACTCCTTGACTGTGTCTGTTTCTGTCTCTCTCACCCTCTCCATGTCTGAAGGTGAGGCGATGGGCACCTGCTTCTCCCCTCACCATCACAGTGTACCCACGGGACGATGGCGTGCTGTCTCGCCGTTTGGTGGTCGGCATCCGCATCCCCACCCCCTACCAGCAAAGTCCACCTATTCCCACCGACTGTGCCATCAAGATTGAAGACCGGCCTGGCATGACTGTCTACGCACTGTGGGTTTTGTTCACGTAGAGATGTTCAACAACCAAAACAATAGTCAATGGTATCTCCCCCTGTATATGTATTGTGGTTGTTTCCCATAGGTAGGGTGATTTGGGATATTGCCAAGTCTCTATATGATTTTGTCCAAACTTAACCCTATTGCCAAGCCAGCTAACGTAGCACTTTTGTCCACTCTGACTTTTATTTCCTCTCTTTTCTGTCCACAGTCAGTTTGGAGGCTTCGCAGGGGAGAGTGAGTACCGAGCAGAGGCCTTGCGTTTGACACGCACCCTGGGTGAGAGTGCCCCCTTTCAACGCAAACAGTACTTCTGCTGCAGCTTCGACCCACCACTCAAACCTTACAATCGCCGCAACGAGGTGTGGTTTCTACAGGAAGAGCCATAGGTTACACTCAACCAGATCTGAATCAAATCTCATGCTGAATTCCTCATTGAACCTTAATCAGCCCTACACTATTAATACTTTTAATATTAGATTGGACAGAATTTGAGTGGTAGACGCAATATGGTGACTTGTTAGACCTTTAAGGCCGGCTAGAGATTACCTATGGGCTGAGATCCTGTAAGAACTGAATTTGAATACACATTGAATTTGTACTCCAAACTAGACTGAAATAAAAGTTGGCAGCTGAATGCAATGAGGATCAAATTCAATTTCAAACCATTATATTCAATTTCAAATTGTGAAATACAAATTCAAATTATGCACTTCAAATTCACTCCTGGTGGCATTAATCTCAGCCCATAATTACCCATGTTGCCTTTACCTATCTGAGAGGTAAAGTTAGGTAAAGTTAGGTAAAGGTTAGGTAGTCAGGCGATGGGTCAGTGTAGAATTCAACATCATATTGCAGCTTATTCTCCTTCCTGTCATCACATTGTTCTATACTTTTGTTTCTAATTTTCAGTCATCCATTACAACTTTAAATTACATATGGTTAGTGTAAGACGAATGGTTGTTTTGACCAAAGGATAAGTGTAGTCTTAAAACGTTAAAAGATAAAGACTGGGTACAGAGGACTCGTCTCATGTCCTTCCTGGTGTGTTAGAGTCCAGTACAACATCTTTCATTCGTCATCTGGCAATACTGGAATCATTGAAAACACCACTGCAATGACTTTCATTTGAATGAATTTCAGCTGTTCAAGCCGAGGGGACAAAAGATATTGAAGAAGCCGCCATTGGCATGCATGCGTCACTCAAATGTGACGTGAGGACATGCAATAGAAAGGCCAGCTGCTGGTAACTTAATATTTTGTGGTTTAGGACTAGAGTTCACTGGAGAGTAACTGTTACCTTTGCTCAAGGAAGAGCCCAAGCCAACATCCTCAACCTTAACTTGATGTGAATGATATCAGTGGGTGATGCAGGGTCAAGAACCTAACATTGATCTGAGTCTGAATCCATTTCATTGTTCATATAAATACTTATGATAGACTCCCTGTAGAGCTATTATTGTCCTGATGAACATTAAGTAGGACTTAAACTAAATTGCACATCTTAAACTAAATGTACTTATTACAATATAGTTACATCTATGTAGAAATATATAGAATTACCAAAATTAGTTCATCATAGGAAAAAGCACAATTCCTTTTTCCTTAATAAGGAACTGGAAAAGAAATAGGACTCGAGCCATAAAGTAGAATTAGTCAAAGGTTTTTCTTTATTTATGACTTAATGGGTGGACAGATGTAAGTGGATATTAGGTAGCTAGCTATTAGTGTTGTTATAAAAAAAAATATCTGATCAACTTTGTGAATATGACAGGATGTTGTTCCAGAAAGCATGTGTGTAGTGAAACATATGTGTTCTAGTGCTTGGAGTCTTTCAAAATGTTGTTTATTTATTATGATATGTGTTATGAGGTACCTCTGTGCAGAGTGTGATTTTCTGTGAAAATATAGTGAAGATATTGTTGAGAATTGATAGTGTTTCATATCATAATAAATACGTTATTCGTCTTAAGAACTTATTTGACTGTGGGTACTTCTAAACGTTTATCTGTTTGTCATTCTGTGAAATACTGTTGTTAGTTGAAATGGGTACAAAAACTGAAAACCAGTTGGACTTTTCACATAGACATTTATTAGAACTTTTAATTGATAAAGACCAAACTCAATATAAGGAATAAGAATTGGAAACAAGATATTAATATACAGACATTTGATTAATTCAAGCAAACTAAAACCCAAACCCAGCAATCCTCTATTCACTAAAACTAGTGCAAAACGTCCTTCAATCGATGCACACGGCAAGGGATGCAATTATACGGTCTGTTAGTTGTCTCACCCCAGTTTAACCAGGAATAAATGGTTTGCATTCAGAAGTTTCAACTGCAAGCAAAACACTGATGTGCCTTGACATAACAGTGTGGCCTTGTAACCCCACACTAGTGTAATTACACACAGAAGAGTTCTGGTTTCAGCTTGGCTTTGCATACATGAATACAAAAAAAGCTGGGACCGGGGCAAAGGGTTATTCAGGTAACCACAGGCTATCTTGTCACCCACAAACTTGTTGCGTGATGTTAAAATATTGCACACACTTATAGGAAATCTATCTGATCCCCTTTCTCAAACATTGTGCAGAAAGAAACACCTACAATATAGATTATGGAGATTGTGAGATTTGGGTTGGAAAATGGTTGGAATTACTTTCTTAATGAATCTTGGCTGGTGTAATACTGAACCATTTGGGTCATAAAAACAACATGCTTTCTCTAGCCATTTCATGCTCAATGAGTCAATCAATGTATCTGAAATGACAACATGATCAAGCACTATCAGCCCAGTTGTGATATTGTATATGGTATCATAGTTAACCTCTAGGTGTTTAAACATCAGACACCCAACACAGAAATGTGCAAGGAAACGCATACAATAGTTGCAGTGAGACTGCGAAAATACTTTACAATGTCGGTTACAACAGAGTTTAATATTGTTAATAAGTATAGGAATTGCAATCATTAAATTTCTACAAAATGTTTTGGTAACAAACCTCTGTAAAAATACATTCCCCATACTGCCCTTTTCATTTCAACTCTTTCAACTGGTAGAGATAAGATGCCCTTTCCTAAAACTACTGGGCAACTGCAAATTCAAACAGACACCAAGAAAATTATTCCTATCATAACTGAAAATGTTAACGCTCTCAGGTCTCAGAAAATAAGAAATTGGCAACGCAGCTTGAAAGGAACTTCAGGAAAAGGGGCAAATTATTATTTAGAACATTTGATTGCTTTGTAAGACATTCCAGTATCCAAAATAGTAATTCGTTTGTGAATTGTCACTGACATCTTCTAGCCCTCTATCACTTACAAACCATCTTTTCTGTCGTCTATACTCACATAATTGTATGATAAATCATATCCAGCATCGTTATTTCTTGCTTCAAAATACATTTCAGAGAGAGGAGAGAACAGGGTAATTAAAGTGATGGTACTTGAGCCTCAGTTGTTTTTCTTCTCAGGGGCGTTTGAGTAAGGTGCATATGGAGGAGGCTGCTCCTGCATGGGAATACGAAAAATACTGTGTAAGCACCGACACAGAAGAACTCACATGACACAACATTCATTATGGAGACCAAACCCACGGTTGCTTACCATGGGCATGTAGACATTGTGTGGATTGTTGGGGTTATAATAAGCACTGCCTGCTGCTTCAGCCGCCTTGGCGTTACCTGAGCATGAAAGGCAATAAGAGAAAGAGAGAGACAAAAACAGAGTAATGAATGATACACATATTTAGGAACAGACACCACAGCTCTTAATACTGTAACGAGAGTTGATGTGAAGAGCACAGTATTAGTCATGTGAAACACAAATATGACAGTGCCAAGAATCCTCAAGACAAAATATACTGGCAGATCCTGAAGATGCACAGAAGCAAAGCTCCAGCTCAGGCTCTTCTTAAAATAGAGCTGTACCAAACTGACATTTCAGCACAGTGTACCAAGCTCACCCCATCTGCAGGATGAGACTGTTTTCACCGAATTCCAGAGGTGGTACAAAAGGGTATAGAGAGGGGGAGGAAAAGGGGGATTGTTTATCCTTCCTAATTTTGATGTGTAGTAGATGAGACATCAGCACCCCTTTTTTTTCTTCCGTGCTTCGATGTGATTCACTTTGAGGTGGACTGATCAGATGTGACAGGTGCAGTGACACAGACATACAGAGAGAGAGAGAGAAAGAGAGAGAAAGAGAGAGAGAGAGAAAGAGAGAGAGAGAGAGAGAAAGAGAGAAAGAGAAAGAGAAAGAGAGAGGGAAACAGAGACAGACCTTGGGGTGGTGGTGGTGCAGTCCAGTTCTGGGGGGGTGCAGTCCAATTTTGGGGTGGCCCAGGGTATGGGGGAGGTGGGGCCATGTAGGCAGGGGCAGATGGGTACATTCCTGGAACACACACACACACACAACAAAGAGAGAGAGAAGGTCAAGGTCAAAGGATGTTCCAGTCTGTGTGGGCAATTATTACTTACACACATAGACAAAAAAAACATAATGCTGTCAGAGAGACAGATATTGCAGCAGCAAGTCTGCCTCAAGGTACCCCAGAATTTTAGAAGAAATAAAGTATCTATCTATACATTTTTACTTGGGTAGGATGAGGAGATTTGTGCACTCATAATACATAATATTCATAAAACAATTCTGTAGACAACATTTATTCTGGCTTTCCCTATATAATAGTCTTTGTTTCACCAATTTAAAAATGCTACACTTCTGTCATTGATGCCTTCATTGGAATCCGACATACAAACGTAATATTCAAAACTACTAAATTCTCTACCTGCGGCAGCTGTTGGATAGGGGTAGCCCATGTTGCCTGTGGGAGGGGGAGGACCCTGGTAAAATCCATTCTGCTGAGGGGGCGGTGCGTAGGGATAGTTCGGAGGGGCAGGTGTAGGGCCGTAGCAATTCATCATTCCAGGTGAAGGATAGCCATAAGAGGCGGCACCGTTTTGGGCAGGAGCAGCACGGGACGCTGAAAGCAAGAGAAAAAGTCCCTCAAAACAGATGCACTGCATTTTCCAAAGCTTTACAATGCATGGCTTTTCCATATAGTTTATACAAAAGCTGCAATCATTCAGAGGTATATTTTAGATTCTGGATTTGAGCTTGGTAATGCAGGAATTTGTCCATATGATGAATATAAAGGAGCGGTCATTCAATGGTATATTTAGCAGTATAAAATGTGAGACACAATGAGTAAAGAAACAAACATGCTAACCATTTGTGGCCAGTTTGAAGAGATGCTGTCCCAGCTCTATGGCTCCCCCACTGGTGAAGGACATCTTGAAGCTGGCCTGGCCCTCCCAGCCACCTGATGAGTGAGGAAACGATACATCAACACTTTGACTACATTTGGAACGATCTCAAAAAGCTACACTAGAGTCTCTTTTCACTGTGGATATGTCAGCTTACCCTTATTGGCTCATTCTGAATAGGATAACCCACCTGCCTGTTATTCTTTATTTTAATATGTCCAATACCTGACATTTCTCAAACAATTGAAATTATTAAAACAGACACACATTTCAGCAAAGAACCGTTCCCTTCATTAAATACATCATGTCCATACAATGTATTTATGAGGTAAACTTTGCTTTATAAAATCGTGGTCTTCTTTTAATAGATAAAATTACTGGAAAACTGGAGATAGTAAGAGGCTGCCGCCACCAAAATGTAATAGTGGTAAAAGGAAAAACAAAGGGCCACCTACCACCAGGCTCAGCTGACACTGTCCCTTTAATGTAGTTGGCTGCGAAAACAGGCTGCTCGATGCTGCAGCCCTTCATCAGATAGTAGGGGAACATGGCAGACCCCAGGCAGTCCTTGGTATTACTGGACACAAACACCAACTGAACCAGAGAGAGTGTGGGGGAGATAGAGAGAAAGATACAGATAAATGGCAGGAGGCAGTAAAAAAGAAGGTGTGTGGGGTGAGTAGCAGGAGGATCTATGAGAATATTAAAGTTGTCAACTTTCCAGGCAAAAAGACACCAAAAGCAATATAATTTTAAATCTATTTCCATCTGATTAGGCTGTACCCTGTATGGTGTGAGGTAAACAGTGCCCTTCTTGGTCCCCTTGAGTAGGTCTGTCTTGCTGGTGACATCACTGAATAGCAGCTCCACATTCTTGCATTCCCTTAAGATACTAGGGAAAGGAGAAGCAGGTCAAAATAGCCTACTACAGCTGGCAGTGAAATTAAGTGAGTTAATTGAACATGTGTTACAACTGTGTGTGTGTGTTGTATTGGGCAACGCGTATTGCACCACTTTACACAAATCAAAACTGATTGCATTTTTCCCCAAGACGTCAACATCCAGGAATCATAGTCTACCATTGCTTCCTGTTTTGGTAGGTAGCTGCAAGTTAGCCATCTTGCTTAGACTAAATGGCAAGGTAGGTGGTAGCTATTATGGCAACCATCAATATTACGTTAGCCACAAACTGGAACAGTAAATACCATGCTGATTTGCCTTGAAATAGCATACGTGACTAACGTTAGCAATGGTTCAGATGTGTTGCGCGAATGCTAACCAGGCCGGCTAAGTGTAGCTAGCTAGCGGTTAGCACGTTAACTACGCAAAGGAAAGTAGTTAGGTAAACAAGCCGAGAGAAAACAACCAGTTAGCTAGTTAGGTCACGTAACAGGGGTGTCATTATGTCGCTCACATACCTTTCTCCGTTATTTATCAAAAGGCCACCGTTTTGCGAATGATTTCGATTCAAAGCCATGTTTACGAGTCGTCTACTCGGTCTGCCTGAGCTCTAGTCTATCAACCCGACTGGGATGCCCGAGAAACGTCGGAGCGTTACGTCACGGCGTCAGCTGTTTGACACACTGCGCTCCACAGTAAACATCTCCATTACGCTAACTGGACTGTTCTGCTGAAACACTTTCCAATAATCCTGTCAACGAGTCTCTGATCATTTGATGCATTGTATGTCAAATGCTGTATTCACGATAACTGGGATGGAAAATGGGAGGAAACATGGCCGGGGGGAATAATAGTCTAAGCTTTTAACCGCCAGGTGTCATTTATCGGATAGTCAGTTAAATGTCCGAGAAATATCCTTCGGGACAGTGGGAGGCATCCGCGAGTGTACAAAAAAAATCATTATGTTCAGCCAAAATGTGTGTCATGGAAAATACTGGTAATCCATATCTAATTAAATCGGTTTTCTGCCTAAACTGAGTTACAAGATCAAGTAGGTGAAATTATAGTTCACGTTGCATTGAAATCCCCCTCCACTATCAACCCTTTCACATTTTTAAACCTCTCAGACAGTATTTCATAAAGTGACGTCTGATTATTTCCACCAATCACAGTACCAGTCAAAACGAGGCTCGGGTTTACCGGTGATTAAATGATTCACTCGAAAGGACTGTTTGAAAATGTTCATATTATCTGTAAGGACAGTTTATGGGCTTTAATGAGGACTAGACTCGTCCGTCATTGGACCGTCCTTGATAAATAATTCATTATATCATTAATTCTAAACCTCTACCCTTGAGGAATTAATGATGGTAATGGACCTCTGATGGCAAACCGAGGTCTGTTACGGTAATGTGTAGCCTAAAATGACTGCATGATGCCTGTTTTAATATGCCATTAAACAGAAAAGAACACCCATTTACATTCGCGACGAGGTAACTAAAGCAATAGTTAAGAATAAGGTTATATGCTTGGTTATGTAATAATTAGGTGGGTGCAAGCATTGCCATAGGCATGCTGAGAGAGGAGGAGATTAGCTAGGCCTTTGAGTTATGCAATGGTTTCACTTACTGGCTCCCTAAGGAGATAATAGGCCATGCTGTCTGGAAAAGGACAGCATGTGTATTATTTAAACTTTGACCTTTTAATTAATAACGAGCTCGTTTATGTACTGCCGCTTTTGTAATAAGCTTCTACATTGCTCTCAAAACATATAGATCATTTTGATTTTTCCATTTCCCAGCTCTTATAAAGGTGCAAGGGAAATCCAGAGCAAACTGGTCCTAATCTTTCAACTTTTTAATCATACAGAAGCTAATAAAGACCTACATGTATTCCAGATGTCACTGCCTCTCCACACTCCCTCGGTAGAGGATGCAGCAAGCCCCAAACTAATTAACACTAATGAGCACACGTCTCGTGACCTCTACCGTGCGTCAAAAAAAACAACCGTTCAGTCAAAAAAGGTTTCAATACTGCTTGGGCCACGAATCAATTAGTTAAAACATTCAAACTATAAGGAAATGAATTATTATTCTGCAAAGCTCTCTTTGATTTCTTTAACGTTTGTCCTCACGACTCAGTACTGGTGGTGCTTCTCACTTGGAAAAACATCTGAGCAGAGGATACAACAAATCCTGCCGAGAGTCACCTGCTTTAACCGACGAATACGTGCTGTTTTTGGTCCACTAGTCCAAAGTAATCTACATGTTAAAAGTAAGACCGTTATGTTTGTTGTAACTAAATCAGCAATACACTACTTCCATTGACATGGGTGGCTAAAATGATTTTTTTTAAAGTTGTTGCTGTAGAAAGTGTTCGCTAGATCGTTCTCTTTTAAAATATCAAAGTCCACTGCTTTCGTGAATCAGTAAAATATCCTCAAACTAGATATGAAAGTATTTGATTGTTGTTTTTTCCCCAGACAGCTCAGGGTCCAAAGTCCTAGTGCCTCAAACTGAGGGACCCTGTGGAGTGCGAAAGGGCAGAGAGAAGAATGACAGCCTCTCATTCTTCAGTAGATATGACGGCTGCTATTCTCAGTTTGAGGTAAAATACTGTGTGTGTGTGTGTGTGTGTGTGTTTTAAATTAGGTCGTTGCAGCAGCACGATTTGGATTCAGCAGAGAATAGGAAATACAATATAAGCACCCAACAAGAATGTAAAAATAAGCAAAACAAAATGGTTGAAATAAAACAATAAAAGCAATGGAATAGAATAGCAATAATTGTGGTTAAGTGTAGGAAAGAATTGGATTACCAACATTTGTGGATTGACTTACAGTAGTTACTTAAAGATGTACTAACAGTCTTAATTGCTTGCTTAAATATGGATCAGTAAATATAAGTGTGTTTTATATGTAAGTAGATGTAAAAAAAAAAGTGTGTGAAACTGAGGAAGCAGATATGTTGGTGGGTTTACAGCAATGTACATGATGTGCAAATGTGCATCGTATTCACATCAAGTCTACAGGAGGCCATACAGACATGCATTGTAAAAAATATATAAAATATGAATACAATATGTAAAAATAGCATGCTTCTTAACATGTTCTGATAACCTTTTGATCTGTAGGGCAGCACAGTGGTCATACCACTGGTGGTCCAGCTGACCGGAGAGGCTCGGTGGTTCACGGTAAATATCAGCTGTCCTCTGATTAAGAGACGCAGTAAGAAGCCCCACCTCATCCCAAAAAGTGAGTGGAGAGAGCTTACAGAGCACATTGACACAACTGTGTCCTCTACATCTGAAGCCAGTGCCCTGCAAATACCTCATATCACCAAAAGTCAACCTTTTAAAGGTTTGGACTTTGTCCTAGAGTCATGAAACATTTTTACATGTAGAAGGTGATGTCACCTACAAAATTGAAATAAGAGGGTTTCTGCAGGACACAATTTACTAATTTACTAAAATCAAGGCTTTTCTCCAGTGCTACCAGGAAAATGTGACACCCAAAGAGCTCTGCGAGTGAATTGTGGCCCCCAAAGTGTTTCTAGTGATGCCTGCTACAAACTGGGATGCTGCTATGATGCTCATGATTCAACCTGTTACTACAAACTCAACGGTGAGATTGATGTTATCTGCATATCGGTGACATAACTATCTTTTGAGTATCCATGTGGGAGTGAGTTGAGATGAGTTCATGTACAAGTGCAACTACTTCCCCAGCCTTTGCTCCAAATAACAATGTGTAGGTCAACTTGCCTCATTAAGAGTTACAAAATGTTGACATTTTTCTGTCTCTTCATGGTCCTTCCAGCCTGCTCTTTGGATGGACACTTTGTGTTCTCTGTAAAGACGACAGACACAGATCCCCCTCTCAATCCTAGCAGCCTCATAGTGAAGGATCAGCCACACTGCTCCCCTGTGATCACCACTGCACACGCTGCTGTCTTCAAGATTGGCGTCATGGACTGTGGTGCAAAGATGAAGGTGATTTGTAATTATGAAGAGTTTCATTCCACAATTACACATCCAGCATTTAAAGAAATAACACCTACTCTTACACAGTGATTGCTGGCATGAAAGTGAATCACATGATGGGTTATGAGTCATCATAAAACCTTTGCTTACAAAATATTAAAGTTCTTGTGGATGGAATAATTTGTGTTTCTTAAATATTGAGTGAGTGTCAGGTAGAAAAAAATCCATAATGGCTATAAAGCATTTTGGATTGAAACCCTTCATGCTCGATGAAATGTTGATCCATGGAAAGGTCGATGGGGATGTGTTGCGCTATGAGGTGGAGCTGGAGGAGCTGCAGGAGCTGCAGACTAAGACTGTGATCAAACGTTCTCCGTTCAGGTACCACATTGCATCTTCTGGAGTAGTTACTTATGAGAGAAATGCTTTATTTTACACTGAGAATACTGGTTGTGAAAAATATACTGTTCGTATTTCTGCACTTAACTCAAGCTGAGTTTTGTAGTCTCCAGGTCCAGTGTGAGTATGAGGCATCAGCTCTAAAGCGTGCGGTAGACATACGCTCCTTATATGCTGCCACCAACCCACCGCCTGTGATTGCACTGGGTACCATCAGAGTGCAGATGAGAATAGCGACAGGTGAAATGGAGAGCAATATGTGCTTTATTTTATGTAATTAACCAAGAATAAGGATGCTGTAAACAATGCTGATATTTAGTTTAGCCATCTGGAACATCAGAGCTAAACCATCTTGTTAAGTTAACAAAACCTCACTATTTCTGATCTTTTCTGTTTCTCCAGATGCATCATTCACATCCTTCTTTCCTGAGGGCCAGCTTCCAGTGACCTTTCCCTTGCGTGAATCTGTATATGTGGAGGTTTCCATTGCACAGCCCTCCCCAGAACCCACCCTTTCTCTGCGTGTACAGGACTGCTTTGCCTACCCAGCCTCTAGACACTCTGTGTGGACACTTCTCTATGACGGGTGAGGTGGAGGGAGTCACAGGGTCAACCAGAGATGATTCTCAAATTCTGAAAGCAAATATGTATGGGCTACTGAGCAGTTGACAAAGTAATCTTTGTGATATATGTTAAGAGAAGTCAAGGTTGTGATACACCTCTTGAAAGCTTTGTTGTGTCCTGCTTTTCTTCAAAACTCAAGTCATCTTGCTGATTTTAAGATGGTTAAACCACCGAATGGCCTATATTCTCCTCCGCTTTTGGCCCTTTCAGATGTCCCAATCCTCTGGATAACATGAGAAGTTCCATCCCTGTGGACAACCAGGGGAAGACCACTTCCCACTCCCAGGTCAGGAGGTTTGATGTCAAGAGCTTCGCCTTCTTGGACCCTCATACTGGCCAACCAAGTATAGAGGAAGTAAGTTATCACATCAGCATATTTCAGTAAGCTAAGAGACTGTAGAATGTGTGTGTATATACAGGATTATGTATAATGGAAGACATCCTACTTAGTTCACAACCTAATAGGCTGCATGCTTGCTTTCCTAACTTGTTAACCTCTCATTTAGATATACTTCTACTGTTGGGTGGAAATCTGCACTGAGGATGTTGAGTGCGCACAGCGTTGCTCCATCATCTGTAAGTGTTTTATATCCTCATGTTTTGATTCTACATTGCATATCTGGCTGTGTATGTGTGGTGGTTTTGTAGTCCAGCAGTGTTGCATAACTTTTCCTCCCACAGCATCTGAGACTGAGCGGCGGAGGAGAGATGCCTCATCTCAGTCCAGCCCGGTGCAGCTGATCTCCGTAGGACCACTGCCGCTGGCACAGAACAGCTCTGAACTGGAGGAGAATCCATGTGTTAAACAGAGTACAAGTAAGCCCTGCTTGAGATAATGTTCACCCAGCACAACACTATAATAGACTCTTAGAAGAAGGTTAAAATATAAATGGACATGGGACAACTGTCTTTACATAGTTATTGTCTGCATTTCTCAGTGTTTCAGGTGACGTTGTACATGCTCTCTGCTATCAGTGCTGCCCTGCTGTTGATCCTGCTGTTAACTGTCTCATCAAGCATCAGAACGCATCAGCCAGCAGCAGAGCCAGCTTACGGCAAACCACCTGACGTTCAATCTCAATAAAGCATTTCAATTATTTCACCTATTTGAATGTGTACTCCAATGTTTGTCCTACATTTACATTTATTTCAGGACTGTGTACTTCTTGAAGATTTGAGTTGGAATATTTTAATGCAATGTCATGTAATTTAGACTCCACATCAATAGCAGTGCCCAATGTCACTTCATATTAGGTCATCACATAAAGGCTTGCAATACTCCTGACAAACCCAGCGAACAGATGTTGATATGACAGCCTGCACCAATGTTGAACTCCTAATAAATAAATAAATAAATATTATAAAGCCAAAATGAAAGTTGAGCTGAACGGTCATTCATAGTTGCCTGCCTGCATCATGTGATGAATTCAGACCATAAATATCTTTGTTTTTTACCATGCCATTATGTGAACCTTTGCTATCTGGTACTTCATCCTTTCCTGCTGCCAACAATGGTAATTATCCAGCTACAATGTCATACACTTCATTTAGAGACACTCGTGACTCAAACGCTGGTGATTTAATAACGAAATGATGCAGATCAGAATTGTTTAGTTTTATTCAAGAAAAAAAAATGTTCTGACAGGCTTATATACTGTAGGTAACAAAACATGTAATGATGTGAGCAAAGGAGAATCTCAGTAGTCGATTCAGTAAGGTCGGAACTTCCTCTGTGCTCTCAGCAAAGCTATCCTCTGTTTATCCTCCTCAAACTTTTTCCTCAGTTCAGCAATGTCTAAAAGGGGGAGAAAAACTGCTGTTAAGTTCGGCCAGAACAGAAACATCTATAAAGCCCAGATGACAGTATTCAGTAATTATTAAGCCAAATTCTTTACTCTTCCCCAAATTACTTCATTAAGAGTGAGCCAAGAAGAAACAAAGTGAAATAAATAATTAAACTAGCTTAAAATCTTTTTTCATAGGCTCAGTACCGATGTTGACCACTACCACTGTTTTAATGAAATGTATCCATGGAAACGTACGTTCTTTCTGCGTGTTTCTGTGCTGCCAGGTGTAGAAATTAATGAGCTCCTTCCTTTTCTTCTTCCTGGTCTCCTTCTCTAGAGTCCTCTGGTTGGCTGCCTCACTGTGGGGGCGGGCCTTGGCACCCTTGTTTCCTCTTGTGACTTTCACCCACCCCTCTTCATCTTCCTGTTGCTCCTCAGCCTCCTTCTTCTGTTGTTCCGCTTCCTGTGGCAAAGAAGACACTCAAAGTATGAATCATAGGAACGAGAGGAGTTGGTCATGATGGAGGGGGGAGTTACAGAAGTCTCACCTCTTCTTTCCGCTTGTCAAAGTTTTGCATGTAGGAGTCAGCCGTTTGTTTCAGTTTGTCCGGCTGAATAAACGACTCTCTGTACTGCTGAATCCATTCTGGCAGAAGAAATCAAGAAACTATCAAGGTCAGAGGCATTCCTATTTCTTCTAGTCTTTACGTTCAGAGCCTGGGGTATGTCTACACAATAATGTGTTTCTCAACAGGATAACCAGTACTAGTTCTTTCAAATCAGTGTTGTAAGAGCTTCAAAAGCCCTCACCGGACGTTAAACAGTGATTGGTAAATATTACGTCAGAACCACAGGAATTTTATCCCATCTTGGACTGACATGCTGGTGATTTTCTCCAGCTATGGAGAAAAAAAACAATTGAACAATTGTTCATCAGCAATATGAATTGTATCCATCCTCCTCCAGATAAAATCAATCCGTGATGGCTCTCTAAACTTCACTCACTCTGTACTCCTGTCCTCACTGGATGCTGTTCTGTGGAGACCACCAAGGGGACGTTATGGGGGTGGGATTTAGCTGCTGTAATACTGGAGGAATTTTGGAACACGATGTAGCCCACTTTGAAACCCTGGAAGAGACAGACACAATGGGAAATACTGAAATATACCTGACCTGATATACGTAAACAAGTAGCAGAAAAGTGTGATCATATTCACGTCAAACACTTGAAGTGCTTGTGAGAAAACTCAGGCCAACCTGTTTCTCAGCTGGTTTGAAGAACTTGGCCAACTGGGGTCCAGAATGCTGAAAGGCACCCGGGTGGTCTCTCAACTCTACTGACTGGACAGTGCCAAACTGCGAGAACAACTCATTTGCAACACCCTGAACCAGAGGGGAAAAACATCTCTGGTGTGACAATCTTCCTTGGAGAAATAAAGTGCATTAGCTAGTCTATAGCTCTCCAACGAGACTTATCTAGGGAAAACGATGCAGATGATCAGGTTACTCAAACTGTGACTTCAATCAAGTAAATTAACAGTCAAGTGTGTAGACATTCATCAAGCAATAAGCATAACGTACCTCTGAGCAATAAGGAGGAATGTTAAGGACAAATAATGTTCTGTCCTGGGGTCTGTGTGAAGTTTTCTCTGCTCGCACTCGATGCTCTTTCACGCACAACTTGTGCTGTGCAACGCTGTCGGAACTGAACTGTAAGGACAGCACTGCAGAGGGAGGCAGACAACACAGAGACACAAACATCACTCAGCAACTGAAATGACAAAACACTTACAGGCACCTTATTTATTTTACACGCTGTCCCTTTACCGCATTATGTTGACATAGGGGCTTGGGAGGAGGCTACGATCAAGATGGAGTAAAGTAACCAAAACACGTTATTTATATCCCAAGACAGCTCAGTATGCTGACAAAATGTATATAATATTATTGATTTCGTAAATGAATACCTGTAAACCCTCCGGGAATAACACAAGCCTGGCTACTGGCATGTTTCTTCTTGGACGGCGCCATCTTGTTGTGACCTTTCACACAGGAAGAAGAACTACAGCAGAATGTCGTATCGGTTTGGCCGCAAGACGCTTAGAGAATTGGTATTTTTAAGGACTACAACATAGGCAATTTAAATTGTTATGAGAGATATAACAGATATACCGTATTTTTTTGTAGGTACAATAGAAGCAATGAGAATATTCTATCCAACTACAACTGGTTCGGTATGGAGGAGTATGTTACACTAGGACTGCTGAACTGAGATCCGTTTGGCTCTTGAAGGATAAATCACTTGAAATCAGAATCCATCTTGTTAATAAACACGTGAGGACTCATGTTATAACGTGGAAACAAGTCTGCAACATGAGACTGGGCTTCTCAGAGGTCTTGGCCCTCTTGTTTTTTGCTCTGGGAAAGACTTAGTAGTGTACACATTTAACTGTAGAAATGAGAACATAGAAATGTGTATATTCTATTTATGGGATTTTGTAAGTCATGTGTACTTGAAGTTCATCCCATCTGATCTAAGAGAAAATAGTCTAGCCATCTGATTTGGCCAATGATGCACCCTTGATCGGTAGCCCATTTCTGTGCTTGGTTGTTTAAATACAGAGTCTACGTGATAAAATAGCTTTAGTTATAATTTGGGTGTATAAAGAAAGTTTTATTTGCAATGGAAAATAAATACTCCCCCTTTTAATCATGTGGTGGATAGAGAAGACAAATATCAAACACCATCTACAAAGCAAAATATTTAATGGTAGAAGTTTACACAGATCTCACCTTACTACAGTCTTGTTGATTGGCATACCAGAAAGCAATAGAAAGTCAGAAATTGAGTGAGTAGCAAACTAGAATGTCTTCAATTTACCGCTTCAAAACTGGATAACCAAGTAAAATGTCACAAAATAACACAAAATCAATCAGTGCCACACTAATGGCAAAAAAGTACATCAGTAGAATATGACTATGTGTAAATCAGTTTGCTGAAATAATTCTTATTAACTTGAAATACTCTGGATAGTGAGAATGTTCAGTACTGTCACCGTTACAACTGATTCTAAAAGTCTCCATTTTCATGGGGGGGGGGGGGATTAACTCAAACTAAAAATGCCCTAGATATCCAAATGTTGTTGGTGTTCAATGTGAACTTAAAAAAAGTAAATTAAAAAAAAAAGAAAAGTAAATGTGAACCAAAACAAAAATCCCTAAACGTCCAGTTTGAATTGCTTTCCCCTATATATGATTAAAACAACAAATACACACATCAGACTTCTTTCCCTTGGTCCATCTCACAAATCCATGGCTGACATTTGGATGACATGAAATCAAACGCTTTCCTTTCTTTTGAGAAAAAAGAAAAAAGATGGCAAATATGTTCATTTACTGATGCTCAGGGTAGTTATGTATGTCAAATGTGTTAAAATTTGTTTCATGTGAGAGGACACAGGCCGTCTGCCATTGTCAACATGAAGACATGTATGTGAACACTGAGAATGCAGTAGTATGTATATGAACTGATGTACTGAGTGTGCATGTACATCTGTGTTGTGTTTGTATGTTTATACACAAGACATTAGCTATATCTTGATGCGAAAGGCAGTGGCCTGTGAGCTGGAGGGCTCAGTGGTTGAGGTGGACTGTGTAGTGGACTTGAACAGAGCTTTTAGGATGGTCTGGGGGTCCACCTCTGGGGTGGGCTGAGAGGAGGCTCGCTGACCAGCAGGGCGAGACAAGGAGGGTGGCAGACCATCTTTCTTTGTACTGCTGCCTGCACCTGGAGTGTCACTGAGCCTCCTGTGCGAGATGAGGAAGAGAGGAGAGTCATGTTTTCACAAGAACAAAAAGCAATAAAACCACACATTGGCTCCCGATACTATTTGTTAATCAAATTCCATTTCCCATGTCAAAGAGCAATTGGGGGACATCTTTAATCACTAAATTTGTTATTTGGGTTATTGCTACTTCAAAACGGTAATTCAATGTACCAGCAGATAGCTTCACAAACACTTGATTGGTTGATAAAAAAAGATAATTATCAAACGTCATGCCTCAAGAATCAGCACTTTATTACTTGCAGGAAAGTTACATGGGACTAACATAAACGCCATGAGAATAATAGTACTGAAGCTACAGATCAATTTGAAACTGAGGGAATAAAACACTGCGGGCTCACTTACAACAGAATAGGCTGATCAGAAGTGATGACATTGCCTTGAATGTGAAGGTTACACTTCATGGGTTGGCCTAGGGGTGGAGGAGAAGGTAAAACAATTAAGATATAAGAAACAAATCATACACAAGAAACTCAACTCGCTGGTTTGAAACTCTGAACTGAACTCTAGAACCGCAAAGGTCTATATTTCTGTGTGGTTACTGAAGGTCTCATTCATTGGGCAACCCCTTAGTCCAAATGATACAAATGCATTTTGTTTCACACAGACAGAAATATGTCCCCAACCAGCAAACAAACGTAATCATTATCACAGTCGTCGACCTGCATGCAAAATAGAACCCAGTGCCCAAAATCCAGAGAGCCATGTGATGTGTGTGCCCTTGCTACTGGCTCTTACCATCCAGGCAGCGGTTGTTGTACTTCCTGTAGGCACTCACAGCATCATCTTTACGGACAAACACCACTTCAGCCACCCCCACCTTCACAAGCCGCGCTCGCTTCAAGGCACCACACACACAGAACAGTTCCTGTGGACGAATAGATGGAGATTGTACATGCGCACAAACACACACAAAATGAGTCATACTATTATCATAGGCAGAACGGCACATGGGTCTAAATCTTAAACATAAGCATACAAGGACAATGGCAAACAGCAGAATGATGCACTCACCACTATGTCTTCCTCAGTGACCCGGGGATGCAGGTTGTTCACAGTTATCTTTGTCCCCTCCAAAGGACTGAAAGCAGGCTATAAAATGACACCACAAGATCAAATAAATGCACTGAAATTGTAGAAATTGATTATTGTCAGTTAGTTTAGCTATGCAACTTTGTTTTCTCTTCATTAAAACTTAACTATAACTAAAGATATTGCATAAACTAAGCTCAACATTACTCTGCTCCGAAGTTTCCTAAATTCAACAACCAGTAAGGACGTCTAAAGCCAAATTTTTACGATTGACTGGCTTTCCAATACAACATTCGCTAACCTTAGCTTGTAAGCTAGTTAGCCAACTACCTAACAGCAGCTAGGTTTGTTGAGAGAGACCATTAGGTCTCTTGTAACTATGATACCTCTGTACAGGATCATACAGAAGGCAAACACCTAGTCACAAAACTGATGATTAACTGATGAGTTGGAAACACTATGTAAATGTATGTTGTAAGCACTCCTTTTATCTCGAGCAATACTCTTAAGTGCCAGTGCCAGCCTGACCAAAGATAACTAAGAAAACCAAATGTGCAGAACATCCAGCACTGCTAGCAACACGTTTCACACAACACACCCTTAAGATAATAGTTACCCTGATGTATCTGTATCACACATCTCATTGGATAGTAATGGACAAAGTTGAAAAAAGAAAGCTAGTTAGAAAGGGGGAAAGCAGGGAATATTGAACCGTAGACGCTAGTAGGGAAGCTAACCTGAGGGGGAGTAGGTGGTGGTGTCCTGGTTTCCGCTGTGGTCTGCTGGAGAGTCCTAGAGACAGGCGGTAAGGCTGCAGCAGAGGAACGCGACGCTGAGATACTGGGGTTGGGCCTGGTGGGGGCCACAGGGACAGGGGGACGAGGAGCTGTGTAAGCATCATTTTTAACCACTTTGGTGATGGGGGCAGACATAGAGAATGAGGAACCCAGGGTACCAGGCTGTAAGAGACAAAGAAATGGAAGTGAAGTTTAATCAGTGGGAATACAATAGGCATATGATATGTTAGGATGTAAGTATGAGCAATCGTGTCATTCCTATGTGACACAGGAGAGTCCTATGAGACAGCTCTTACCCGTGACTGTAGCATATTGTTACTGGTAGTGATCTTCATTTGTTTATTCGGGATGCTATCATGCTCATCTGAGACAGACTGAGGAAGATAAAATAGTAAATTTAGCACTCAAGTACCATATTTCATTATATTAAAAGCTGTAAGACAAGGGAAACAACTTAGAAATTTGAGGTGCTCTGCTCTCATAGGAAATTTTTTTGGCTACATGAAAGTACTGCTCTTTATTACTCAATATGCATAGAATAAATGCCTCTACCTGTGCAGACAAACGTATCCCACTTGACATCCCAACTGGCCGTTGCTGTAAAGAGACATGTTGATACATCAGATTATAGTAAACAAATTGTAAGCAATGAAATGTTTG
This sequence comes from Hoplostethus atlanticus, assembly GCA_034670405.1. Lineage (NCBI taxonomy): Eukaryota > Metazoa > Chordata > Actinopteri > Trachichthyiformes > Trachichthyidae > Hoplostethus > Hoplostethus atlanticus. The sequence goes on along the minus strand of JAXDDX010000022.1, from coordinate 2,362,662 downwards.
GCACATTAAAAAACAAATATTACATACTTAAACATACTTCTGATGAACTCACAATTTTTTAGTTTATCTAGTTGTGTGATTATTCTCCTCAAAACAGAGTCAGGAACTTCTTTCAACCTTACCTGGATCGTCTTGGTTATTTTAAAGGGCACTGCAGCAGATGCCTGTGTCTGTGTCCCTCCAATGCTCCTCTTGAGGCTCAGCCTATCACGAGCATCCATCATCCTCTTGGTAGCACTGCCCAGCTGCGGTGTCACCCCACCCCTTACACTCAGTCCTTGTACATTAGGTGTAAACTGCCTATTGTTCACATTGGCATGGTTGTTGGTGTGTATCTGTATCTGCGGCACATGTGTCTGGCTCTGTAGGTGATGTGCCACTGCTGTCTTCTGTATGGTCTGTGAAGGGACACTGAACTGATTCTGCCCCTGTTTGCGTGAGTTGATCATCTGTCGTGCATCCTGCACCCCTCCTCCTGCTCCTCCACCTCCTCTACCACGAATTTTGAAGCGAGCATCTTTCTGGCCAAGCTTCTCTCTGGCATCTTTCACTTGAAAACCTTGCAGGCAATAGGAAGAGAAGTGAGGACACATAACTTTAATCCATGAAGCACAGAACTCTTAGAATCACATACAATTTCTTATAGCGAGCACTAACTTCAATTTACACACTTTGGTCTTAATTTAGTATGCAGCATAAGATAATTGAGCAATTTGTATCCTGTAAATCTGAGGTGTCACGAAAATAATGGTTGTCCTGACCTGTTCCTCCTCCAAGCCTTTGTCGGACATCATTGGCCCCAATCTTCTGCCGGGCGTCAAAGCCCCTCCCGACCCCTCCTGCTCCCCTTCCAAACATGGTCCTGGAGAAGGAGAAAGCGAGGTTCATATCAGTTTTTAGAATTGGTTATGAAGTGTTTACGTTTCTACTCACTCAGCTAAGTATCCAGGTTTTGACAGTAAACATTATCATTGAGACATCATCAATTTCAGAATCGTTAAGGGTTATGGACAACTGTTACAACGTCATACACTAGATTTCTACTGGCCCCTTAGCTAAAGCTATCTGCTAAATGAATGTACGCAAGAACACATTTTTATTGTTAACGTAAATATTAACCCTGACTACTCATCAATAATTACTCGCTTCTGTTTGAATGCTCATCCTGGATTATGGCACAAAGGATTCTAACATTAAATCCTGTATATTGGTAAATGATTAGCCAGCTACGTTAACTTATCTAAACTGTTAGCAGCTTCAAACAAGTTCAAGCAATAACATTATTTCTAGGGAAGTTTTAATGAAAAACGCAAAATTAAGTAGCTAACCAAGATTACCTAGATTCAATGCCCAGTAAGGACGAATAGGCCTAAAGCTACGCGTTGCCCATTTACTGAATAGCTAATACAACATTGGCTAGCGTTAGCTTGTTTAGCTAGGCAGCCAACTAGCTAACAACAACTAGGTTCGTTTCTCTCAATGTACTGAATTAGAAATGTTAATCTGGGTCGTTATATCTTTTAGAAAATGCACATTCGGCTGTAAATTAATAGTTTCAATACCGTTTAACTGTTGCTTTGGTGTTAATACCGCGTTGTCGTATCACTTCATCCAAAGAAATGTCTGCCATTTTCTTCCTCCAGCGCGTGCGTGCGTAAGACGTTTAAGGGTTGACTACGGCTGCCAATTTGGACCAAAATGCAGTACTGCCCTCATACAAAATGTCTTCATGGACGTTATATACTTCTGTTTGTATGATGTAAGGAACACTATTTATGTTCCATTAAAGTTGTTTACATACCACTCTAATCAAAACGCGATAGAGTAGGTTCTCACACGAAAATATCCTTTGTCCCCTCTACATTTAAGACATCTACTATCGATTAATTTCCAACAAATGCAAATGAACAGCTACGTCAGCACAACTCCCATGAGCCTTTGCGCCAAATGTTAGCAAAAGTCGTATAGTTTCGCATAGAAAATACATTTACTGTTGCATAAAACAATATTTAATGCATGTTTATTTAAACTATTTGTTTCTACTGACGCAATTTTTGTAGAAAATCAAAAGTAAAGAGTCTTGTTTCTGTGAGTGCCGCTATAGTGAGCACCATAATAGTAAACATCTGCTCACTGCCTGTAGACACTTCCTCGACTGTCTGTTGGTCATGCCTTAAACTGATGAGTAAGGAAAATAACGACGCGGGGTGACGCCCGTGTCCTCGTTCACATTACGAGAGCAATTTTTGAACGGGTACAGGTTCGCCTGCTGCGGTGACTCACCTACTTTGTGAGATGCCTTGTGGGACTAGGATCTGCCCCGACCTTATCTGTGTACCAAAAATGAAATGGCGAACGGAAGCAGGTCCTGCTGAGCAAGTTAGACTTGTTAGGCTTCTCCTATATAATTACGTCCATCAGACATTCTTCTGTGTGGTGCACCTCCCTGCTAAAATGCATGTATATATGTAAAGTAACATGTGTTGTATTGTCTGTTACATGCCCCTCACTGTAAATGTCTGTTGTCATTGCACCACGTGTGTCACTAGGTAGGTCATTTGCTAATCCCCGGGGGGAAATTTCTGTGTATGTTTGAGTGGAAATCAATTTTTACACCCTGCCGAGCAAAAATGTCAGGGAAATATTCCTACCTTCTGACCCAAGACAGAGAGGATCAGGAGGAGGAGCTTATATCCTCGGGCCATTAGGACACTAAACTCACACACATCCAACCAATAATGTTTGCATAACTTGCACATTTTGCTCTCTGGTTTTTCACATTCATTTTTTTGCACATGTACATGCATACTTGACTTATTGTCTATATATTTATTTTATTGTTGAATTCTTTTTATTTCTTGTACTAATTTTTCCGCTAGTTTCAGCCCCCTTTCCTTTTCAACTTTAGCATAGTATACCACCGCGCATTTCACTGAACTTGTCTACCACTATAACTGTGTATGTGACAAATCAACCTTTTGAACCTTGAACCTGGCGAGTTTGTACTCAATAGTGGAATATTGGGTACAACACAATAATGAAAACACATAACGAAAAATCACTATAAAATGCACATACTAGCTGTAGCATATACCATATGTCTGTGGCAGTGTGTTTATAGTGACCTTATCGTACTTGGTATTTTTTATGCCCTATGGTATCACGATAATATTCCTAGAGGGACTACAGTTTTGCTGTGATATTTGTGTAGTATTCCTAAAACATGTATTATAAGTTTACTATAGTTCTTCTTCGTAAACGGGTAAACGCTGTGGCATTTGTAGACGGTCCAAGCAATATAGGCCTCTTTGTTATTACTTTTGCAATATCGGTTCATCACTAGACCGCACTAGACACAGGGCACAGACATTTGGTGCACAATTTGTGGATCTCGTGTTTACAGATCTGCTGCGGAACAAATTAGACAAAAATCAAACACAGAAATAAATAAAGGGAGGCTACAAATAAATGTTTTGTGATCCACAAATGTGAAAACACATGTTCACATGCAAAATCTAGATCTGAAAATGTTCTGGAACTACAAATATAAATATATGGATTTGTACATATCGATCCATTTGTAAAGTCCATTTGTTCTGCATTAGTTGTGCATTTTTGCAGGTCATTAAAATTAATTTGGATATCATTTTACAAGACGTGAAAGTGAAAAGGTATTGTTTGTGGATACTGGAGTGGATACTGGGATATTTGCGGATCGTGGTACATATTTCTGGATTGTCTCCTGTGGGTTACGGATTTTAAAGTCCAAGCTCCAGCTCCAACAAACTCCCAGTTCCACAATGCATTTCGGCGGCAGCAGCTCCGACCTGCTGGGTCGCTTTGCTCCTCACCTTCACATCTGCTGCAGCCTCGTCGTCCGTGGGCGAACCGTTACATACAGTAATGGCTGCAGCTCTGTCCCGTGCTCTAAAACTACCCGGTAAGATGCGCTACGCATTTTTCGAATAAATGAAATCAACCAATCAATATTTTATGAAAATGTGTTGCAGATAATTTGCTAAATTACTTAGTTGTCAGAAACTGCCGGTCGTGACTGGTTTGTAGCGGTCCTCTCTCATGGCTCAGGTTTTGCTTATAATGTTCACTTTGTATTTGCTGTCTCAATGCATTTGTCCCATATTATGCCAGTATACTCCCTATGTATTCCAAAGCATTTATAGGCGGTGGATGTGGTGTTATCGTGTCTGCGACTGATATGCCTGCTCCTGCCCAGAGCCAGAGCAGCTCAGCTTGTGTTGTCCATTAGCTACCGTTAGCTGCTAGACTTGCCAGCTAACTGCAGCCTTGGTTAACCTCATCAACACAAGCTGGCCTGTTGTAGCCCAAATGAGCAAAGCAACAAATGCAACCTTATAATAAACAGTCTATATAGTAAGGCGGTTACTGCTTTCGAAATAACCAGAGATGGACATTTGTGATTCGTATTTAATTGATATTTTGCAATATATATTTGTCTGGTCTGAATAACGTCATCAATTAATTTGTATTAAAATAATTGTGAGTACTGTATTTGCTTAGATATTCCCAAATTTACCTCCTCATGCTAAACTATATGAGCAGTTCAGTGATGGTATATATGAGACTGTTCATGAGACTTCATTCAAAAGGCGTCAATAGAAGCAGCTGGAATTATAATGTATAAAATGATCAAAATCTTTGATGTATGGTTTTGCTTAAATAAATATTTAAGCTTAATAAATAAGCTTAAATTCCAAAAGTAATTTTAAGCTTATTACTGACTACAATAATTCTGTGGACTCAAAAAGTTATGACTGTCTAGTATATATTGAATCTCCTATGTATTGTTTCCATGTGCCAAAAAGTGTTCTAATATACTTTATAATATATACATGTGTTTTAGTGATGCTAAAAGCTTCCTGACATATCAAAAGTTAATTTAGAATTTTTATTGTGGAGAAATGTTTGAGTATTATTTTATTAAAGCATTTATAAAGCTCTCTTTCTGTAACAAGGAAAGGGGACCCTCATATAGTTACGTTAAGTAAAGGCTATTATTGGATACTTGAGCAATTGTTGCAATATGGCAGCACCATGTTGTAAACACTTCATACAGTTCTCTTAAAGGTTCAGTGACATTACATTACAAAAGCAAAAAAAAGTTCAAGGTGCGGGCAAAAAGGGCCAATGACTATTCCCATCCAAGATTAGGCCTATATGCTCTGACTTAGTTACTACACAGGACAACTAAAATCAATCAAGTTCCTTATCAACATTTTCTGTGTCTCTACAGGGAAGAAGGGCTCAGAGCTGGGAGAGTATGATCCTCTCACCCAAGCTGACAGTGAGGACGAGAGTGAAGAGGATGACCTGGTACTCAACTACCCCCGAAATGGCCTTGGCAGGGCCCACAGCCTCAGCACTGGCTCCTCAGACCTGCGGGGCAGCAGATCTGGGAGACTTGTGGGATGCGAAGATGAGGCAGAGGAAGAGGAGGAGGAAGAGGAGGACGAGTGGAGAGAACGTCTCCCCAGCAAATCCAGGCAGGACAGAGATGATATGAAAGGCATGCAGTACTGGAGCCAGAGGGACACAGGAAGGGACAGATTGGGGGAGGACGGAGGGGGTCCTGGGGCATCAGGGGGCCCTGGGCTGGGGGTTAATGGTACTGATATGGATGAAAAGAGGATGAGGATGAGGAGCGCTATCCGAACTGCGTTTTTCCTGGTGCCTCTGGTCTGTGCCACATTGCTAGTGCTGCTGTGTGCATTTCTGATACCTTGCCAGAAGGGGGAGCTGGACAAACTGCCACAATGGGAGAGAGCAATGGGAGATGAGATGGGTAAAGGAGAAGTAAAGAAAGTACAGAGGCCACGTTTGCAAACTTCAGTCAAAACCTCAGTAATCATTATCTCACGTTTGTCCTTTGAAGCCAAAATTTTTGCTCTTGATCTGGCTATATATTATGGTATTACTGGCTAGTGCATATGGCAGATTTTTTTAACACTTTTTGTGAAATTTGGAATACAAAGTGTAATTTTTATAATCATAGATTAACTGAAAAATGATCCTCTACTAATCACTGGACCAACATGTTCATTCCAAATAACTTATAAACAACTACCTATTTTTTTGCTGCTTTTTTCCAGCAACATTCTTAAATAATTCAGACCCGTCAAAAACAAACATTTAATCAATAGTTTTTACCTTAAATGCCATTTAGAACTGAAGCAATGTTGACTTAACTCAGCAAAAAAAAATGTTTTTCCAATAATATTATCCAATAACCGCATTTTAATTTTTTAAGATCCCTGATATTTCATTCAATATTTGATAGTTTTGATCAGGACTGAAGTTGATCAAAAGACTTAACCCAAAAAAGCAGAAAACAATATTATTTTTATAGCAGTTTTTGGAAGTGGACATTTTTGTCCTTAATGACTTAAGAGGGTAGTAAATTAAACTGATGCCTGAGGGTTAATCAAGTACCTCTACGTTGGTTCTGTGAAAGCCAAAGAATGATGGCAGATCGTTGTGTGATACTATAGGTATATAACTGGCCAAGGATAAGCATAATGTGAGTTTATATAACACTCTTTTGTTGGTGGGAGTGGTGCAACAAAAAGAGGTGCCACTGATAATACTGACTTAAACTGACTTAAATAGGAGTCCTTGTGACTAGACATCACTGACTCACCCTTTAATTAGCCAACTGTAATTACATACGACTCCTAGTTTCATGGCATTGCATGTTCTGTTCCAGCACGCTTTGCTAGTTATTGCAGATTAGCAGCAAAAAAAGAAGCTGAACAATATTGTGTGTCTGCAAGGACCATGATAGAAAACACAAACAAAGATGTACAACTCAGCCAAGAAATATGACCATCAGGGTTTTGATACTTTAATCCCATATAACCCACATTTTTATTCTTTTTATGATCCACACTGAGTTTCCAGTTCCCATCCCTCCTGTAGGCAGTATTGCTCATCTCCACAGCTTCAAAAGGTTGGCCATGTGGGAAAGAAACCAACTACTTTGTTCACTGGCCATAGTGGCTGGTGGTGTCTGAAATTCACCAGACACTTCAATCATTCTAGCAGAATAGAAAACAACCTTCAAATCGTAGTTGTCAAAGTGGCTGGTAGATCAAACAAACTTACAAGCCTCAGCCAAACATTTACTGGCACTTCGCTGGTGGCTGGTGTTAATCTCGCACCCTGCATGTATCATGGCACTAATACTGTTGATTTCTCTGTCTAGGTGTCGCCCCTCTGGCGTTGGCGTTGTGGGATGTTGATGGTGATTCAGTGGAAGATGTATTGCTGGGCGTTACAGAATGGACCAACGACACCCATCCCACACAGGGGAACAAAAGTATCTATGGAATCTATTTTCAGGGAGATCATGAAGTCAGACAGCACAGTGACGATAGGAAGCCCATAGAGAGAATACAGTACATGGGCGGTTTCCACAGTCCACATTTCCACTTAACTACAAGGTCACCTCTTAGTCTTTTGTGCATGTGTCCTCCTCCCCTCACTCACTACCCACTACTGTCTCGGTCCTATAAGTGGCTACTGCATACTGAGCTATGAGGGTTTATGCAACATTAATCCTCATATCTAATCCTGCTAGTCTCACTAATCTTCTGAGCCAAAGGATTTGAAACACGTAGTGAAACCTGAATCTACTCTTATATCTCGTCCACATTTCCATTTTTTTGTTTGTAGCCTGTCCTCCTGGTTTATTGATTCTCTTGCTCTCCTCTCTTGCCCCCCCCCCCTCTATGTTTTTCCTTATTTGTCCCAGTTTACAGTGCGGTGGCCCTGTCTGCCGTCAGTGGCCAGGTGCTGTGGAGGAAGGTCATGCGGGAGTCTGTGATGTACATCCAGTGTGGTCTGCAGTACAACATCCACCCCTTACCTGTGTGTCTCCTCATTGGGAAATCCTCAGTCCTCATGGCTGTCAATGGTACCTCAGGTTAGAAGACAACCCATTCTAGCTAAACCATCTCTATCTAAGTCATTCATGCTTTTGTTTCTTCACATCTAGACTACTGCATCTGTCTTTATTCTGTCATCAAAAGTCTTTTTCATGTCTCCAGATTGTATAAAACAACGCAGCTATGATGTTAACTGGTACTAACAGGCAAAATCACATGACTCTAATACTGGTCTTTACTGGTTACCTGTTAGGTTTACAATGGAAGATTTTAATGATCACTTTTAAAGCACAGTGTGGTCTGGCACTAAGCTACATCAAAGACATGTTAGTCCTCTGTGAGCCAATGCAAAGCCTCAAATCATGCAGGACCCTTCTGGCTGTTCCAAAGTCTAGGCTTACGTCTAGGGGTGACCAGGCTTTTCATCAGGGCCCCTTTAGGCTTTGGAGTGACCTGCCTGCAGGGCTCAGGCTGGCAGAGTCACTATCATCTTTTAAATCACTTCTTAACACCTACTTTTATAGACTTGCATTACTGTATTATTTTACTCTCATGTTGTCTTACTCTTTGTTCTTACCTTTTATTTTGTGGTGCCTTTTTTGACTTGTTTTGTTTTTGATACATGATTGTAATTGTATATATATTCTGCATGCCAGAACAATGTTGAATATAGTCTACAATCTAAATATTATACTTTTGACACACCTACACATACATAGGCGTGCACACAACATTTTAAGTACTTCCAGTGTAAGTATGAATGTAGTGTGAGGGAAGTCCTGGCTCGCTCCCTGGCTGTTGTTGCATGTAAACAGGGTTAGGCTTGTGGCAGTGTAGGCCTGTTCCACATGGAGGAATGCCTAACTCACCCCCTCCTTTTCTACTCAGTAACATAATATCCCAAGTGGAGTGTGTGTGGTCGAACATGACCATCTGACATCTGAGACAGTTGTTATCATTTGTCTTCCTAAGGATCTTCTCAGACATGTACATTAGCAAACAGTTGCAGATTTTTTTGGTGGGGCTTCTCACAGCTTCAAGCATCCCAACCAAGTCAGTTAGGGGCAACCCACCCAGTGTTCAAAAGAGGGTTTCTTTTTCTCCCCAGGGAAGAAATTGTGGTTCGTTCTGCTAAAGAACATTGAGTCCCAGGCGGTATCACTTCCAGACCTCCAGGGCGACACTGTCCCAGATCTGCTGATAGCCACTCTGCCGGCGGATAATGAGGTTAGGTTAAGTCAGCCACCTGCTTAATCTCTTCCCATAGATCAACTTACACATGGTCATTGTACACATAATTTGCAACGTACTGCAAGTGGACTTTGTGAAAAAATGTACCCTGTTATATACATGTATGTTGAATCATTTCTAATAGTAATACACAAAGAAAGTCAATTCCTCTCCTGCATATTCCCCGAGCTAGCCACACTGACTGTTCTTCTACAAGCGGCAGAACAAAGTAATTCAATTTGGGTGAATGTTGAGGATGTCTCCAGCTGTGATGATGGCCCAGCTAATGGTCCAATTAATGTTTGTATTTCATAAAATGACACATTGATTTAATATTCTTCACATAACAATGGTGTAATGAAGAGTTGATGGTTAACAGATGCTATTTCCAGGCCCTTATATTTAGTGACTCATTCATTTCCAGGCTTTGGACCTCTCCCTGATCTTGATCTCTGGGCTGAATGGGTCGATGCTCGGACATCCCGTGCCTTTCAACCTCACTGGACAGGGCAAGCTGATAGGTCCTTTGCTGCATGAGACGCAACAAGGGGCATATTACATTCTGTTTGGACTAGGTAAAGGAATCAACTAGTGGTCGGAAGGCCTGAGAGCCAATAATAAGAATCACTGTATTGGCCAAGAAAAATATATGTACAGGAATTTGTCCTGTTGGTATTTGTGCAGAGATATATCGACACCTTACATAGTAGCACAGCACATACTGACATGGTACGGAGACTACAGGAGTGCAAGTGGACAGTGCAAAACATACAATAGACAGCAGACTATACATAACACTTGGTTGATATGTGATCCACAAAAGTGTTGTTAGCTTTATTCATCAAAATGACGCCCTCTGACGTTCTTTCAACAAAGCTTTATTCTTCCTGTAGTCTCATAATACATTGTATCGATTCTTCCCTCAGGCAATGTAGAGGCCGTCTCCCTGTGTGATATTTATATTCGTGCCACTGGCAAAATGCCCATAACCCAGGCACTTAGACAGAAGGACCGGGGCTGGGAAGGACTCAAGAAAACCAACTCATCCGCCCTCGTACACATCTACAGGTATGCGTCAGTGACTGGCTGGATGCTCTGGTTACACGCTACAAAACCTTCATTGTCTGTTAAATGGTAAACTTTTAATCTGATGGTATGAAGGCAACACAGATACAAAACCTGTTAGAAGTAGTGATAGTTGAAACATGTATGCCCCAGTAGTAGAATACACAAATTTACCAGCCACAGTAAAATATATATCAGCATTTGGCTCTTTTTCAACCCGGCCCTTAGCCCTGTTTGTCAAATAGATTGGGCTCCTCTCCTCTCCTCCTTCTCCCTTTTAGGGATGGGAACAATTAACCGACCAGTCAATTAATCGCTGCTAATGGACAATATAAATACTATTATGTTATGGCAATATTAAGGTACATACCAACAAAGCACTACATCTCCATGATTGATGTCATTTATATTTATCAAACTTACTGAGAAAATTATTCTCCATTGCCTGGGTTGTATAGGATTTGATATAGGACTAGTCTGTTAGATAATTGATGATTAAACGTCTCTGAAATAAGTCAAAATCCCCCCTCTGTTATCTTCTGACTAGTGGAACTGAACGTGTCGAGTTCCTGCTCCCCCTTGTGGCTGGTTTCGGTAACAACCACAACAGCCTGGACACCATTTCCAACCTTAACTCCACCAAGAGTGACTGGGTGCTGGTTTATGGCTCCAGTAAACTGTCAGTCTTGAGAGAGAGGGACACACATAAAGAATGGACCTTCAACTCAGCTCCCATTCACAGGTACAGTTCCTCTTGGGAGTTATGTATGAAAAAGTAGTTATGCTTGAAATTACTAGCATATAAATCCTCGGCTAAGGAAACACAAAGTAGAAATGTGATATTTCAGGTACCCAGGCGTTACTCACAGGACTACATTAACTCAAAAGCAAAAAGGATTAAGTTTGTAAGACATGAGAATCTAATGAAACTGACCTAAAGCATGCCTGGTTTTGTCGTAGTCAACCAGCCCCAGGACACTTCAATGATGATGGAGTCCCAGATCTTTTCATTCAGCATTCAGCAAATGGCATCATGAAGGTAAGATATAGATCCATTCAAAGCCAACAATAATGCAAACTCCACAGTGTGTATACATTTCTACAGGCTGCACAACAATGAACTGCTGTTTTTCGTTTGTCAATACTTAAATTGTCACAGAAATGAAGATTCTTGAAGATTTATCTTTAAATTCTTCTCTTTAGGCTCGTATTTCATCACATTTCTCTAACGCACTCTCCCATTCTCTCTCTCCAGGTGCAGGTTGTTGATGGGGCAACTGGGCATCTCCTTTGGACAGCAGAGTTTTTGTGTCCTCGTCTTGTAATGGAGGCTTCCTCAATCTCCACGACTACTGGCCTATCAGCGTTCCTCTTCTGGGCCAGTGAACCAATCAGATCACAGAAAAATTTCACCAAGACCACTGTGAGTGTACTGTAGAATACAAAAAAAAGTATGTTGAGGGAAATCAGTTCTGATCAGTTGATTTTTTCATTTTTGTGAATGCCAATACTAAATTATTTTCCTGCTCCGTATGAATCGTTTACAGCTTATTTTACTTCATCGTCTTGACCTGAATTTTACCTAGAACCACTGATATGTGAAAAAGCCACTAAACTGTCTACACTAACCATAGGTGGGACCGGGTGTTGCTACAGCAGAGCCTCTCATCAGAAAACTATTCCTGCTGCATCCTGCATATCCCACGATCCTTCTGCAGCTCACTAGTACCACAGACACGGCTGTCACTTCTGCAGGTAAAAGTCACCATATTTAGTATGTTGTAGCTGGAGATGCTTTACAATAATATCTGCTTTATAACACAGTAACAACTTCAGTAATAACAAAATTGTCACAATTATTTTGCGATATGGACAAGTTGAAGAATAATGTGATAAAGACAAAGACAGCTTTAGTATATTTTGTATCATAAGCTCTACCTCCAGCTATCCAAACCTCTGACCTCCACACTGCTCTATCACTTCTGTTACAGTTGTAGTTCTTAGGTAATATGTACTGAAAAGCATTCCTGTTGTAAATTATGTACAGTGTGGTTTACAATGCATGTACATTTTTGTTTAATTCACTGCACGTTTCAAGTCTCTGGCCCTTATTTCAGTTGTCTTTTGGTCCTCTGAGTCTTTTACTAGTTGATCAGTCACAAAGGAGTTAGATAATAAATGATTATAATTACGTTTTGCAGAGCTAAATGAAAATTAATAATAATAAGGAATAAAAATAAGGTAAGATGTAACTTTGTAATTGCACAATAAGTTGCTATAATGTTCTATCTCCCATTTTCCCATACTTCCTCTCTCGCCACAGTAAGCTACCAGGAGCATCAGAAGGATGCCTCCTACATCAGTGTGTCATCCCGGCCTACAACTAATTCAGAGCACGGGGCTCGGATAGTTAAGAGCCTAAGCCTTAGGGCTGCTATCACAAAAGGACAAATCAAGAGGCTAGGAGAAAGCAGCAAGGCCGGGGGGCCCATTAAACCCGCCCTCTTTGAGGTCAACAAGTTCTTCAGGCGTCTTTCCTTCAAACATCAGGTGAGAAATGGAATAAGTGTGAGATGTGCTCAGTATCCGCTTATTAGGTACACCTAGCTAGTACCCGGTAGGACCCCTTTTGCCTCCAGAACAGCCTAAATTCGTCAAGGTATGGATTCAACAATTCACCATTACACAGGGATCTTGATCCATGCTAACTCGATAGTGTCACACACTTTTTTCTTTCAGCAGCATATTCATGCTGCAAATCCTGTTCCACCTCATTCCAAAGCTGCTCTATTGGGTAACCTAGTACCTTTGCAGGCCATTGGAGTAAACTAAAGTTACTCTCATGTTCCTGGAACCATCTTGAGATGAGGTGTGCCTCATGACATGGCACATTATCCTGCTGAAGTATCCATTTGAAAAAGGATAGACTGTGGCAATGAAGGGATGGGCCTGCTCAGCAACAATGTTTAGGTACACTGCCAAGAAAACATTCCCCGCACCATTATACCACTGACAGCCTGTACCGCTGACACCAGGAAGGATGAATGAATGGATTCATGCTTTGTACAGCAGATTCTGACCCTGCTATCAGCATGTTCAGCAGAAACCAGGCAGCGTTTTTCCACTCTTCAATTGTCCAGTTTTGGTGATTGCTGTAGCTTCATCTTCCTGTTCTTAGTTGACAGGAGTGGAACCCAGCATTCTGCTGTTGTAGACCATACCCTTCAAGGTGTGACGAGTTGGGTGTTTTGAGATGCCCTTCTGCACACCACTCTTTTACTGAGCTGTTGTTTGCATACGTGTTGCCTGCCTTTTAGCTTGAACGAGTCTTAACATTCTCCTCTGGACTTTCTCATACGAGACGTTTTTTGTTTAGCGCACCATTCCCAGTAAACTCCAAACACTGTAGTGTGCAAAAAAATCTCAAAGGGAGGAGTCCCGTTTCTGAGAGGCAGGAACAGACATGTCTGACACACTTAAATTATGCATTTTGCCCGTTCTAAACTTTAGCCGAACAGCAGCTGAACCTCTCCACCCTGTCTGCATGCTTTATTTATACGTGACTCACTGTATGGATGAGTTAGCTGTCTGCATTAATGGGGAGGTGTACCTAAGAAAGTGGATACTAAGTGTATATTTCTAGTGTTTTTCACGTACTATAGTAGAGTATATTTGACAGAAAGGTATTAGGAGCTGCATTACAGTACAAAGTCCTAACTGACAAGCCTATTTTGTTTCAAAAGTCAAAGATATAAAGAAACACATTTTTCCATTACACAAGCAAATCCTAAATCCACATTGGTTTCATACCTTACCATTCAACCATCTCTTTATTATAAGACTTTATCAGCCTCATAACTCTGCTACTCTGCTTACAGGAATAGTCTTTATGTGGTTGTAAAAAATCCACATTGTATTCTCATGCAGTTAGGATGTTTCTGTTGTGCAGGTCCAGAACAAAACTGTAATTTATATATAGACCTGAGTACATTGTATAGTTGATTGATTGATTACAGTCAATGATAAATATGTCTTTAATTGTGTTTCTTTGTTTAGTGATGAGCCACCACTACTACCATGCCCTGTCTCACGAGAGGTACAACTAACCCATTTCAGGACGAAAGGGACAAAACCTATGGATAGCATGGATAACACTGCACCAACAGGACACTGGGAATTCATTTTAAGCTGTTTACATCTCTGTTTGGTTCACTAAGTATGAATTTAATTTATATTACTTGAGAATTATTGTCTGTAAAGAATTATTTATAGCTAAAGTGGGTTGTTTTTTCTTCTGCAGTTGTTTTATAATATGTCTATACAATGAAGTTTATTTAAATTATTTAATTGCATTGTATTTTAGAAAGGGTTTTATAATAATTAATTCATGATTGTAATTGTTTGGGGTTGATGGCAGCAGAATAACTTATTAGTTTCTTATTCTGGAAATGAAGCACAATACTGCTGATGAGAGAACATGTGATATTTGTGTTTATGCATCTGTTTTACTCTCATACAACTCTACCGGTATCGGTACCTGGCCAGTTCATCAATATGGTGTCATCCCCCAGTCACGTGCACTTCGTCATTAAGCCACTAATAGTGTCCTTTCTGCTCATTACCAAGTTATGTAGTATAGTAAGTCTGTAAATATTTGATTGCTGTACAGTATTTATTGATTTGCTTTAACGTTTACAATTTGTTGTTAATTTAATCAATGACTTTTGGTCATAAGACTTTGCTAAAGGTTATGACATTTAAATGTAAACTGCGGCAATGCTGGTAGCTGTAAATATTGCTAGTGGAAATTAAAGTATGAAAATGAATTCTTAGTACGATATGTTGCGTGGTGTCTTGTTGATGTCAAATTTCGGTTCAATGTGTTTTATCAAGGTTTTGTATTGATTGATATCGTCCAGATAACCGGCATGTTACTCGAGCTAGTCTTGTGTCGGTGCAGCGCAGGGTGGCGCTGGTGTCCACATCCAAAAATATCTTCGTTTTCCGCATTGCTGCCGCATCAGACGCTAGAAAAGATGGCGTCGGCCCTGGGTCGCTTCGCCAGACTGTCGGTGTTTACAAATGCTCGCATCTCAAAGTTGACCTCTCCCCGTGGGTCAGGGACGTTGACGCCGTGCCGGACCGCTGTATGCAAGCAGTCGGGGGCCATTCTTCCGAAGCCCAAGACGGTGAGTGTTGAGTTCGGCGGACAAACAAGCCTACTAGTGGGTTGAGGTTGGTTAAGAAATCACAGGAGAGAAGGGGGAGTCACCGCTGTACCTTTCCTGTAAGGTAGTTGACTCACAAATGTCTGGCAGGCATGGACAGGCACTGTACTTAAATTGAAATACTAGCTAAAATATACTACAGCACGCTATTATAAACGTGAGGCTTACTGGATATGTGTAAAAGTATTTAGGATATAGAACACAACCATGGATGGGCTTCTTTACACCAACTAACTTTTATTTTTATGATGGGATGTGTGACGCTGAGAGCAGACCTCCTTTGGCCTTATCCGGATTGCTCTGGTAGTGGTGCCTTTCTTGTATGTGGGGATCCTGATGAGCAAGGATTTCGCTGCGATGCTGGAGGAGCATGACATCTTTGTCCCCGAGGACGACGACGACGATGACTGAAAGGTCTGTATGCTTTCTGCTAATCAGGTATCAATGATTGGCTCGTGTGGTTCACATTGAATTGTGACACAAACTCGCATAGTTGTTCAAGGGGCCACAAGCAAGAGGGGTCCTAGAATTCCTAGTAGCAACCACTGTAATTGTATGCTGCATACTTTCTTGGTTTTAGAGTTAGGATTAAGAAATTGGTTGAAGAGCAAGATAGTTTGCTACTTAAAATAGGTTGAAAGTATAAATGTTCCACAAGCAGTAAAAAACTTTACTCTGTTTGCTTCCTCCACAGATCACCTTGTTTTGTCAAAAACACCAGGACAAATCCATGAGCCTCTGAATAGGCAAATCAAGGATATTTCACTCAGCTATGCCTTCCTGGAGTTCACTTCTGCTGCCTTCTTCAGTCACTTCTACCTGCCTTGGATACAGAGCTGTAACAGTTATTGACCCCCTACACAAGAAGTAGGGCTGTCCCAGTCTAGTACTGTATTTGCATGCACTAATAAGTCTTAATAAAGGGAATGACAAGTGCAAAGGCAGCACATGGTCACTGGAATCTGATGTAAGTTGGTGGCACCTGTACACATAAGATAGGCTCATTCATATGATGTTGTGTTGGTTAATAAGGACACTTTCTATTCTCACTATACATTATGTAATGGCACGTAACAAGCTAGGATGAGGTATTTGTCAGTAGGATGAGATCTTTTCAGGAAGAAATATTTCTGCATCCAACTGGCATTTCTACTTTCAAAATCCACATCCTGTGGTTATACTAAAACAAAAAATGATTAGTCATAGGCATATCTCAAATATGTAGCCTTCTTTAGAAGTCTGACAAGAGAGGTTACTGTGACACATACAGACAAAATAAAAATATGGCTTCATTTTAAGTAGAGGGGACAAAAAAAATAAAGACTTGGAGCATTGATAGCCTCCAGTACACGCTCTGCTTACAGGAGCATAAAATACCAGTCAATTATTTCTTCAAGGCAAACCATACCATCCTAAGCTAACCCAAAAATAGCTTTTATTTTGAATAAATGATCACTAGGCACAACCATAGGTATTTGGGTGTAAGGTGTGTATTTACAGTTAAGGGGAACATCTTCCAGATGGGACACAAGCAGAGAAGGGTCAGGGAACACAGAGTTCATGGGTCATGACCATGGTAGAATTTGGACAGGAAGTCAGCGGGGCGAGGTGTCTCCGTCTCGTGGAAATAGCGCATAATGTGAGTCTTCTGCTTCCAGACATGGATAGTTTCCTGGAGATCCATTTTCCCCTGGGGATTGAAGAACACACAAAGAGAGACCCTTCCATTACACATGACATACATAATACATATGCCTCTACAGTAACAGCCTACATCCAACCATGGGATTTCGGATCCAGTAAGGTGGAATAGGAATAGCCTAGGAAGGAATAGGACAGCCTAGACAGACCAAGTCTAAGTCCAGCCAGGAATTCAGGTCAGGTCTGAGGAGTAGCGGCCCAAAGGTGCCCGTCTCCTTTTACAAAAGCAGCACAATGGAAAAGCAGACTCCTGTGACATATAGTTTATTCAATTCAGATGTCAACAGGGTTACAGCCTATGTGAGTGCATGCAGTGAATGGCAGTTTTACCTTTATGACTAGCATATCAATCACACGTGGGTCGTTGACGTGCTTGTTTTTGTCGAACATCTCCCTCACTTTGTCTCTTCCCTGACGTGCTGTGATATCCAACTGAAATGTTGACACTGGGAAAGAAAAGACACGCAGGCATTATCGTCATTCTGTGTTTCCAGCACACCACCATTACTTATTAACACCTTCAAGTTGAGCTAAAAAAACATGATTTTGGGGGGGGGGGGGGGTTGCCAGAATGGAAGAGGACAACCCCCTTGTCAGGAAAAAGTATGCAATGCACTGCCTTTAAGAAGTTAAAGAAACATTCAACACAAGCACACAAATGGGAGGGGGAAAAAGACAAGAGGCGAGAGTGTCCATTGTCTGTTTATGTTTTTCCTTAGCATAGTCTTCCTTGTTAAACATGACAGTTAGCCAAACAATTACATTACAGTCATTTAGCAGACGCTTTTATCCAAAAGGTACTTGACACTATGTGGGGATCGAACCCACGACCCTGAGAGTCTCATGCTCTACCGACTGAGCTGTCTGGGCCGGACCCACAAACAATTGGCTTGCAATAAACAAATATTACAAGGTAGCTAGCTAGCTTGCTACTACCCCTAGCTACCCGTGTGTACAGTTAGGTGACATCAATGTTTCTATCAAATTGACTGAATGTATTTGACAGATGAGACTACCATCTGCTGGTGGCTTTGACAGGTCATATTATTCTCATCTTTTGACACCACATCGTTACCTCACAAATCAATGTACCCCGTTATCTGGCTCGACAAACACACACATCAACGCCTACTTTGTAGACTCTGAAAACTTACCATGTAAGATAAGTTTTCCAGTGAGGCTAAACTAAGTTAGCGTTAGGTAGCTCGCTAATGTTAGCTAAACATTACCGACGCGACCTTGACGCTCGCACTCCTTTGTGTACCTTTTACGTGCGACGGGAGACCGACATACCTGTATTAGGAACCTCTCGGTACCAGGCCCGGTAAAGCTCCCGGGATCGGCGCTTAGCTTCATCCAAATCCCGGCTGAAAAGTGGTTTTACAACTCTCGCCGCACCAGCAGCAGTCCGGGTCGCCGCTGTGGACGCCATGACTGTTAGTTTCCTATTCACTTCTTCGATAGTGATTATATCGGAAGTTAATGTTGCTGACAGAGATAGTGCTGCCACCTAGAGTAAAGGCTGTTTCACGACAGGGAACATTTAACAAACAAGCGCTTTGAGTAAATCATTGAGTTAAAAGGCAAATTGGAGTGACAGCTGATTTATACCAATCAAAAAAAAATTGGAGGACTTTAACACATTCTTGTCATTATTGCCAATTATGCCGTTATTGTGTACAGCCTCCAAGTCTGTGTGCTTCTAGGCTGCAGGTGTGGGTGTACTGCATCATGTGAAACATTTGGAGGTGTTTCTATTAACCGTATTTTATTGATTGCAAAAATGTGGATAATTTACAAAGATGTCACATGCTCTATAGTACATTAAATATGAAAACATTGTCAAAAGACAGGTAGCTAAGTTTGTCATCTTATCACAATACACAATATAGATACAAAAATTGGCTCATTGACGCAACACTAGTTATTTGTTGTGGTAGCGGCACATAAATGCCAAATAATTTGGGAGAGACTGGGGGATCGATTTCAAAAGGGATCTGGTTTTTAAGCCATGGTTTAAAAATTAAGAATTCTTGGATGCAAGACAAAATTCATTCAACAACTTTTAGGAGCATCTCCTGCCAAAAGTTGATCCCAAAATGTTTATATACAATCATGGATCATTTTCCAATTCAGCTCCCCAGCAATCATACTTCCACTGCCTTGTCCTGCCTTGGTCCCACTGAAGAGTCTGTATACAGTATTTCATATTCATAGAGAAGATACTACATGACACACAAACGTTTCAAGAGTAAAAAATAATCATTACAGCAATTGCTTTAAGCTCCCGTTTCCGAAGAAACATGCCATTTCCACAGAGTAAACATGACACAAGGCTGAACAAAATGTAAAACTGAGATGACATCAGCTCTGCTTCTGTAATGGTGCATTAATTCCTGCTGTCTCACTCAGGCAGCAGACACAGAAGCAAAGAGGGGCAGTTTCTACAACCAAAAGCAGAGAAATACGGTGCAGACTGTTAAGATTCATGTTATGCTCTCTTTATCTACAACACCTGATAATACAAAATTTGTCTTTCAACAAATATTCCAGTTTTCAGACCAAATGTGCACTGACACGCTCTCTCTTACACTCACAAAAGTTTTTAAAAAAAACAAATAAAAAGTGCAGTTTCATGTATCATGCGCAGCCCAGTGTAATTAAACCGATCAGCTAAGAGCTACTCTCTGCTGCTCATTGGCAGCATGATTGAAAGCTAAGGCACTATCATGGTCCCCGAATAGCCAGTATTGTCCAATAATCCACGTCCAACAATTGTCTCTTCTGCTTTACTGTGTCCTCCTTTGTTTCCATCACCATAGTGCAGACCCAGCTGGAAAACAAAACATACATCTATATTAACAATGAAAAATATATATTAACAATTACACATTACAATTACAACAAATACAATTACACAAGTCTGACAAAAGAAACAATTATACTGAATATAGTCTGTCTAGCATCTCGGTTAGACTGAATACAACAGGTCATGCATTACAATACGCTGTTAGTTCTCATACTTTCTATAGATTTCTCTCACACAGTAAGTCCTTCCCACCTTTCCCTGTCACCGTCTTTTCAGGTTAGTGTGAATATAGTTGTTAATTTAGATTTTTATTACCTCGGACACTGGTGGATTCGCTGCCACGCTAGTCGCCTATGTTGAAACACTTTCGCAAAGGGGGAGACTCTGGATAAAAAATTCCCACATCCTACCTGTAATTACCTTTTCCCCCACTCCACTCAGCAGCTCATATTTCCAGTACATCTGACCCATAATTGCTCAATTCAAGAAAGGTGGCTCCAATCACAACAAAATCAAACTTCTCTTTATGGATTAGGAATTGCTGGCTACATTGAAGATGCAGACAATTTCCCTTGGAAGGGGTAATACACATTTCTGTGTCAGTATCATTGTTAGCCCCAGTGGCTGGGTCTCAGTGGTATAGGCTTTTCCTCAACATCTATTTTTCCATCCCTCCTAGTGATCCATCCATCCATCCATCCATCTCTGCCTCTCCAGCAGCAGTCCATACCTTTCTGTGCCTATTTGAGTGTTAGCCCCTGTGTCTGGTCTCAGGGCTTCAGACTGTTGCCCACAATCTGTCTTTCCCTCCTTCCTTCCCTCCCTCTAACCCTCCCAAACCTCTTACATTATTCCTTACCTGTTTCTGTCAGAGCAATAGCCCCAGTGGCTGGGTTTCAGTGGTCCAGGCTGTTGCCCAGCGTCTGTCCCTCCTGCAGAGCAGCCATGGCCAGCCTCAGGTGCTCCTTCAGACTCTGGATCTCCCGCTCGCTCCGGCCCTTCATCCCACTCAGCTCCTCATGCAACTCCTTATACCGCTCGCAGGCCAGGCGTTTCTCCTGCAAGAGGATGTGCAGCAGAGTGGCTTATTAAAAAGGAAAAACCCACCCGCGGATATTCTTACACTGTTATATGTCTTCTATCTGTGATGTTCAATGCATTCCAGGAGTTTTGTAATTTAACTTTTTGTTGTACCCACTTTCCCTCAACCTGCTTATTTTGACATTAACGTTAGTCATTTCCTACATTTCCCAGAATGACTTTTAACAACCCCCAGAGAATGGGTGCGAACTGGTTGCATTCAGCTGTTGGTTATACGTGTAGGTGGAGAGAGCAATAGCAATAGTGACAGCATAGTAAGAGCAAGACAGAGTGTTTTTCCAGTGGAGAACAAGTGAGTCATGCCTCTTGCTCAACATGTCTTGTGGCTGCACTGCATTCTGGTCTATTGAGGCTACTGTCGGTGGAGAAATACAATGGAGTTCATTGGAGCAAAATGGTGAGTCTAGAGAAATATCTGAAACTGACATCACGTCCTCTACATTTTGGCAGTTACCGAAGGAATGAGAACCGTTTCATTACTTTAGTAATCCTTTGTAGCAACATGTACAGCAGAGCTAACAATGCATTCAGCCAACAGGCGTCGCCAGGTTTTCTCCTCCAAAAATAAGCCCACAGGATCTAGATTTATCCTATGGTTTACATGTTGGTTACCTGGAAAGTAACCTTTAATGTTAGTTACTTCAATGTTTTGAAGATAAGCCCGAAAATCCTGGGAATTTGTTGCACTGCACGTTCTGAAAGACTCAAGGCTATAAGCCACTTAAAGAGACCTTGTTTACAGTGAGGATTAACATTCCACGTTATTCATCTGATGGTGTAGGTTCACACACACACACACACACACACACACACACACACACACACACACACACACACACACACACACACACACACACACACACACACACACACACACACACACACACACACACACACACACACACACACACACACACACACACACACACAGTACCGTGTTGAGAAACTGCAGTTCGTTCCTTAGACAGCTGATCTCCTTGTGTAAGTACTCCACCTCGTTTTCTTTCACCCTGAGAAGAACCTGGGAGAAAACAACAATACAAAATAACCATCATTTTCCACCAAACGCAACAAAACATGTACTTAAGCTTCTGTGTGTTTAACCTAAATCCTTATAATTAGCATTTGAGGCACAGAGGCGACTCAACAAAATCAATCTTTCGTCCACTGTAGTAGTGCAGTGCAACGGTGTTCTGGTGCTTCAGTATCCACCCCACAGTGGGCTTTCTCTGCAATCATAACTTGGGTTTTTGTCCAGTTTACACCCGCTGGCTCCGAGCCAAATGCAGTTCTGAAAGCAGTGAGCTGGATTCAAGAATAGTATTCCCTTTGTTAATGTATAACTTTACTACAATGTGTCCTACTAATAACTTAGTTAGCAGAAAGAATGTAAATTATTATTACATTAGAAGAGGGGAATGAAAACAGGCTTGCTCATGAAGTTTCAGGCACCAACTGGATTTTTGTAAGCCCTAACAACTGGCCCTGCTGTTGTTAAGCAGCTATTTATATCAAGGAAATCATAAGCATTTTCCAGGCCAGGGGATATGAAGCCCACAAGAGGGCAGACTTCCTAGAGGAAAACTATAGTAGTATACACATTCACAGACATGTTCATGCAAAAGCTCACAGGCTGTAATGAGAGTTCAATTTCAAACCTCCCATATGACTACATTTAAGACTCATGGTCTTTTTAAAGCAGCGTGGACGGAGAGGCCGGACAGGTTAAAAGATCTCTTTTCATTCCATGGCCTACCTCTAGTTCACAGGACGTCCTGTCTCGGTTGTCATTGGAGACGCCCTCTGACCCCTGGCCTGTGATGGCAGAGCGGATGCGGCTGATCTCCTCCATCAAACGAGCCTGTAGGTCCTGAAGAGCAATATATCTCACAGACCCCATTTGATTCCCACAAAATAAAAAAAAATATCCTTGGCATTTGTTTGTTTCAACAATAAAAATAGTTTTATGATACACAACCAACAACTCCAATGGTCTGCTCGATACAGCCTTTTTAACCTTGCAGCTGTCTAAGCTATAATATTATAGTCTTGATCTAGGAAAATGTGAGGTGATGAGGATTTTATAGAAGAAATCAAAGTGTCACATGGTACCGTCTGATGGAAAAGCTTACATTTTTGTAATGCTGCTCATAGCTATCAAGTCCTCAAATCTCACCCGGGATACAAAACGTTCAATTGAGGGACAAAGTGATGATTTCAGACAAGATCATGGGATCATATTTATAGTTTTCTCAGAGGGAAACATTTGCCGTTACACTGGATGTACTCTAATTCTCCTTGTGCTAGATGGTAGATTTACAACTGATGGTGTGTATTGGTAAATCATCTATGAGAATCACTCATTTGGACTAATATGAAAAACTGCTACATTGTTTGTCTTCTTACTACCAGACCTTTATACATTTTCTGATAACTGACCTGGTTCTCCTTCCTCAGCTGCTTCGTGTCTCTCTCCTTGCGGCTGATCTCCCGCTCCCTGTCAGCGTTGCTCTGCTCGGCCCTGTTCAGCTCCAGACACTTCTGAGAGTAGCGCTCGGACAACCCGGCCAGCTCTCTCTGCAGGGCCTGCGTTTCTGCCCTAGGGGAAAAGGCATCATGGGATGGAAAGAAATCTGGATGAGTATTAATGTCCTTGTGGCTCAGTGGGTTAAATTGCAGACCAAACAGTTTCAATGGTAGTTCAAACCCGGGTTACATCAACTACTGTGTTTCTACCATAATGCTGGACTCCTGCACTGTACAGTATATTGCTTACCAATGTATAAAAAATATAAAGTAAAAAAAAAAAAAATCTATATGAATCTGTGGGAACATTAAATACAAAGTAAACAAATGCAGGCTTAGATGCAAACATATACAAGCAAGTTATTTCAACTATGTGGGATGACCTTTGCTTATACACTATGCAGACAGCAGTCTTGTTAGGAAACTTCCTATTACGCGCTGGCTCCTCCATTCTGCTCTGCACTGACAGTACAAGTAAAAGCAGTGAAGCAGTGGGCGGGGGTGATTCGTGTTTACATGACTAAACACCAATAACTCGCTGTAAAAAGAGAAAAAAAAGGCTTTCCGTTTTAGTGAGGCTACTGTGGTTAGAAAAGGCCCTTTCTGCCTATGACCATTAACCACAAAAATAAGAAAAAGGAAAGTGAAGGGCGGAAACACAGAGCAGGAAACACAGATGAACTCTGAAATACAGGTTCCAGTAGCCACCACTGAGACAGTGCCGTGTCAAAGGCTTTGGGAAGCGGACAAAGGAAAACTAATCCATGACCAAGAATAATTCTGAAGAATTCTGCATTCCCAAAGCGCCTAACAAGAACCACTGGGCACTGCGGTAATGGCCTGGCTTAGACCAGGAATCCTGTCTACCAAGTCTACTCTTCATTTCATAGCATTACATAGAAAACCTTTTTGTGGCACCCACTTTAAAGCACAAGAGAGCTCACATGAATTATCAGTGTACAGAGAATGATCACCATCACTTATGAAAAGTGAACATTTTCATACTGAAAGTCCCAGTGTAAGAGCACACGCCCCAGACAGACAACAACTATTTTCTATTCTATTCTATTTTAATGCTTAATGTTCTTTTATTTGGGAAAAAGAACAAGCTTGATTTGTTTCAACAGGTGTCCGTCTTGTTCACTTCAGAAAGTTACAGATGAGTGAAGAAGAGTCAAATATAATGCATACATTATTATGTGCTTTGTTTGTTTGTGTACATATTCTGTAGACGTCAGTGCATTGCACATCCTCAAGCCCACGCTAGCAAGGGACACAGTAAACACCCCTCCCCCACTCAAATGGTCCCTTCCAAACCACATATTTTTAGATTGTCAGTTAAACAAATCTTAACATCCATTTTGTATTTTGGTCGACTTTTCATACTTGGCCGCCTCTGGTGTCAACAGTAAAATACTGAGTAAAAAAGTTAAGAAGTAAACATTTTGCAACGCTATCACCACACTAGCAAAAACTGTGTTGATACTTACTGTTGTTGGGTCTGTGAGTCCACAACCCCGCTGTTTAGCCTCTTGGTTTTCTCCAACTCTCTCTCCAGCTCTTCCTTGTGGGCCTTCTTCAAAGCCTCCATCACTATAAACACACAAGCAACATCACTAACTCGCATGGTGTTATGTCAACAAAAAACACTGAGCTGGTCTTGATGACGTTGACAAGCTCTGCATTGTACTTCTGTGAAATTCTTTTAATGCATGGGGCCTGTGACATACTACTCACAAATCCCCCCTGGAGGATCAATTTAGTACTCTTGTCTTCTATTACCCACTATCACATCCTGTCTGGTCCTATCTCCTGACCTTGTGCGGTGGCCTGGGTCTCCTCCAGCAGCAGCCTGTCATTGTCCGTCTTGAGCTCCCTGGTCTGGCGGTCGTGCTGCTTCTGCAGCTCTTCCAGCGCCTGTCGGTGAGCACGCTCCATGGCTGTCAGGCTGCGGCCGCAGGGGGCCTCAGGGCCACAACCACCCCCTACGCATCCTCCCACCCTCCCCCCTCCCCCTCCCCCCTCCTCGTTGCAATTGCTCCAGTTGTTGCCTCAGTGACGCCACCTGAGAGGAAGAGAAAGACAGGAGGTAAAGCTCACTGAGGGACAGGGGGATGGCAAAATGGGATGAATGGGATGATACACATGTATTGATGTTGGCAGTGAGAGGTATGAGTAGTAATGATTAGGATTATGGAGAAAATAAATGGTTTATTTATTTATTATATTTGGTGTTATTCTGTGCTTAACATCATAACAGAGTAAACTACGTGAAGATTACAGTCAAGTCTAAGAATGACTTTGGGCTTCCCAATGCCAACACCTTTGGGGCACTTCAAGAGATTGCAGACACAAGCACAAACCACAGTTGCACACCACAACACACAAAGACAGAACAAGAGTTTCAGCAATATTTCCCCTTTCACTATCTGCATATCTCACGTAGGCAAATCTTTAGTTTCTTAATTCTGTTTTTCAAGGTGAGCAGGTATGGCCAACATCGTCCACCTGCATGTTTTAGTTGGAAAATATTGCTGAAGAAGAAGACGCATGCCGGAAGAAAAAGTGACTAAGTGTTAACAGGGAGAAAAGAGGAAAGGTTTACTTCATCTGGCCAGATGAAGAGTTAATTTGCATTTTATTTCTCTAACTTTGCAAATTGGAAAATCAACTCCACGCACTACCTCCCTCTGCAGCGCCTCATTGGCTGACTGGCTGGAGGACCGTGATCCCACTGCTGGTAAGGACCTCATCTCCGTTAATGGCAGCCGTTCAAACTCCACCCACTTTTTCTCTATTTCATCTTCCAATCGTAGCCTTTGGTCTGATCCTGAGCCCGGCCCCTTCCTGGACAACACAGCCTCCCATTGGCTACTTGTGGCATCTCTGTTCCTCTCCTCCTGCCATTGGCTGTGCTCCCTGCCCTGCCCCTCCCCTGCTTCTCTCTGACTGGCTGGGAGAGGGCTGCAGGGGGCAGGAACAGGTGAGAGTTCAACGTAGTCGAACCTGCGCTGAGTGGAGGTTGAGACTTCTGATCGTGCATCGCCATGACGTGAAGGTGGACGACGGGAGGACAGCAGCGAGCGAGTGTGGGAGTTTTCCTTGTCACTACTGCTGTCAGGCAGTCTAGAGAAGATGAGAGACCAAGAAATGATCGATCAACCCACTGATTTCTGTTGTAACCTCTTACATCACCTATTGATCAATCAGATGAGTCATCGATTGATTGATCAATCAGAAATCCATCAAGGTGGATGAAACAGGTGACGCCACAGCATACACAACCTCAAAATGAACAATCAAGGCATGGCTGTTGGTGAGTCACTATCTAAGCAGAACATACAGCAGCCTACTGAGTAACTAATGAAACTTGGAGCAATATATGACTGGCCAGACATGCTGCTACTGGAATTCAGCGGGGGCAAAGTGGCTGGTGCATGTGAGAAACAGAGCCTCTTATCGGGTTGTATTTAGCCGAGGCTGAAGTAGAGCAACGAATGAGCAATCCAAGAGTACCAAGGTAACTCTTTTAACAGAAAGTAAGTGTAGGCAAGCGTCTATACAAACATTAATGACATCGCCCATGAAAAGTGTACAACGTCATAAGAGCTCGGTTGACACCGATTTAGTTAGATTTATCCCTGTAACCCTGGAGAAAAGGTTACAGTTAGTATTGTAAAAACACAGAATACATACACATCCCAATCCTCAGTCACACGTGCTGGACAAGGAAAAGTTCAAGTCAATTCAACTTTATTGTCATTATACCATGTAAAACGGAAACAATAAAATCCGCACACTGTTGTATGTTCCCACGGTTTATTTATCAATACCTTAAACCGTGGAAACATACAACATACATAGTGTGCAGACTTAATTGTCTTCTGTTATTTGCTCTAGTTAGTATTGTAACCTGGACGCAATCTAAAAGGCATCCATCACATTCTTACAGCAACTTCTGAAATGTATTCAACTTGTAAACTATACATTTTATCTCTCACTATCCCTTATTACCTTGAACAATTCTCCTACTAGATATATAACTCACTGTGTGAGGTCTGGAGAACTGCTGGGCCGGACACTCTTCCTCAGCACCTCAATCCAATTCCGCCTGATCCCTGCCGTCATGGCAGACAGCGTGAACACTGCCTCCCGTGTCTGGAGAACAGAGGGGGATAAAAAGGTTAATGAGAGAGAAAGAGAGAGACAAAGAGATGGAGTAAGGTGATAAAGAAAAAGCCAAGGTGTTGAATTAAAAGAAAGGAAGACAAGCGAGAGAAAGGTGGAGGAGATACTGACAGAGATGAGTCATGATAATGGAATAACAAGAAAATGCAACAGAAATTGAGAGCGGGTGTGGTTAGGCAGATAAGGAGGACAAGAAGGGACAAAGGAGAAATTCATCAGTCACATACACAATCTATGAGAGAACTTGACACGTGAAAAAGATATTCACCTGTATCTGAAATCCATAGTTCTTCTCCACATCAAACTCGGATACTTTCATACAGGATTTCAGGTCAATCTCCCCATCTAGGTCATCTTTCTGTACCAAAAACACAGGAACACCCATTCATACACAAACTGCTCAGACATCAGCCACAGGTGCAGTGTACATTTCTGTTCCCCTCTGTTAAACAGTGGCATAAAGAGAAGGATAAATGGTTAGTTTGAATGGTTGTCTTGTTTAGGATAAATACAAGGACTCATAAATAACATATGTTAGAAATCATATTGCATACATTCAGGACATTGGATGAGTGTCTTCAGTAAAGCAATACATGTGTCTAGTTAAGACTATACCTCCTCTGCCCCCAAGTCTCTGTAGTACTTCAGTCCAGCATCAGTCAAAACGAACCAGTGCTTCTTCCACTAAAGAGACACACGGGTCATCAGTTAAACCAGGACTGAGCTGAGATCACCAACCTCCAATGATCATGACTCCAAAATCCCAAACAACCATTAAAACACATTACAATGACAACATTTGATCAACAATATCAGAGAAAATAATATCATAAAAGTATTAGACATTTTATCTTTAGAGTAAAACTGATCTGCAAAAGCAATGACAAAGATCAAAATGAAACAGGAAGCCCACAAACAGCTGCATGCACTGTACAGCGAGAAGTAAAGCAGAATGCAAAAGGCACTGCAGTAAACCTGTGTGATGTGCGAAGCCAGAGGCTCATTCACTCAAGCATATCATGCAAGCGAGGAGACACCTGCTGTGCCTCCAATCGCCAAGCTATTACTGTGATAACGAGGATAATCTGTTGCTATCGCCTTACACACAACCTTTTTCATTAGGAAAGAGGGATGCAGGGAGGAGGAGGAGGAGGGAGGAGGAGGATTTGACTTCTGACTAGACTAAGGCACACTGCTAAATAGTCCAATCTACAGGCCGTCATTGTTACCTCTCCATTTTCGTCCAGTTTTGACATCCACCCCTTCTTGAAGTTAAGGAGGTCAGGCTGTGAGGCAGAGAACAAAGTTTCATGGTTGTTGACTTTTGTGAGAAACGCTACAAATACAGAAGCTCAACAAAGGGGTGCTGTGTATATGATGTTCACAAGAAACAGACGTCCTATTTTGCTTACGCAGTATCTCACCAAAAAAGCATTCCCCTCAACAGGGCGTTGATCATTAAAATATACCGAATACAATGATGGCATAGAAAGACACATAAGAGGTGTGAAGAGTAACAGGAAACAACAAGTATGCCATGAAGGAGGAGGAAGTCAAAAGCTGAGACAGAGAGAGAGAAAGGGCAGCGAGAGACTAGGAACTGGAGCAGCACATCCTTAGCGATGGAAGGAAAGATTGGAAAACTCATTAAATTTACAGTGGGAACACGGGTTGCCTACAGTAACACGACCTCCTCCGTTCATCTCTCGGGACTGTGTGTTTCAACTGTATATGCCAGCGGGGGTGGCACATTAGTTGAAAACACATTTTAAGCACTTCCAACATTTCCAAGAATAGCCTTTTTTTCTGTTGGTTTCGATAAGACGATGGGAAAACATGCACTAGCCACTTCACGATGGAATGATCCCGGATTAAGATTAGGTAATGTTTTCCACCTACATTCCTCAGTTTGCTCCCTTATCTCCTTTGTCTTAGCATACACATATCTCACTTTTAAACCTCTTCTATCATCATTCTGTCTTTTCCGACTATAATTTCTTTCTTTCTCCATCCATTCGTTCCCCTCTCTCTATCAACTTTATTTCCCTGTCTGTTCTCTCATCTTCACACAGCCCCTTTCCCTATTATCTCCATACCCTTCCTGGCATCACAGTTGTGTTCTCAACATAAGCCGCAGTAACTCCTAAATTTTCTCTACCTAGCTTCGCCACACTGCTGCTCTTTCTTCTTCAAACCAGCACATAACAAGGTCTGGGGACTGCTAATAGACTGTGGAGTTTATTAAGACCGCATCTGTGTACACAGTTGAATTTAATAAGCTCTGTGCGCCACGTAACTTCCATTTTATCACGTAGGCCTAATTGTGTCATAATATATAAAAACACATCGGGGGAATTCCTGATTAATCTCTATAGTATGCACACACACACACACACACACACACCCACTTTAAACAAAGATGACATTAAGAAGATTACAGTGACTGCTTTTTCCTCCTTTCTTTTCCTTCCTCAACTAAACTGGGAGGACTGGCATAGTTTCCGTGGCTGTGGCAACAGATCATGACTTTTTTTTTTTTTCAACTTCCTCAGAAATGTATCTTATCCAGTCATTATGTGCCCATGAGCAAAGTCAGGGAGCAGCCACAGGAGGGGGGAAAAATAAAGGACTGCACTCTCTATGAATGCAACAGGGCTTTTCCTCGACATGTGACCCTGGAGGAAAGGGCAGAAGGAAACAGGGACAACTGCTGTGGACAGTTGTGAGACAACATGCACCGTTTCTGTCCTTCAGGCCTATTAGGCATTGT
Source organism: Hoplostethus atlanticus (assembly GCA_034670405.1). Lineage (NCBI taxonomy): Eukaryota > Metazoa > Chordata > Actinopteri > Trachichthyiformes > Trachichthyidae > Hoplostethus > Hoplostethus atlanticus. The sequence goes on along the minus strand of JAXDDX010000022.1, from coordinate 2,332,122 downwards.
GTGGGCCTCCTCTTGACTTCTTTCTCTTTAGTGAAATGGGTTAACTCTCAATACAGTGTGAATGAGAGCACCCCGCCACTGAGATGGTACATGTATAGGTTGGTTGTGTCTCCAGGTTGGTGTAGAAAAGCGTTACTGGGTTTTCTCGGTTGTGTGTGTGTGTGTGTGCGTGCATGTGCAAACCGGGAACAAGCGGAAGACAATGCTGGCTGTAAAACTGGCTAAATGTGATTTCCTACTACAGTAAACAACGCTGGGTAAACAATGAAACTGCGACGCACCTGGAAACCAGCAACAGAGGGTTTTTTTTAGATTTGTTACCGCGGCGGAAATTCAGACAAGATAACAAAAGAAACATTTTGTAGTTCAATTTGAAGCAACCCTGCCCACTGGTGCACACACCCTCGTATCAAACCAACACTGACCGAGGACAGTCAGTTTAACACTCTCGCTACATTGAGGCTACATACACACAACTATTAACCAAATACATACATTCATAACTAACCAAACTGATACTTTGACTGGCTCATTTCAGATATAAAAAAACAAACAAAAAAAAAAAAAAATAGCAGAGAAGATAAAAGACTCACACCGCCACCCTCAAACTGCTACCCAGGTAAAACTTACCGTCATGATGACAAAATCCAGAAGGCAAAGATAAAGAAAAGAGAAAAGTACAATTATCTCGCGCAAAGCCAACGGCCTTCTTCCCCCAAACTTTCTACCTAATCCTTTCGGGTAAAAACCTGCCTTTCTCGCTGGAGGCTAGGCGAAATTAGATAAAACCCCGCCATTCCCACCCATGTTAACCAGCGAGCCGCAAGCAGTCGTTCAAAACAGAGTTTCTACTCAGTTGTAAGTAGAAAACGCATTTCCCTCGACCTAAACTCTAACCGATAAACTGTTCGTTTGAAAAAAAAAACACCCAACCTAATTTCACAACTTTCTTACAAATAGTGAGTGCTGCTGCTGGCTCTACCCTGCCTGCCACTTCCTGGGCGGGTCCGTGAAGATCGTTTGAGAAAACAAGCCTACCTAACGACACAACGGCTCCCAAACTGGGGTCCAGGAACCCCCCAGGGATCCCTGGTCCCCGGCAAAATGAGGAATGGTTTGAATCTCTTTGGATTTCACTCACTAGAGGTTAGCACAGTGAGAAAAGGTATAATAATGATTTTTCATATCAGAGGTTTCACTCTACACTACAGTACAGATTCAAGATTTCAAGATTTCAAGATTTCAAGAACTTTATTTGTCACATACACAAACAGGGTGTGCAGTGAAATGAAAAGTGGCAATGCTCGGCAGGAATGTGCAAAGGGCAACAAGTACACACTATTTACAATACAATAAAAAACCAACGCAATATTTACAATAAGAGCACTATTAACAATGGTAAGAACTAAGTAAAAGATATAGAAAAATATGAAGAATTTGTATATATGTATATAAATTATGTGTAGTCGCTACCTACAGACAGACAAAACCTTTCTCAAATCTATTTGGGTTGTTGACATGAAAAGGTTTGGGATCCCATGCACTAAGTTTACCTGTCACTACCACAAAACATCATTGAAATATTCATGTTTAGTGGGGGAAAAAAACACACAACAAAACACAGCAAAACTGACAAGATCAATAATAAAAGTATGAACATACAGAATAAATATGCTATATTTTACTGACTGAAAATCTTTATGCTGGCAAATGAAGTCCCCCCCCCAGCCCCCAATCTGGTTTTTGTAGCTATTGGTTTCAGTTCAGGAATTTCAACACATGCCCCAGCAGACCACAACTGACAAAGTTCAGTCAGTCTTATGAAATGCCTTTAGGGTATAGGTGAAGTCTGTAGACACAAAACAACCAGCTATTAGAACAGAATAAAAAATAGAGGCATAGTTTGGATATTCAGATATGCCAGCAGACTAGGGGCAGATATGTACACAGGGCACGTTGCCATGTCTTGTTAATGTGTAACAGAAGCATTTAAATTGACCATACAGCAATAAACCTGTGATGCAACATCTGTGTGCGGGTTTATGACGCTCATCACATCTATTAGTAAAAGCAGCCGACACAGATACAGATAGAAGTACATATACACACTGTATAATGGGCAGTGAACAGAGGATATTTTTTCCCACTCTCTCTCTTTCTTTCTTTCTTTCCTTCCACACACACACACACACACACACACACACACACACACACACACACACAGAGAGAGAGTGAGTGAAGCCCACAGGGGAACACACATATTGACAGACCGACCAGCTGTATAACATACCTGCATTTGTTCAGATCTGTGATGATTACCTTTCCTCGAACTGCCCTCCTCTACTGTGGGACTACCAGACCTCTGGGAAGGAACAGCTTGTAGTTAGAAACATGTTCAGTGTCTGACTGAGCAAACATAGAAACCTTCTGAGTTTCACATCCACAAAGGATTTCTTTAATCTGGTGGTGTGTGGCACATGTGGTTATACATTAACATATTATGCAGGTGATGGCAACCACAAGGTACAAGCCCTAATTCCACTGGAATGCATGTTGTTTTAATAATTTCGTTGGGGCAACTCTGGGGTAACTCTCACAACCAGTTAATGCAAATACAAAGTACATGCCACGGCATGGGTTCAAATTCCAGCTCATGCTATACTGTTGCCTCTCTTTCTACTCACACTCCTGTCTCTCTCCACTTCATACTCTCACAAATCCAATAGAAAATATTTGGGTGGTGGACTATTTATATAAAAAATGTTCTCACTATAATTTTTCATTGTTTTTCTCTAGTGCAAGCCTCCTCTTAACAGGGATGTTATTAGCCTATCTAAGTGAAAAGGTGCAGTTCAAAGTAGCTCGCTCAACATGTTTTACTATCGTTTCATACTTGAAAATGAATTGAAAATGTATTTGCTTTTTCCCCCAACCAGCCTACCTGCAATGAGGTAGAGGACTGAGCTCTAGATAGATGCCCGCTGCCACCATACTGCCATCCTGTATATTCTCTCTCAGGGTCTCCTGTATCATCCCACTCTCTGGAGGGATGCTTGCTCAGGGAGTGGCTGAAATAGCACATTCAGGTGGTCAGTGTCTGATTGGATCAAATTTAAAATATTTATTATACTATCACTCAAATACAGATTGTGAAGTGCATCAGTCCTTCGATTCTATATCAAACTAACTCTCTCCCCCTTCGTGGTGTAATACGACCCTGACCTGGCTGGTTTAAAGAGCTCCTGCCTCCCTGAAGGCCGGTGGTTCTGAGGCCGCCCCATGTGGCCTGGTCCCTCCCTCTGATGGATCCTCTTGACCTTTGGTAGGTCGGCCATCGTGGCGTACTCCTCCTTGTTCCGCCCCATCGACCCCCCTGACAGCTGGCCCGACTCCGTGGACTCCATAGAGCTCAGGGAGGAGGTGGGTCCCCGTATCTGAATCTGAGGCGAGCGGGAAGGGCTACGTGTCTGGTGGGAGGGCATCTTGTCGTTGGGGGAGGGGCTACGATTCTCAAGACCCCGCCTACCACCGCCAGACCTGTTGATGCTGGAACTCCTGGATGTTTCCATAGTAACACCAGAAGTCCTCTGGGAGAAAGCCGTTCTGGTGCCATCTGTGGCCTGTCTGGAGGGCGAGGCAGCACGTGATACCGAGGAGCTGCGGAGGGAAGTTGATTCCCGCCAGGAACGTGGTGAGTGGTTGGAGTCTGGCCTTGTGTCACCATAAGTGCTTTTCCTCTGATAGGAGTGGTTGGAGTCCCCACTGGTGGCTTTTCTCTCTGAGTAGCCTAGTGGCTCACTGTTGCCTTTTCTAGAGGGAGAGGAGGTGCGGCTGTTGTGACTCCTGCTGTTTAGGGAGTTGCTGGTTTCTGTCTTCCTCAGCAACGATTGGCCAGGAGCATTAAAACTTGTCTTGGACGGCAACAAACTGTGGCTGTCACGGCTTTTGACAGAGCTGTTCGTTTCAGACTTACGCAGCAGGGATTGACTTGGAGTGTCGTAGCTTCTCCCTGGAGGGGAGGAGTTATGACTTTCACGGCCACGGCTGTTTAACGAGCCACTGGTGTCTGTTTTCCTCAGGAGATACTGACTAGGGGCCTCGTTGCTTCTCCTTCCAGGAGAGGAGCTACGGCTGTCACGCCCTCGACTGCCACCATAACTGTTTGACTCAGTCTTCCGTAGCGTGGATTGGCTTGTTGCGTTGTAGCCTTGCCTGGATGGAGGCGAGCTGGGGCTCTCGTGTTCTTGATCGTTCAGTCCATTCCTAGCCTGTGAGTTACGAAGCAGAGCCTGGCTTTCAATGTCATAGCCCTCTCTTATGGGGGAGCCACAGCGTCCATGGTGACGTCCGTTCAGGGATGTGACTGATTCCTGATTTACGAAGCAAGGATTGGCTGGACGAGCTGTAATTTCTTCTTGGTGGTGAAGAGTTGTGACTATCACGCAGACTGTCATGAGTTCTCCTAGAGGGGGAAGAAGTACGACTATCGCGCCCCCGTCCATTTGATGTACTGCTGGGTATTTCAGGTTTTATGGAGAGAGGTTTGGCTGGTGGGCTTATAATCCCTCCTTGAAGGAGATGAGCTTCTGCTGTCTAGACCACGATCATTTAAGGACCCATTTGCCTCATTTTTACGCAAGGCACTCCGAAAATCAGAAACAGTGCTGGGTTGGGATTTGACTGAACTACCAAATGATTTGAAGTTTCTAGGCAGTGTTCCTGACTCAACACCTCGTCCAAATGTGGCTTGCGAGGGGCTTCTGGATTGTTGCTCTCGCCCCTGAGGCCACCCGCCACCATCAAAGTTACGCCTGTTGAGGGAGGTGGTAGACTCACTGCGCCTGAAAGGTAAGTTTGCACGTGAGGGAGAAGAAGAACGAGATTGGAGGGCAGAGCCTTGTTTTGATGAATCGAAACGTCCTGATTGCTGATAGGAAGAGGTGTGAGAGGAGAGGTTTCCCCTGCCGTACGTAAAACCTCCTTGGCCAGGGGAGGCCAGAGACTCCGCTATCTTAAAAGGGGTAGGGCTTGGGGAGCGAGGGCCAACTTGAGCCTCAACCTCGACGGCGATGTCATAGGGGTCAGGAGGAGGGATTTCCACGGGCAGGTCCTCGAGTGGAACCTCAGGGTTCTGCCTCTCAGAGGCCACGCCCAGGTTGGGGTTTCGGAAGGGGATGGTATCCTTGGGCTCAACATTTCGGGTGCTGAAGATCGGGTGTCCTTTCTCCAAATGGCGGAAAGGAGGAGGCGGGCTCTTATCACGGGATGCACGAGCACCTGCTGCCCTCCCCAGGGAGAAGTAGCCACTTTCACGATTCTCTCTCTCTCCTTTTAACCCTGAAAGAAAACGATAAACAAAAAAGGAGGGGGGCAATGGAGATAAGAGACTATTAATGGCACCTCTCTACTGCTGATTTGCACCCATCTGACTGTCCATGACTGTCCTGTCCTCACCTTCATCTCCATCCAAGTGGATTTAATAGATTAAAATCAATAAAGAATCACAGCTTTCACCTGGATTCACCTGATCAGCCAATTTATATAAAGAGCAGGTCGTCCTAATGCTTAGTCCACTCAATGTACATCAAAGGTCAAGTACCAAGCAACTACCAGAGAGTTTGTGACACAAACCCAAACTATATTGTATTACTGATAATTGCCCCGAGACACCTCACCTGGTGACATCAAACAGAGGTTAGTTGTCAGTATTGCCAGGTAAAGAACACCTTTGGCTGTAACTGGATACAGGTTGGTCAAGTGCAGTAAGTGAGGGATGTACTGGAGGCTCGGTCTGCTAATGTACAGGCCTCATACTTAGAACTACATGTGTTCAAATAACAGATCAGATGATGCTGTCACATTTCTCCCTCTCCTTGCTGTCAATCTCCAATGCTAAGAAAAACTGACTAGCTATTGTGTGGCACCGTCCAACAACATTTTTTCTTATAACGCATGTAGGTGGAGGTTCAATTCTGTGTGTATCTGTGTGTGGTGTAATCCTTTGATGTCCCTGTTCTCCTTTAAAAAACAAAAATAGCTTGGGCACCCTTCTACTCACATCTTGCCCATCGCTCTATCTCCTAAAGAGGAAATGCCCAAAATAAATGAAACAATAAACACATTTGATACTATATGAGGTCAGTTTACCTGTACCCGAGTGCCTACTGAAGCTGTCCCTGCTCCGAGCTTCCTCCATCCAGACCCGAGGGTTGGGCCGGTGGGGTGGAGGGTCAAGCCGGGTCATGCCGAGGTGAGTGGGACGGCAGCGGATTGGCAGGTAGTCGTCCTCTGCGCTAACAGAGCCGCTGAGCTCTTGGTAGTCACTCTGGTCACGACAGCTAGGGGGGAAGAAGAGATGGGAGAAGAATGATGGAGTGGACAAAGTAGACGATACATCACGCAACATGGAACTCTTCTCAGTTTCGAGCACTTGGATCAGAGAACAGAGGAGCGTAGGAGAGAGCAGACTGGTGATGAGACTCAAAACATCGGTCATTTAACATTTCAAAGCAGTGTCATCCTGAGGAAGGATAGGATAACACTGTATAAAGAAACATGCCTACCCTGTTGAGGAGCAAATAGCCCTCCATCGAATACCTCCAAGTGATGAAACCACAGGTGAACTACAGTAGCTTTTGTCAGTACGTCAGTGCAAGCCTTTTGGTATTAGACCATTAGATCAATGCCAAACCAATTTGCCTGCCAATGCTCATAAATCATTATATTCAAGTTTACCTTGCAAATGGAGCATTACATATCACTGCCAACAGTATGATACACTTAACTTAAATGAGTATACTACCATGACAATCCAGCATACCTGCCAGTGCTTCTAAAGAATTACATATTATAGTCTGTGTACATTACAAGGACTTTCCAGCGCTCCCAAATGTCTTGTCATAATCCTACCTGTCAGTGCTGTCGTCGTCGTCGCTGTCACAGATGTAAAGCTCACAACCGGGGCTCAAGATGCACAGCGAGTTCTCCTCGTAACCCACACAGCCTCCTCTGACATCACAGTAGCTGCTCACCACCGACAGGCCGTCAGAGTCCTCCTGATAGGTTGACAGGATAAAACACGGGCCAATGACAACGTCACGTCAACCTCCATCGCTCTCCCAAGTGATGGTGGTGCAGCCCACGGAGGAAGAGGCTCTGATGCTGCTTGAGATATTTACAATAGCTGTACTTCTGTGCAAAAGCAGTGCCTCAGCTGCTCAGCAAAACCTAGATATGACACCTTTGACAGATGATCAGACACATTTGTGACAAACCACACGTTCAAAATAACAATACACATACTTAACATTCCTTGTCTGTCGGGCTCCATGTCCAAATGACTAGAGTCTGTCCCCTCTGTCCTCCTAGACCTCTCTCTGCTGCACACTCACATGTTCAGCCTGTCGTTCGATTAGGGTTACACCGCTGTAACTCAACCCGGCTCTCCTCATTATTATTTCATCTCTTTTTTTCTTGACGTAAATCCTTCTCTTCAAATGGATTGTCTTCAAAAAGAAAACCATCCAGACCTTTGACTTCACGGTCTGTATGTGTCAGAATTGCTCCCTAAGCTTCTTGGAAACTGTATTTAGGTTATTACAATGGCATCAAAATGTATCGTAGTAGAACAATGTGAGTAAGATGCAGTATTTCTTTTCTTATTTTCCTCCACAATATTTAGTTTACTCTGAACCATCGGTTATGCTTAGTTAAACTTCCCCAGAAAGCAAGAAACATAACATAGAATGTCAGGGATGCCGGATGGTTAGCGAGGAGAGGTACTGTTGTGACAATACTGCACAATACTGCACAATACTGCATAGACCGGTCCTTTCTGTACACTGCCCCTCTATCTAATATTACAGGTGATTCCCAAAAGGGCAGCAAATGATCCTTCTTCATTAATTTGTAATGGGAGCCACTGCTACCACCCTACTCCTCGTTGTTACCTCTCTCTCCCTCTCTCTTTCTGACCTTTTCTTAATTCATTACACTCGCACACAACACAGGTGATCTCACAACCTGTGTTTACAGCTCTACGTGCATTTTTTTTACCAGGCCCTTTGTGATTCCTCTAGTTACCCACAGAAACACAGCGTTTAGGGTCACACGAATACCTTGTGTAACAAAATACACACTCACATGGATTCTTTCCCATTCCAAATGATATTATGAACCTGCAGGTGTGAATACATACAGTATCTGTATGTAGAGATGCAGTTCATGCTGACTCTAACAAAACATTACCTCATTCCCTGTTGATTATAGATCACCTTGCATCTGACCAAGTGTCTTCCTGACCTCATCCATGACCCCTGGTGCTCTCATCTCCCTGCCTGTATTTAGGCCCAATTAATCACCAATTAATGTCATCACGCAACACTTTCTTTCTCACCAGTCAAACCAGCCTCCCTTTCTCCCTGTCTCTATCCAGTTATCTTACTGCCCTGTGCCTTTCCCTCCCTCCTCCTTACCTTGCTGCTGGTGTCTCTTTCCTCTGCCTGGGATAGGATTGGTGGTAATGGAGCTCCTTTGCCTGGCAGTGATCCAATCCCAATCCCAATCCCAATCCCAATCCCGGTCTCTGCTGTGGCTTTCTGCTGAGGTGCTGCCTCTTTGGTCTCCCCTCCACCAGCATGCAAATGCTTCTGGCGCAGGCAGTCGTGGCAGCGGGAGGGGTCGAAGATGTTGGGCTGGAACTTGGGGCAGACAGGCTCATCGCCGAAGAGGGGCATGGCGCGTCTGGAGGGGGCACTCGCTCCCTCATCGCATCCCAAAGAGCACACTTTGTGAACATAACACATACAGTACCCCTTAGTTAGGATGCATGGAAAACTGCTGTGGTGACTAAACATGGGATGGCAAATTTGTGTTAAATGACTGTTTAAGTGGAGCACTGAAGTGTGGCGAAGTAAGAATGTAGGCATGCTTGCCTGATTAGGAAAATATTGAACAAAAGAGAAAAAACAAAACTATCACTGTCTCCTTGAATAAATAAAGAGTACTGGAGACAGGTGTAGGTACTAAGCAAAGACTCAGAATAGTTTCTTAAGAGGATCTTTTATTTCATGGTTTATGCACAATCTAAAGCAGAACAGTTAAGCTAGGTGATAACTAATCACACTAGAGGAGAGTGAAACACAATCCTAGAGCACTATCAAAGCTCCCTACAGAATAGCTTTGCTACTAACCGCAAGCAGCATGACTAAACAGCTTTCAGAAGCACCTCAGTCATAAACAACTGAATAAAACCAAATACACATATTGACAAGACAATAAAAAGTTGAATTAAAATGGAAGGTTTTTGTGTGATTTTTTTTTTTTTAACCTAAAAAAAAGATAGAAGTGATCAGCATTACCTGGCAGAAGAACCCCCCGTTGTCAGCTCTACTGAGAATATGGCATTAGGAGTCAGGGGATAAACTGTCCATCAGACACATGCCTCTTCCCCATGCTGTCCCCTCAAGCTGCCAAACTCTCAAATAGATCCGATTGGCTGTTCTAACAATGGGAGAAACTGAAGCACACATGACGGCCATGATGGCTCTCAGTTAACACTGCAAGGGGCCCAGAACCAAAGACAGACTTAGAGCCAAGATGGAGCCAGTGGCATAGCGGCTCCTCCATTGGGGGGTTGTATTAAATATCATGGGCTTTAGAAAGCGAAGTGAACTGCTCGTACTAGTGACAGCTGGCACGCGCTGGCTCAGGTTTAGCGTAAATAAATAAACACTGGTGAGGTATGGGTTTAACATACATTAAAACCATTGACTATGTGCTATAAAGCTCTTCAAATCAACAATAAGGTGTGCTATGGTAAATAAACTGTAACAGCAGCTACGACCCCTTTAGATCACACACACACAATACTTAGTAGTAATGGGGAAGGAGGATTAATTTCCTGATGCTCTAGAAAGGATGTTGACTAGAGTTTCAGGTTTCCATTTAAACAATAGGCTACAGAGAGACCAAATTCCAGAGAGAACACATTGACTAGCAGTTTGTGTAAACATCTGACAACAACACAAGGTCTTGTTAGCATCTTTTTTCTTTCATTTAATCAAAGTCTTGGTAAATACATTGTGTACATTTTAAGAAACATAACATTACAAAAACAGTTCCATTGTGACAAACTGTACAAATGTGACCACATGCCAAGGCTTCAAGAGAGGTGCTGTGGAAATACTGAGCAACGTCAGGATGGACAGTCCTACACGGAGCAGACATTGATCGTCCATGTCAGCTTGTGTTAACTTCAACACCATACATTTACAATGTCCATTATGTTCACCTATGGGATTCTGACTGAACAGTCAAGTCTCTTCACAGTTCACTTAACAAACCCTGCATTTCTTTAGTTTTACACACACTATGTCAGTCGTGATGATGCACCTTCTTCCCCGTCTGTCGGCGCCTGTGCTTCTTGCTGGTCCTCCCAACCCTGTTCTTACTCTCTGTGACAGCGGGCTTCTTGTTTGTCAGACGGCCTTGTCCTCTTCTGCCTTCCTGCTTCCCTTTCCTCTTCTGCTTGGTGAAAGTGTTGAGCGAGGTCGTTAGGGAGCGGATCCTGCAGTAGTGGGGGGAGAGAAAAACAATACAGCTGAGAGAGAGAGGCTGGAGGATGGCAGGCAGACAATTAAAATCAACAACAAGATAGCAAAGTATTGGTGAGCATTAGCCATTCATGTCATCTCAGTGTTGAGTTTGCATTGCACATAAGAGTATTGCTCAGATCATGATGTGTGCATTGACCAATTTCTTTTTTTTTAGAAGGCTACAGAAAGAGTAGAAATATGATGGCAATAATACAATGACTTGCTGATGCTGAATAAAAGTGTGTGTGTGTGTCTGTGTACTGAGCTGTGTGGCCAACAGCTTACTTTTTGTTGAGGAGGGGATTCCCAGCTGTCCTCGGCATTGCACTCATCTGCTCTTCTTCTCCACTCTTTTCATTCTGAACTTCATTCTCTCCGTCAACCTAGAAGGCAGACATTCAGTGTCATTTCCATAAATTAGAAATTTCTAGAAAAATCTATCTTTCGATTACAATTGGCCCTCTTTCATGACTTCATTCTTAAGTCAATGGTTTGTCCATGTTAGTAACTTTATTTATCCAGTCAGAAAGTTGAGCATGCATGCACTTTTCCAACAATGTCCTGCTTCACATTCACACACATTTACACCTGGGACCCGCCCAGTTCAACCACAGCCTTCTACTGTTGGCCACTCAAGCAGTTGGAAGTTAAGTGCCTTGCTCAAAGGCACTTTGACAGTAGTTGTTGAGGGAGGGTTAGGGTATATTCGCAAGCGGCTAAGTCTTTACCTGATTTGCTGCCGGCCCAAGAAGGCCAGCTCCTGTGAGGTCAAGGTCACTGATGGTCGTTACAGTGACGGTGTGATTGGGGTGATTGTACTGCACAGACTCTGTTGTGCCTGTTATCGCATCTTCCAGATCATCTTGATCGTCGTCTGAGAGGATGAAGGGTGAGTGAAAGACTAGTAAGTATAGACTCCTGGAGTTAATGACCAAATGGACACGGAAAACAAAGATATAGTTTTTGCATTTTCACTCACCGAGGGCTTCTCTCCTCTCCTTCAGCATCTTCATGTATTCCTTGTGCCTCTGAAATAAGATAACCAAACTTGTCATGATCCTTTCTGTCTATGCTCTTTCTCTCCCCTTAAATTTGTGCCAATCCTAATTTTACTCTAGCTCTCCTCTCTCCAGGTTTATGTTACAATCACCTCTTCTCGGACTCTGCTCTGCTCCTCCTTGATTTTCTTCTGGATTTCTGCCACTGCTGCTTTCCTCCTTTCCACCTTTCTCTTGTGGAAGCCTGTGAGGTATTCCCTGACAGGACAGAGGAGGATAAAATCTAAAGTTTATATGGCCTCACTTATCCATAAACCATAAGATTAGTAACTGTTACTCGTGAGTGCCAACAGATCTCGCCTTTTTACCAGGTCACTGCAGGCTAGCATACAGGGTACGTTGAGTGAACAGTAAACTAAGGATAATATCGCAAATAGGAAGTTCTCAACTGTCAAATCAAACTTGGCTTGGTAGGTAATGCTAACCTACTAGATATTGATGGCTTGTTAGCATGCTAACGCTAACAACTAGATGATGTTAACAAGAGTATTGGTGCCTTATCAGTGGGTTAACTTACTGTCGCTCTTTGTCGTCAAACATAACGATGCATTTATTTTCTCTTTTCTTTGATCCTGGCTTGAATTTGGCCTTCTTGGACATATTGTTGTGGTTTTTCTTATTTTTCATGTTGTGCACGTGAGTTTATCCTACTTCCTGCTTCTCCTGTTGAGTGCACAATTTAACTTCGTCCGACTAGAAACGCTTACAACGCAGTTTCCGCAATCCAAATATCCTAAAAATGTCTTTAGTGTGTTGATTTTTCAGGTTAAGACAGTCGAGATCTTAACCACATGCTGTCTATAATCACCTCTGATCATATTACCATGACTAAAATATATTCTGGTTTTAGGATGTGCTGACAATGGTTGTTATTTCCATTTAAACATGGCCCAAATGTTACACTGACTAGCACGATCCAAATAAGTTAGATTGATGCCATGATGTATCTCATATCAGGTCATCTCAGCTTATTTGGTGTTAGAAACGAACATGATGCCAGATCAAGGAGAGTCACATAGAAGGTATATAAATGTGTTTCATAATATGGTATGGCTGCCTCTTGCACCCATTCCTTCACTCTGTTATTCTTTATTTTTCTAAAGTACTTGGTGACACTCTCCTGACTTCCCCTGCCTGGGTTTATTTCCTTTCAGCTGAAATTAAAAGAGTTGTATAAAGAGGTTTGTGGTGAATAGCTGTCTGCAGCAGGCTGCCACTCCCTCCAGTGGCAGGGATCCATTGTGTATCCAGGCCTGCTGTCTTATATTAATCCATAGCAATGTGTCAGACTGAGGTGTCCAGTGTTGATCACTAGGCAACACTAAGAATGTCAATGACTAAAGGGGGAAAAACCCAAAACAACCCTCACCGCCCCTCATTATCTAATTTACATTGGCTTTCAAACCAACGCTGAAGTTCAAATGAATCATAAGGTGTACAATGTCTTCTCTTTCTTCTGTTTCAATGCTCGTATTTAAACTTTAATCTCAAATAAAAATATCCATATCACAGATCCACCACCAGTAGATATACTTTAACTACTACAGAAAGATCACATCTGACAACCACTGTCATCTGTTGTTTTATTAAAAAACAAAAATCAAAATGAACATAGAAATCCAGAAAACACAAAACACATATCAAGGGGAAAAAGACAAAAAAAATAGATATTTTGTAACATAATAATAATATTAATAGCAATAATTCCTCCCACTGCAAATGGCTGGTTGTGCATTTATTTTTTCTTTGCACTCATTAACCAGTCAGGCAAACTAAATCTATGATGGATGTTGGATAAAAGCTGATTAGGACTCTTACAGTTCTGGGTGGATAACTCACAAACTGGAACTGAAACTTGAACTGGAACACAGAGTTCCTTTCTCTGTGAGATGTTGATCACGTCTGTCAATTTCAAGATCATACTTGTGTTTTCTTTTTATTCAACAAGCAGTACAATGCAGACTTTACTTCTTTATTAAAATATACAACTTCTTCCTATTAAAAGTTCTTCCTCTACCTCAAACAGTTTCTGTACTTCGGCTGCCTTGCCAATATAAAACAATAATGACGTAACTGCTCACTTCCAAAGAATCTGAGCATTTATGATAATATTACATAACCTTTAAATAAGATAATCAGACCACAAAAATAGGAATGACAGAAGTGATGCGTCATGTCTAAGTCAACAGACAATTACAAATGAAAAGCGAATTGGACTGAGATTCCACAATAATAGCGCCCCTCTGACATTTCAAACATGGTAAAACATAATAAAATATTTTTTAATGACTACATCAAGGCCATTATGCTTGAGAGCGTTTCATCATATGCCGACACCATTTTCTAAAAATACCATCCCTCATTTGGATCACTGGAGGCCAGACCTGACCAGGCCAGTCTCACTTCAATATAGAGGCTAACCTTGCTGTCCTGGTCAGAGCATTAGACCGTGACTTCCCCTGACAAGTTTACCAAAACCACGTGGACCCAACTTTGAGAGGTTACCGTGCTTTCTTTGATGCGTATCTCTCTCTAGCAGTAGGTAAGGACATCCTGTTTAATCTACTTAAGACCACTGTTACTATCTGCCTATGTACAACCTATATATAATCACATTGTGAATATGTATGCAAATGTAATGTGTGTGTGTGTGTGCGCAGGTAGGTATTTTCAACCTGTAGGCCTATGTGATTGGCTGCTTTCCTTGTTTAAATAAAGATATTTCTCCAATCTAATTTGATGGTAAGGAGCACACTGCCTACAGCAGCAGGAACAGCAAGCCTGATTCATACTGTGCTGCTAAGTCTAAATAAAGCTGCTCTGTGTGCTATTATTAAAACCACACTGTACTCTATTAACACACCACTTGAAACAGTCACTTGATTTCAATTCAAGTTAACTGATGTGGTGCTAAGGTATCCTATTTTGTGGCACAGTACAATGCTGTCATTGTACTGTGTATGAGGTAGATAGGAATAGACACTACTCAGCACTGTACGGCTAAAAGCAAGCTAGTCTGTCCACCCGCATCCTACAGTGCAGCCCAGTTTAGCAGAGCTTGGCTGTCTAAGCCTGAATGCACTGAAGCCCTTAATTTAAACTTGCATGTTCAATGAGACACGATGCAGTAATTACAGCACTGACATCGCTGTGTGCCAATAATGATTGTACAGCTTGTTATCCTACAGCCAATTGATGCAGTGCTGCGTTGCACTAATTTAAATAGCCATTAGATAATGGTCCCTTTTCCCTTCGGGGCCTATATAACCTGATTCTCCTTGTACTGTAGCAGTATTAACAATGTGGCAGTAAGCCAGCATGATATCATTGTTGCCCAGAAGGTGGCGTGATTGCACCGCAACAACGCTGCTGCGCGTCAAAGAAGCACATGCACAGCCTTCCAGTGTTTAGGCCCTACACTGTGTGAATAGAGGGCTGAGAAATCATCTGTCTGTGTGCGGAATGGCAGTGTGAAGAAAGGTCCCTTTAGCTGTCGAACAGTGGAAGCGTGTGAATGAGTCATAAATATACAAGTATTGTGATGGTGGTGGGTGAGTAGCCTGGTTTACACATCTTGGTATGTCATAACAAATCAGAGTTCATTGTTTGAGTCTATCGCCCTAATATCTCTTATATCTGTGTCTGTGTGTGGTGTGTGTTTGAATGTGTGTGTTCAGGAAGCAGCGATGGTGGTGCCCCCGCTGAGGCGCAGCAGGATCTGCTGACAGTCCTGTAGGGAGCGGCGGTCTCCCACCCGCTCCAGGGTGCGCTTGGCCTCGGCCAGCAGGCGGGCGCGGTGCCCGGGTGGGGTTAGCAGGGGCATGGGCAGGTGGCGGCAGGCCAGCAGGATGGCATGGGCCCGCTCCCTCTCCCCCAGGATGCACTCACCCTCTGATGTTGGGAGGGGGGAGAACAAATAGGTAGGGAGAAAGAGATAGAAGGGGGGGAGAGAAAAGTAGAGAGATTAGTGTTGGATTAGATTAGCGGCCTTGCATTCTGATGTGTGTGTCTTTGTGTTTGTATGCCTGTGTGTGTGTGTGCCTTTGTGTGTGTGTGTGTGTGTGTGTGTGTGTGTGTGTGTGTGTACAGGGTCGTATTGCCCTTCAGCACTATTATGGAGTCAGTTTTTCAATTTCCCCAATGATGGTTAAGATTAAGAAAGGCCATAGAGAAGCTGATCCATAGCCAGCACTCAAGGGCAACATCACCCCTGAGTCTGTGTGTGTGGGTACAATTCTGTAATTCACCGGCTGTGTAGGAGCTGTGCGTCCTGCGTCGGAGGCTGTGCTCCAGCAGCTGGTGTGTCCTCGTGGGACTGGCTCCGGCCATCAGCCTCACTGTGGTCTCATGGAGAAACACCTGGAGGAACGAGAGGAGACAGGAAAACACGCATCATCAGAGCCACAACCTCCATGAACGTCATGTACAATAACAAATTACAGAGTTTGTGTAAATAGTAAATGGCTGCATTTATATAGCGCTTTCATCCAAAGCGCTTTACAACACCGATGGCAGTGAGCTACCATGCAAGGTGCTGGCCTGACCATCCGGAGCAATTTGGGGTTCAGTGTCCAGTGCCCAAGGACACTTCGACATGTGGACAGGAGGAGCTGGGGATCGAACCGCCAACCTTGTGATCAGTGGACAACCTGCTCTACCACTGAGCCACAGCCACCTCTCACATCAGAGACATATTGACACGTTATCCAAACTGCCTTACAGTACCCATAATGGCATTTTTAGCATTGGGTGGCCCAGGTGGAAACACAACACCAATGTTGTGGTTGTCAAAACAAATTATCACCAACATGGTTGTGAAGGCAGTAGTCGTGAAAGCCCCTCTGGCTACGGGAAACACCCCATCATTAAAACTCACAGGCGTGAGTGATGATAATAATAAACTAAGATCAGATTACTGGGAAGATTTGGAGAGAACCTGATTTCCAAGGCTGATACAATAAATATGATATTACCGTAAACAAGATATTACAGGTCCAAACAACCCCCAGATGATTTATGGACTCGTTATCAGGGTAGAGCTGCAGTGAACACTCCCAGAACCTTCAAGGCCGCGAAGTACCGGCAACATTTTGAGGCAATGTACAGTAGTAGGCAACTTAACAGACAAACTATTCTTTCCATTGTACTCCTTATTCCTTATAGCCCGGTGTTATTCAGTCCCTGACAGATCTGGGTCAAACAATAGCTGAAAATAATTCTTAATATTTGAGTAAATCTGCACCAGATGGGTGGGGGTTATTTGACCCAATTCATGCCCATTCTGTGGCAAACAATATTTGCCCTCTATTTTGCTTCCAGATGTTCTTGACATCATCCTGACGATCATGCACATGTAGACTAGAATCTAACCACACCTTTCAAAATAGTGACCTCACCTCATCCTATGCTGGAGCCCTGTACAGGAGACCTTCGACGCCTCAACATATAACTAGACTCTGATGATCTTTCCCTGCTGTATTGCTGGAAACTGAACTAGAAAAAAATCCTAAACATACATAGCTTTGTATTTTCATGAATGTACCTTGTGTTGCGCCTGTCTGTAGCACTGTCCAAGCCTTCTGAGTGCACTCAGGTCCCTCTGGAAACCAGCCAACTGGGATCCAGGGGCGGGGCCAGGTTCTCCGTTGCTGCCACCTCCTCGCTGCCATAGGCTGGTCCTTAAGGTCAGCAGGAGGTCACACACCATGAGCTCCACCCCCTAGGTAGAAAAAAGATAGATGAAGATGCATAGCGATGGGGAGAGCGGGCACTCATGATGGATCCTGTTCCTCACTGCACGATGCCGTATGAGTCAGATGAACTTCTACAGCGTGTCTAGGCTGATTGTCCTCACAATGTATATCGTCACCCAATGGCTCTTCAT
The DNA here is from genome assembly GCA_034670405.1 of Hoplostethus atlanticus. Taxonomy (NCBI): domain Eukaryota; kingdom Metazoa; phylum Chordata; class Actinopteri; order Trachichthyiformes; family Trachichthyidae; genus Hoplostethus; species Hoplostethus atlanticus. Next base: position 2,314,585 of record JAXDDX010000022.1, on the reverse strand, counting down.
TTATTCTATAATGGGGTGACTGATCTGAAGGAGGTTTGCTTCGATGTGCACACAGGCTAGTATGTCTACAGGTTCCCAGACTTTTCCAGATCAAGGACCCAACTAGTTCCAGAGGCCACAGACCTCCATTTGATAAGACTTTATCCCAGGGACCCCCACCTGAGAGGAATGCTGTGGTTTCTGATTTAGTACAGAAAGGCTTAACTGTGTGTATATGTCATTCTTCATGAATTCTTCACTGACTTCTGACATACAGCCTTGAAAAACAATGTATTATTGGAGAACCCGTTGGTCAGTCTGATTTCAAACCCATCTCTCTTACCACTAAGTGGCAGTAATGATCAGGTTCAGCTCTCCAGTCACAAATAAATCGGACTCAATCAACTACTACTCCAACTAGTACTACTACCAACACCACTACCACTACATGCTTGCACAAAGTAACAAGTTACAATAAAACTATTATATATATATGATATCCAGGGTGGGTTTTAGTGGGAAGTGGTGGGGTGTGTAGCGGGTGCGTGCAGATCGGGGAGGCCTCTGTACTGCACTGCAGACACATTGCACTGGGCTTCAGGATAATGCAATGCAACTACAATGCACCACAGCCACCTCCTACCACCCACACTGCGCACACACACACACACATACACACAGACCCACGTCAGCCTACCCTGACTTAAGAGTGCTTATGAGTGTGAGTACAGCATGTGTGCACGATGAACCCTCGAATACATTGCTTAAGTTCCTGCTAATATTTAATATCAAACATGTAACAAGTGGAACAGAATAAAGACGTACAATGTTTGTAGTGTAAACAGATTTTATGGTGTCTGTGTGTAAATTGTAAATGGTGTCTGTGTGTGTATATGTGGGCGAGCAAACGAGGAAAGAGAGAGAGAGACAGACAGAACTGGAGAGAGCAGCATGATGAAGCTACGAATACACAAACCACCTTCTGAACCCATCTGAGATCTCACATCCAAGGACGACTGGAGAGTACCAGTGTTTGGAGTGTGTGGAGGGATTCTCTACACTCTACCTTGTTGAGCCAGTTGCCAGACTGGGCGAGAGGCACCGAGATGCTGGAGCGCAGGTAGCTGCTGGCTCTGTCACAGTGGGACAGGCAGGCTACAGCTCCCTCTCCCTTCAGGTGGGACAGACTCATCTGGACCGCTTTGCACAGCGGCAGGACAGCCTTGGGCAGAGGGTGGCTGAGAGAGAGGAGGGAGAGAGAGGGACATGGAGGAGGGTTAATGTTGGTTTTTGACAAGAATTCCCCCCTTTATCTTTATCAAAGCGGTTTGGACTCTTCATGGGTTAGAAAGCTGGTTACTGACAACTACACAGCTGAGGTCTGTTCTAGTTTGGTCCGGTCGCACTGGACAGCCGCCACAGGTGATCTTGTCTGTGAACGTTAAGGACTTTAACCTCTTGTCTCCCGATCCAGTTGGTACCTTCACAAAAGTCTCCTGTAGTGTGAGCTGGTCAACGACTCAACGACCAGTGATAACCAATGAGAGATGAATGCAAGAAAAAGTGAGTGTAGTGAATCATAAAGGCATAGGTACTCCAGTGACCTCAGTTATGTGTAGCAGTGTGTGATCCCCACGTACAAGTCATCGACAGATTTGTGCGTCTCTACGACACAAGACAAAAACAGTCGGTCTTTTCGGTCCCCAGCCTGAAGAATTCTCTCATTCTTTGTTCCTGACATGCTCCCAGCGACACACACACATATACACACATATAGACATACCAAGTTTCACTTCACTTACTCAAGAGTGTGTAGAGCTCTGGGCATGCGTTCTGCCTCTGCCAGCAGTGACTTCACAGCAACATCATCACCCTGCAGCCAATGGACAGCAGACTTCAGCACCAATGCCCACCAACGGCTCACCGGGTCTGCGACTGGCAGGAAGAAGGACGAGGGGGATGATGAAGATGCATAAGGACAAAATAGGTCAGCTCTATTGGCCTAGGGGTTTTTTTTTGGAGACCAATCTAGCTGTGAAAAGCTTTCTTTGTCCAACTGTCAGTTCAGGTGCCCATGGTGGTTGAGACCCCCACCTCTGGGCCCACATGAGTTCCTACTGGTTTAGGATTGAATCTTGACAGAACCTTTCCTGCTCTGAACCTTTCCACCACGACTGGTGCTTTAGACAGCAATGCCAAAGAATTCCCCAACCATTTTATCTGCATGTATATGATGATAAAACGTGCTTCATCTGCAGGATATTGGCAGGCTAGTAAGAACAATAGTAAACAATAGTCACTGATTGAGACTGTAACTAATTAACACTGCGTTCTAAGATAGTGAATGTGTTCTTAGAAATGACAAGTAATTTATTACCACAAATCAATGACTGAAAGTTTTATCTGTGATGAGGCAATAAAAAGTTAATCCTAAAAGCAAAATCGATTGCCAGCATCCTGCTGAGGTAAAGAAAATCAATACGTGTTCAGAGTAATATCCAAGGCCGGTCTTCTGGTTAATCTTCACTGAAGAGAAGAAGGAAGAAATCCCAATCTAAATCTCTTCCACACAAACAAACACTACATGTGATTCATGCTTCTATGTGATTAGGCAGGGGAGTGTCGGTTCCATACCTGGTGTGGTGGTGTGATTGGGAGGAGCAGAGAAAGGCGGAGGAGAGGAAGGAGATTCCTCCGTGCAGCTGTTCAACAACTGGAGAAACTCCAGGGCACTAGAAAACTCCCTGAGGGAGAGAGAGAGAGAGAGAGAGAGAGAGAGAGAGAGAGAGAGAGAGAGAGAGAGAGAGGCAGGAAAGAGAAGGAAGAGGTTTACAGATAAAGAGCAAACCTTTCAAACTGTCAAAAAAACATCAGTCATTGACAGTTGCCAGAGCAGCACTTGGCCCTGCAGCGTGACGAGGACCACTGCCCTACCCAGAGTCGTTCTTGCGTTTGCCTGCCTCAGAGTCACTCTGGGGCTGGATGAGGGTGTGAACGGCTCTCTCCAACAGCTTCTCACAGAAACAGCGGTGCAGCTGGGCAATGGGGTCAGCTGGAGGGAAACAGAGGAATACTGAGAAATCAGCATTCTGCAGTACATTTGTAGGACTAGGTGTCCCTCAAGTGGTTGAAACATTTCAGTATAAACTCTCCACATCTCTACTTCTGACATTACTCACCTGGGTCTCTCTTAGAGGTATACACCCCATCACTGCTCTCAGACTTCACTGACCAATCGCAGCTCAGGAAGAACTGCCTGCCCAATGGGGTGAAGAGCCAGCGCAGGCAGTCGGGGATGGGCTTGGGGTCCAATTGGTTGGCCACGCTCTCAGCGCAACTCAACAAGTAACCCTGGGAGAAAAGATGATACAGAGATACAACTCTTGTAAGGCAAAGATAGGACAAATGTTGTGAAAATTACATCATTTTCTGCCCTACGTCATATTTCTTCAGAGTTCTTGAATTGATGGAATAGATGAAGAGCAAGATAGACAGAGAGATTGATAGAGAGCATTCACAAAAAGTCATGCTTTTGTCAATAACTTTAACTGTGATGGACAGATACTATGTGCAGGACGGAGGGGTAAATATTCAAACACAGCATGCTCTACAGGTCTCCTGTTCAGGAGGAGGAAATCATGAAGAAGAAGAGGAAGATGAAAAGAGACAGAGATGCTGAGGATGACAGACAGAAGATGGACTGTCTAAGAGACTGACAGGCAGACAGGTGAGATGGTGGCCCAGCACGGTGCGCAGGGCTGTTGCCGCGGTGACGTAGATCTGGGCGAGCTGAGCGGGAGCCATCTTGCCCTGGGCGCTCTCGCTGAGGTTGACAGCGCTCAGAGACAGAGACAAGGCCCACGGGCCGCCACGCTGAGGCAGCTTCCCTGCAGAGAGACAGGGATCAGCCAACAACAGTACGATGTTACTAAGTACTACAGTGTGCTGCGTAGTGAGATTGTGGGTGAGAAGGAAGAGAGAGGGAGCGCTAGATTACATAAGAATCACAGTGTTTGTACGGTGTTAGGCTGATAGATGTACTGATTTAACGATATGATGCAGTTTCTTTGATTACATATTCTTATTTTAAGAATAAGAAGAAGCTTTTGCCTGTTATGAAAGGTTTGTGTATGACATTATTCTTGGCCACTGACTAGAGATCATCTATTCTGCCGCATTCCCAAACTTTAACAATGAACCAAAGCGAAAGATGAGCGGGGCCTACTCTGTTCCTTCACTTACCTGTGAGTTGCAGCTGGCTCAGCCTATGGTAGACCAGAGCGGCGTCCTTCGCACTAGTCCTGGCCTCCTCCCCCTCGTGCTTTCCTCCAACCTGGTGAACCAGCCAGCCCAGGGGGGTGGGACGATGCAAACAGTAGCGAATCAGATTCCAGGAAAGAGAGAAGACCAGGTCTAGTTTGGTTGAGGGGAGGGCTCTGGTCAAGACGGACAGGCAGGTCTCTAAACTGGCCATCTCTGCTGTATAGTCCCCCTGTAGGAGAGAAGGCAGGCAGTAGGCCAGGGCAGATCTGAACGCATACTTTTAACAAAAATAAACTCATGTGAGGAACAGGCGAGCTAAACTGAGACATCAAAACTGTTAGAATCAAAATAAATTGTGTGAGGGAAAGAAGATTCAACAATGGACAAGCCAAGAAACATCAAATCCAATACGACTACTCAAATACTGTGAGGAAGCACATCTAAAATTGGGGAAATGTGAGCATTTTATTGTTTGTTCCCCTATTTTGGATGTGCTCCCTTACTCTTTTTTTGTGAGTAGTTATAATGAATCAAAATAAACTGTCCATGTAAGCAAGGGAAGGTACTGTAGCTTACTTACTACTTCCTTCATTCTGATCTGTACTCACCCTGTTGAGATGCAGGTCGGCTTGTTTGCGGTGCCTCCAGAAGGATACGGATTTGGGGGAGTGGAGGGGTGTGACGGGTTCCCACAGGTAGAGCACCCTGACGCAGCCCCACACCTGCCCCCACCCCACTCAGCACCCACACCATCACCCACGGCAACAAGCACCGCAGCCATGAAGCTGGAGGAGGAGGAGAGTCAGGACGTGAGGAAGGGTTGAGATGCATCAATTATTTTCAATTGACAGCAGAATGTTTCCTACACTTTGAGACTATTTCCGACCCGCATAAGGAACCCTGTTAAAGGGCGGGGGTCAGTCCTGCTCACCAAAGTCCTGTGTATGGCTGGGGAACCAGACCAGCGTTCTGGATGGCACGTGGCCCGCCGCTGCCAGGCTCGGGCTCCCCGACGTCTCAGAGCCCATCAGGGAGGGCAGAGGGTTCAGCGAGAGGCAGAGGAAGGTGAGGGCGCACAGCAGCAGACGAGAGCGATCCATCACGCCAACAGAGGAGGGAGAGTTTGGTTCACTCTTAACCTGAGAGAGAGAAAGGGGGGAGGGACATAGAGAGGCAAACAGAGAGAGAGAGAGAGACAGAGAGTAAAAGGGTAGAAGGAAGGAGACACACAAATCAGTACATCTATACATGCTGTACATGCTTCTTGTGTTTATGTGTGCCATTCTGTCCCTTTGTGTGTGTGTGTGTGTGTGTGTGTGTGTGTATGATCTTGTTCTTCTATCCTCGTGGGAACCAGTTTGAGTTAGTTTGGGTTTAGGATTAAGGGTAGAATTAGGATTAGGTTTAGGATGGGGTAAGGGCTAAGGTTAGGGAATGGATGTATGGAATTGGAAGGTCCTCATAAGTACAGAAGTACAAGGGTGTGTAAGGGTGTGTGTGTGTGTGTGTGTGTGTGTGTGTGTGTGTGTGTGTGTGTGTGTGTTACCTGTTCGTGGTCCAGTAAGGGGCTGCCTGGCTCTGAGTCGATGCAGTAAGGAGAAAACTGGTGAGGGGAACCGGAGCCAGAATCAGAGGCAGGAGGTGACATCATCACCACTTCCTGTTTGAGATCCACATCCTCACTTAGCACCACAGGATCTGAGAGAGAGAGAGAGAGAGAGAGAGAGAGAGAGAGAGAGAGAGAGAGAGAGAGAGAGAGAGAGAGAGAGAGAGAGAGAGAGAGAGGTTAATAAATCCTCTCTTTCCAATTGCCAGACGGTGGCTTGTGTGTAACATCTGAGTAATGTAGGAACACATACTGTTCTTAGGGTTGCCCATCTTGAGGGCCAGGTTCTCCTGTCGTAGTTTTTGGTTGACCTGCTGCAGGTACTTGATGTAGTCGATGGCTTTCCTCAGCACTCCCGACTTATGCATCTGAAATAAAACACATGGAGAACGTGTGAGGATCCCATCTCCGTCAAGCTCAGAAACCAAGATCAGATTCAATGAATTCAGTGGATTTCCTTCCAAATTCTGAAGTTTTTCGCGTGAGAAATATTCCACTTCCTAAACAGTGTTGAGACTGCATGTTCTACCATTAGTGAAGTAATGCAGTTTCTTTTTACATTCTCAATTGATTTGCTCTCCCAGTCCTGAAAACACTGACCTTGGCGTCGTTGCCCATGACCAGGTCTCTGAGCTCCAGGATCTTGTCATTGATGGAGGACCTGTACCTTTTCTCGATGATGTTGTGAGTGGTCCTCCTCTCACCCTCCTTCACCACCCCTCCTTGGATCACTCCTCCCCCCATCATCTGGCCCTGCTCCATACACGTTCTGATCCCGCCTCCGCAGTGGGAGGAGACTGGCTGCAGCTGCTTGATTGGCAGCTTGTCCCCGCCTCCCATAACGACAGGAACGGTGGTCAGAATGTTGCCGCCCATCAGAGTCTGTGTGTGTGAGGGAAAACAGGGCTGGAAAATCTGTGGTAGCACATTACATTACACCTACACAAACGAAAGATGAAGAGATGTGATCTCAGTGTGAAGCATCAATAGAAAAAGCGGCTGTAGTGTTCTGTAGAGCAGAGGTTAGCATGTGGCACTAAAACTGGAAGGCTTACATTTATATTTTAGCGATTTAGCTGACAGTCTTATTCACTTACTTTGAGTGCAACAGTAGAATACACTTCCTAGATCACCAACACCAACCAATAGTGAGTGAAAGGGGAAAAAAAAAAGCAAAAGGAGAAGGGATATGATTTAGTGGTGACATGAGGTTTAAGGGTTTCATTGTAACTGGGGCCACCCATAGCAACAGTGGATACACTCATAGGGCTGTAAGGTGCTTTGGATAAAAGCATCCACCAAATGGCATATGTTATGTCACATCATGCTATTAGAAAATCCTCAATCAATCCATGGTATGAGAGAAGACTGACTGACTGACTGACTGAAATCACCACTGTTAAGCAAGATCTTACATTACATTATTCCCATTCCAGCAGTTCCTTAAACCTTGTAATGTGTTGGTTTGAGGAACAAAGACGAGCAGCGCAGCTAAGCTACATAAAGAGAACTCAAGGGACGTTATTGACATACTGGGACCTGCAGAGCAGTGGTCTGGATGGGGGTGGCCAGGGTGGTGATCCCTGTGGGGTTCTGCATGGTAGACAGAACCTGAGTACCATCCGGCTTCAGTGTCGTCAGAACCAGTGAGTCCGTCTTCAGAATCTGAGGCTGTTGGACCAGAACCTGAGGGAGAAAGGCCCGAAGACCAGCATGAGCTACATGGAGCTACATGTTGCGTAAACATAAACATTAATATATAGTTGGAAAATTACTTGTGATACCTTAAAGATCACATTTCCCATGAACCGTGTTACTTCCTGTTGCTTCTTGTCCCCCTCCCCTATCTGCCTTCATTCTGCGTGCATTTATTTTATTTTCCATCATCTATCATTACAAGAAAAGCCTTAGCTTCCTTTTGCGCTGCTTTGTGTCATAACCAAATCTCCCTTAAATCTTCCTTCCGAAATCTGACCCGATTTACCCGACACAATTTAAATGCGGTGTGGAGGTTTACTGTAATTATACTACTTTCTTAAAATGTATGTGGGAATGATTTATTGACGTTAAAATGATACAGGTAGCACCTTTAATTTGAAAAGTGTTCAGGTTCACTGGCACTTTAATCAGCAGTCTGTACATAAAAGATTCAAGATTCTTTGAAGTATGAGTGCATGAGCTATTAATAGAAATAGTAAGGTTATTCAGAGGAACCTGTTGAACTTGCGGTTGCATAGTGTGGACCGTAGTGGGCGCTGTGGAGAGAGTCTGGATGGTCTGACACGTTGGGGTCAGAACGCGCTGGTGCTGAATGGTCATTGGCTGGAGCTGCGGTGACGTCATGATGCTCTGCATCTGTGGTTGGAGGACTGGGAATAGGAGGTGGATGACAGATAGATGATTTGTCAGACAGCCAAACTCAAAACACAAACACAATATAACTGATGAGATCTAAAAGTAGAGACTAAGAAAATACCATATTGTCAGTGAAATGGCATATTAGCTTTTAGAAAGATTACTGCATACATATTTACTTTGATTTTGTGTTGAACAAATACCCATGTCCTCAAAACAAACCCAAGCGTTCTACAAAACACCCCGACAGCACTCTTCTCCTCTCCGGTCACCTTGGAAACCAGTGGCGGGGCTCTGGTGGCAGATGACGGGGCTCTGGATGAAACGGGACTGGCCGCCACTGGAGGCAATCATCACAGTTTGGGCTGCCTGGGTCTGGATGGGCAGGGGCATGTGGCTGTGGGTCTGAACCAGGGTGTGGACTGGGAAGCTGTGGGTCTGCATGGGGATCCCCTGGGTGTGCACCTGGGTAGAAATCAAAGAAATAATTACATTTCAACATGCATGTGCTAGTATATATGCCCAAAGTTTCATGTAGTCTAAGACGTTTCTTTGTCATTTTTTTAGATTGAGATTTTTCACTCAGAAGACAAACTGTATCTGTATATTCATTTATCTGACTAACATTTGCTGAGGTCTGCGTTGGCATCTGCTATAAATATACTTTTCTGTCAGAATGTCCTCATGTCAGCAGAATCTGCTGGCACAAATAACACAATAGACAATGAAATTAAAAGGTAGAGCAGCATGAGCCTCTGAACTATTACACTAGACCAGCATTACAACACACTGTCAAAGAGTTGATACCTGGATGGTGGGCTGGGCTGTCTGTTGGTGCTGGGGGTGGATGGTCTGCACCACCTGGGGCCGTGGCTGCAGGAGTGGAGGGATGCGGGTCACCTGCTGCTGCCCAGAGGAGGTGGTGGTGGTGGGGGTCTGGGTCGGCGTGAGGGGAGGGGTGAGGGGTAGGGAGAGGGGAGACAGTGTCTGGGAGGGGGCGAGGCCTACACTGGGGCTCTGGTAGACAGGGGTTGGCGTCTGGGGAGTTTGGGGGGTTGGGGGAGTTTGAACGGCAGGTCCTGGGGTGGTGCCGGCAGTGCCATTCTGTAAAGAGCCCGCTGAGGCTATCTGGTCCTCAAACAGGTCTGGAAAGTCCCCCACCTGGTTACTGACAAACTGGAGCATCTCTGAGGAGACGGAGAGAAAGATAAAGTAAAGTAACGATAAAGTACAGATGAGTCTGGACATGGTTTGGAAATTAAAATAAGGCTCTCTCACTGATTTCAACAATGTAAAATATGAAAATAGATTTAGATTTCAACAATTAAAGTGTGATTTTATTTTATACTACAGAAAGCGTGTTGCAAGAGATTGTGCCACTAAGAAGACTGAAGAATGTGGACACACCAGTGGATGGATGATGATGAAATCCAGGCCTTGGCTAGGCATAATTTAGGTCTTTCTTTGTGTCTCAGTCAAGTGTCCTTGACTGAGACATCTTCCAGTGGAGCTAATCTATGACAGAAGAACTGGCTGCAGCTTCCCCACTACAGACCTGACTGGTAAGGTGCATGTGAGTGCTGTTTACTGCCTCTAGGTAAGGTCATTGAAAAGAGGGCTGAATTAAGAGAGCTACAAGGAGTGGCCTTGACTTGGTGCACGCACACACAGAAACAGCTACTGTTCTGGCGAGGAGTCAGGAAGCAGAGAGTGGGCGCAAATGGAAAGGCCTTCAAACGGCTAGCCTTGAAAAAGTACAAGGCGATCTACCACTGATGGCCCCGAGAGACAATGGGAACAGGGTGAAAGAGCGTTTAGATAAGAAATCAGGCAGCTCTGCTCGGCATGATGGATGGGCACCAATGGTTTTTACTGTAGAAAACACAGAGTGGTCTTGTAGGACATTGGAACTACAAGACCTTTGATAACGGTTTTATACACTCCACGTGTTTAAGCTGCCCTGTTTGAGTGTAAGTGGGTTATTATTATGCTCTGAATGGGAAAACTGATCACAGATGAATATTACTACTGTGACAGTGAGGCACTGGTTAACACAATAGTCCTATTTAGTTCTAATGCAGGTACGGTACCAGTGAACATTGGGTTTGCTTAGCCTGAAGCTGAAGGAACTGGCTTGAATGAAACCATGTGAGCTGTATCACATCCGTTCAGATAAACAACTCTCAGATCGAACATTTATTGGCATTGTCTGCCTGAGTGCTTTCACCAAGCCGTCCAATCACACAACACGTACATGCAAACACACATCATGGGCGGCAGGCTTTTCATTAGAGACAAAACAAAGCAGCCCCTCTCCGAGCCCCCAGAGCCTCAGACAAGCCTGACACAAAGGGATAAACCTGTTGAAGGGGGACAGTTTTCTAGGATGCCCAGAGCAAAGAAAATAGGTTACGTAACCAGAGCAGCAATTGCACAGGGACCCAATGCAGAGAGGGAAAATGTTAAAGATTAATATAGAGTCAAGTGCATCAGCTCTTATGGGGCCCCTACAACCTTACACTCTCTACTATGGATTGCGTACTGGTTGGCTGAAGAACAAAGTTCATAAGTCTTTTGAGGTCTACTGTAAACTAACGGCTACACAAAGAGATAAATGAGACCCATCTCCTCTCCTGCCAATTGAAATCAAATTTGTATTTGAAGCAATTTAAAAACAACACCAGGGCAGCAGGTGACAGGCATAACATGGGGAGATTGTCCAGCAGTCAGTGGCCCCTACCTCTGAATGTTTGAGGAAAATCTAATTGGTCTTTGCTGCAGTTTGTCAGTAAATTCATAAGTCAGCTATCAGTTGTTGTTTCACTCTCTCACAACCTGTACGTTCCTCTCTTTTGACACAATGATAAAGTGGGATTACATAACTATGGCCAGTGGCTGGCTGTCTGCTAGTTCTGTCCATGCTTTTGAAGGGAGAATTAACACCAGACACCAGCCAAAGGCAGGTAGAGTTTTGGCTACTTTATCAGCCACTTTGGCTGTTAACATTTTTTATTTGACTGGTAAAACAATCTGCAGTGGCCTTGGTGAGTTTGAGAGTCCAACAGCCACTGTGGCCAGTGGACAAAAACATTAGTTTCCTGTCCTGGAATCCAATGTATCCAACATCGTCATTGAAAAGAGGGCTGAATTAGGAGAGCTATATGGAGTGGCCTTGACTTGGTGCATGCACACACAGAAACAGCTACTGTTCTGGCGAGGAGTCAGGAAGCAGAGAGTGGGCACAAATAGAAAGGCCTTCAAACGGCTAGCCTTGAAAAAGTACAAGGCGATCTACCACTGATGGCCCCGAGAGACAATGGGAACAGGGTGAAAGAGCGTTTAGATAAGAAATCAGGCAGCTCTGCTAGGCGTGACAGAAGAGTGGCTTTGTAACAGCTGATGGATGGGCACGGTGCACGTGCTGCAAAAACCTAGCCTATTTTAAGCACCACCTGAAAACATGCCATCATTTGTTCCGTATTGAGGTAAAACCTGCCAAGCACCAAGCAACCAACACCGATATTACGAAAGACTATCAAGCCTGTGCCGGTGAATACGTTGGGTTGCATAGGTTGGGTGTTAACAGCTCTCTTTTAGTTTTCTTTCTGCTATGAGAAGAAAACAATTTGTCAATGGACACAAGCCTATGGTTTTTACTGGAGAAAACACAGACTGGTCTTGTAGGACATTGGAACTACAAGATAACGGTTTTATAGACTCCACGTGTTTAAGCTGCCCTGTTTGAGTGTAAGTGGGTTATTATTATGCTCTGAATGGGAAAAGTGATCACAGATGAATATTACTACTGTGACAGTGAGGCACTGGTTAACATACGGCCAAGAGGTCCAATAGTCCTACTTAGTTCTAATGCAGGTACGGTACCAGTGAACATTGGGTTTGCTTAGCCTGAAGCTGAAGGAACTGGCTTGAATGAAACCATGTGAGCAGTATCACATCCGTTCAGATAAACAACTCTCAGATCGAACATTTATTGGCATTGTCTGCCTGAGTGCTTTCACCAAGCCGTCCATCACACAACACGTACATGCAAACACACACATGGGCGACAGGCTTTTCATTAGAGACAGAACAAAGCAGCCCCTCTCCGAGCCCCCAGAGCCTCAGACAAGCCTGACACAAAGGGATAAACCTGTTGAAGGGGGACAGTGTTCTAGGATGCCCAGAGCAAAGAAAGTAGCAATTGCACGGGGACCCAAGTGGGAGAGGGAAAATGTTAAACATGAATATAGAGTCAAGTCCATCAGCTCTTATGGGGCCCCTACGACCTTACACTCTCTACTATGGATTGCGTACTGGTTGGCTGAAGAACAAAGTTCATAAGTCTTTTGAGGTCTACTGTAAACTAACGGCTACACAAAGAGATAAATGAGACCCATCTCCTCTCCTGCCAATTGAAATCAAATTTGTATTTGAAGCAATTTAAAAACAACACCAGGGCAGCAGGTGACAGGCATAACATGGGGAGATTGTCCAGCAGTCAGTGGCCCCTACCTCTGAATGTTTGAGGAAAATCTAATTGGTCTTTGCTGCAGTTTGTCAGTAAATTCATAAGTCAGCTATCAGTTGTTGCTTCACTCTCTCACAACCTGTACATTCCTCTCGTTTGACACAATGATAAAGTGGGATTACATAACTATGGCCAGTGGCTGGCTGTCTGCTAGTTCTGTCCATGCTTTTGAAGGGAGAATTAACACCAGACACCAGCCAAAGGCAGGTAGAGTTTTGGCTGTAAACATTTTTTGTTTGACTGGTAAAACAATCTGCAGTGGCCTTGGTGAGTTTGAGAGTCCAACAGCCACTGTGGCCAGTGGACAAAAACATTAGTTTCCTGTCCTGGAACCCAATGTATCCCACATTGTCAGACACCACACACCAGCGCATCAGCCTGATCTGGTGACATTCAGTAAAATTCCACTCTAATGGAAATCCGGTGACTCTGCGCTGGCCGAGCCTCCACCAAAAGCCCCATCCTTTCACTGTGTGCCAAAGGGTAAAACTTGTTTTGATAAGAGGGAGGATTGGAACAGTGATGCTATCTGTTGATTGAATGTGTGTGCCTGCCCGCACACTGGGAAACCAGTTTGTCAAAAAGATGCTGTACTAGGAAGTTTTTCAAAATGTGAAAAACATGTAATAAACGGATACCTGTTGCTAAAAGGTTCAAATGGCCCTGTTGGCTTATAGTAATAACATAGTTCATAACATAGTTCATCCTGATGACCAAGTCACACACTTGTGTGATGTTCCTTTGCCTCCCATATACACACCTAACTGTTGAATGACACATCTTACTAACATGCATCTCTAATTCATGGAGAAACTACTATGCATACAACTTCACTTGCTAACTTTTTCCATTGAATGCTTGGTTGTACACTGGGGCACAGCATAGAAACTCACAGCAAGACATCACTGCAAACAGCCTAATGAGACACTCACAGCAGACTTTATACCAATACACAGACGATGCACTAATGAAAGAGCTTTGTGGTGTAACGGATGTCACGGTCATGTATAATGTATCATGCAGGGTGATAAGCCTTTGACAATTTTCTATCACTGCACACTACAGAACACCGAATTCATGAATAAATGCAATAAGTAGAAACATTACTGAAAAACATGCTTCTGAATTATGTACAATTAGGAATGTGACTCCAGACACATAATATTACAAAGCCCTTTCTGACATCAAGCGTCCATCATCAATATCTGGACAAACTGGACAAATGAGTTGCTGAACTCCTTCCACACAGGCGGAAGAGCATCTTGCTTGAGCTGAGCGGAAACAGGCCATGACAAACTTAACACACGGGACATCAACAAACACTTAGCATTGATAACAGTGACACGCCTCAATACAATCACTCACCATCGATGTCTCCCAAGGTAAATTCGTCCCCCAATTCCGCCAAACTCGTATCCATGTTTTCCATGGTCGGCATGTATTCCCTACTGTCCATTCTGCTTCAGTAGCTCACCTCCCCGGCTGTCACCAGAGGGTTGCAGCAGAAAAGTCACACTATTCTGTGGCGTAAACACACCTACAACGGACTTATCTTGTCGAGAAGATTAATTTTGTTTTTGAAGCAACGGCAAAACATCGCCGACACCTCAAAAGAGGCAGATCTCTATCCAGATACTCAAATTTACACCGATTTATGATTAAGACGCCTCCATCTTGTTTTCCGCTCATTACGTCATTCACAAACAGGCCCGGTGGCCCAGAACGAGCGCTGATTGGTCCAAACGTGGCTGTTGTTGTCATGAGACCAGCAACCACCGTCCAATGGAAACGTCGTATTTGCCGTGGTCTGATAGTACGTCAACGATCAGAAGCTTTGGTGTAATTTGAATAAACCGCGCCCCCTATCTTCATGAAAAGAAGTGGCCCCCACCGGGGAAATTCATCACCTCACACATATTTCAGTCATATTTGCTGTTCAGTGATACATTATTCACGCGCTCTGAAACCCCCGAGCTATTATGCAACACCCAGAGTATCGTAAATTAAAACTCTTACTGTCATTACAAATCACTGCTAATCATGTTCACCACTTTCATGCATAGAAATAAATGTACTTGACTTCACAGTTATTTTCTTAGTTTATTAACTGAAATGAAAGTAGAGAATCCAACTGAATAGATTACTACTAAACTGATACTACTACAGATGATAATAAAGGAAGACAGAAATACCCAGTATTGTAAGAATCATCTTTATTATGCCTTTCAGCTTATTCCACAACAAAGAGCTTATTTCCTTTTCAAGGCACACTTGTGGCACAACATGCCACCCATGTCTGTTTGGAAGCTTAATCACACTGCACTCTGATATTTTGAAGAAGTATATTGAAGTAACACAAAAGGGAAGTTATCTATTGAACACTGAATGTTATTTATCAATGATTACAATAGATGCATGGTCATAATAATACAATTTAACTGAAACTATTTTTCCCCCCTAAGATTAGTTAATGATGAACATTCAAACCAAAATAACAAAGTAAGCCATGATATAGAGGTCTGGTTTAAAAGTCTTAACACAAACATTCATATCAATAATCTAAGTGCACATCACAAATCTAAAAAGATTCAAACTGAATACCCTAAGGAAATCACTAAAATAAAGTGCATCAAATTTGTTTGCTACAAATTAATGGGTCATTGTAGTTTACAAAAGTTGAAAACCAAGGCCTGAAAATACTTGTCTAAACCAATGTAAATAATTCATTGCAAATGTCACAGAGCAATACATCCACCAGTTTCAGTACAAATACTTTCTTTAGATTTTAAAATGGTTTTTAACACTTCAACTTTTTTGTTCATTTCCCCCACCTATTATTAGGATAAGGTACTGTATTAATCCTATTCAACCAAATTTTGAACATTGTATTTACTCAGTTCCCTACATTTCCCAGTGTAGTTTATAATGCTACGATTGTCTGAAATTCAGATATTTCATCTGAACTGTGCTTACTGATGCACTGGATTAAGTTTAACAGTCCTCAAATTACAAAACATAACCGTATTGTGCAGCACTCCAACCATCGAAAACAAAACAGCCTACAATCGATTTCAATTGATGCACTAGATTTTGCACAATTTATTTGTTCCAGTAGATCTCATAAGACCTCTTCTCTGAATAGTTGGCTTCCGTTGTGGCTGTGCCACTCCTGACCTTTTCCTTTACTACTTTCACCACTAAGCCACCAGCTAGGGCAATGCTTGCTGCAGCCTTACCTATCTCAGCCACTGCAGTCAGGATGCGTGTCGTTGCCCCTACATTGCCCCAGGTATCTGACATAACTCTACTGGCTACTGACACCACACTGGGCCCTACAGCCCCACCAGCAACAGCAGCTGCTGGGGCATTCACAGCCACCCCCTCAGCTAAGGCTGCCCCTGCTCCAGCACACTGCGTAGTCCCGCTAGCAGCAGCAACACTTCCTGCAGTGGCCACTGCATGTTGCCCTGCCACTGAAGCTAAACTACCCTGAGCAACAGTAGCATTGGCTACACCTGCAATCCCTGTTACTGCTGTTTCAGCTCCAGTGAGGGCTGTTGTACTGACAGCTGCTCCCTCAAGAGCTGCACCTAAAGCAGCCCCAGCCCCCATAGCACCTCCCATGCCTACTGCCACTCCCACAGCAGTGGCCCCTAGAAGGCTAACCTGCCCAAGGGCATCCAGAGCTCCCTCCGCAGGACTGGCAGCTTCTGCACCAGCCATGGCACCTATGGAACCACCCAGAACGCCACCTGTAGCTGCCCCCAGAGCCACAGCGGTTTTCCCAGAGGCTGCAGCTACTATAGCCCCCACAGCTTTCCCTATACCTGTGCCCCCAGCTACAGATATCCCAGCCAGCTGACCTGCAGCAAAACCAACCGTGTTCCCCATGACGGCTGCCCCGGCTGCAGCTGCTAGAGGGGCAGCTACCCCAAATACTGCTCCCACAGCCATCCCTGTCGCTCCAGCGGCCACCAGGATCTTGACTTTCTCCAGAACTTTGGTAGAGAGGGCAGCCTCCCTCCTAATCCGACTTAGGGATGAACGGAGAGCCTGTCGCCTGCTGACAGTCCTGTCACTGCCCCTCCTCCTGCCTCTAAACTGCTCCCTACATCTCTCTCCTCTGTCCCTCAGGAGGCTGAAGACATTGCCTCTCCACTCCTCTGTCATTCTCTCCATCCTAAAATCCTCTTCATTTGGTCCTCTCTCCAAGTCCCTCATCCTGAGCCCTCCTGACCGTCCTTCTCCACTCCCTGCTCCATCCAACTTTAAGTCACACTTCCTTCGTTTTGCAAGTTTAGCCTGCTCCTCCACTGTGGTCTTGCTTTCCCTTTGTTCCTCCCCCTCTGCTTGCCCTCGCTCCCTCATCATCCTTTCCTGCTCCTCCCTGATGGCAGCCTCTGCCTCTAAAAACATGGCATTGGTATAAAATCCTCCATTATTTTGCTTCACCATCTTGTTCACTTTCATCAAGAGCTGTCTCACTTGCTCTAGGTTACTGGGGTCTTTGTTGTTGAAAACATGGTACCTGCCCCCACACCTATCAATCAAAGCCTTGAGCCCTACAGGTGCTGTCTCCCCCAGGTACTCCTCCAGCCCCCTGCCCTCCAGGTCATCACCCCGGGTAAACAGGACCACTGTGTGGTCACGGACTGCACCCTCCCCAAATATCTGGGTCATATCGCAGACAGCCCGGTTCTCATCATCTGTATATCGTCCTAACGGCACCACCAGGAGGAAAGCGTGCGGGCCAGGGGCGGAGAGAGTCACACATTTGGCTATTTCGGCGTGGGTCTGCTCCACGTTGAGGTGTGTGTCTCCAAAACCAGGCAGGTCAACAACCGTGACTCTCCTCTCCCTCCTTCTTCTGACGGCATGGCCACCTTCCTCACCCTCCTCTTCCTCAGCGAGGTTGGCGCTCCCCTGCTCGCAGATCTGAGTGACAGAGCTGGCACTGATCTGGGACAGGAACTGCCTTCGGCCCAAGATGGTGTTTCCTGACGCACTCTTACCAGATCCAGTCTTTCCAATCAGCACCAGTCTGAGCTCTTCAGTCCTTGTTTCAGTGTCATCCTCTTCCCTCTCACTCTCAATGTCAACTGGCTCCTTTCTCTCTTCCTGACTCCCTGCTGTACAATAGAAAACGTTCATGACTAAGACAACAGAGTGAAATATATTTGAATCTCATATGTTAACAACAAAGACATGAGCACACCTATCTTATTTATTGGTACTGCATACTTGTGGCATCTATCTCCATGATGTGCACACTGAATCCCTCACTTAGAGAAGGGCACAAGCCAATCACTGCTAGTCACAGGTTTACTACCGTTAAAGACTCTGCAATCTGTCAGTGTCACTGTGTACAGTAACGTTAGCTAACTAACTGGCCTAGTGATGAACTGTCGGGAATGTTCCAGCACGAACAAAACATAACTGGATGCATATAACGGTTAGCTAGTTGACTACTACTGGGTGGTTACGCTAGATATTAGTTCTAAATCAAATACTGATAATCAATCAACCATTGACAAGATCAGAGATCAAACGTCCATAGGGCAATCCAGAGCATAATGCTGTATTGGATTAGCTATTATTAGCATGTGTTCATGACACGACTTCAGCAACAACTAAGACAAAAAGAAAAATGATCTTACCCAATTCCACATTATTAGACATATTTCAGTCCAGCTAAAAGCAGGTCCTCTCTACATTCAAGCTTTCGTTGTTGTTGTCTGGTAACGTAGATGTTTAGCTCAATTGAACCCAAACGAAAACATTCTGTTTGTTTCTCTGGTGTCTGTCTGCCCTCTGCTGGCGGATCTGGTCAACTAGCCCTGACACACACTGGCACTACGAAATAAATACAAATATAAAGAAAGAAATAAAAAATAAAAATATATACTCTAGTATATATATACTATAGTCACTTTATTTCATTAAATTTCATAACAAAATGATCATTTTAGGCTTGTTCTTTGCAGCAATGAAACAGTTTCTCTGAATATACATATATTTATATAACAGTCTATTTCAAAATTACATCAATCTTCTTAATTCAATAGATCTAATCCAATAAAATATGTAAATTTCCTGTGAAATATAAAAAGGAAAAAAAAAGACCCCAAAATATTCAGCCTAATGATGAAAAGGGTGCTTGGCTGAAAGATGAATGACATTTCTTTCTGGATGACTACTTTTTTTCCAACAAGATCAAAGCAGTTCCATTAACTAGCGGCCATAAAGATGATGTAATAATAGATGTGGGTGGGGGGAAAAAATACACAAATGGTTTGAGGGAGGTTGCCAAATAGAGAAAATACATGTTCACTGAGGATCCTCCCCGACAGTGGAAAAAAAAGATTAATTATTTAAAAGGACAGAAAATGAGTAACATACACTGTACATCTTCACTCACACCAAATGCTTCCAAACATTTCATTGTATTCATTGTACTGCAATGAGAACATAAATCTATGCATCCACAAACATCCTTGCAGAAATCTCTCTACAAATCTAGCTCTTGAGTTAAGGAAAGGAAACAATGCTAAAAAAACACAACTAAAAAAACTGCAAATTTACAAATCACAGATTCAACTTTAACCTAACCGCAGACAGGCCTCATTTTAATGTGGTGAGGGAGACTTTTAATTTGGTAGACCACACTTATTTGAAGCATATGGGCTTTAGACACTTTATTAAATCTAGACAAGACGCAATACAGTGGATTCTGCAATTGTTTTTGAGGCAAATTCATTATATTAAAATGAATGGTATTCCAAAGTACAGTTATGTAATCCTCAAGTTATCAAAAATGAGTTTCCCTTATCAAATCCTAATCCAGACACGGCTCTTCAGCTCTTACAGCATCTTTACATTTTCCAAATTTTAAATCACTGTAACAGAGTACAGTAGGTCATCGAGGCCATTGTGAGAAACTGAATAATCTACCACTTCCTCTTTACTGTGTGTCACATCAAGGGCTCCTCTCGTTTTCAACAGAGCACCTAGTTTCCGCACAATATTTCCACTGTCACCAGAGTCTAAAACTCAAGCCACCTTGTGGACTGTGCGTATGCTCGTTCTCCTCCCCCTCTTCTCGGCTCTCCAAAAGCAACGAGGTGCAGCACTATAGCTCAGTGCGAAAGCGTGAGATGCGAGGGCCCTTCCTGATTTCTTTCCTCTTCTCTTCCTTTCTCCTCCTCTTCTCCTCCTCCCTCAGGATCTTCTGGAAAGCCTCTGCAGTGTGAAGCACCTGTGGCAGAGAGAAAAGGGGAATTTGTTTGTTTATGAGTGAGAGATTTTAAACAAGACTGTGTGAGATTGTTTGTGTAAACTAGATTTACACTAGAACATTTTTTTAAGAGTGTGCTTGCTGAAAAAGTGTGTGTGTGTCTCCCTACACCCCCTTCTTCTTCTCTCTTTCTCTGTCTCTTCTAAATATAGAAGGGACAGGAGAGAGAGAGGTGCTAAGTGAGTACTAGTGGTTGCTATGTTATTACTAGGTGATTATTAGTGGTTTCAAAGGTTGTTACTAGGTCATTACTAGTGGTTGCTAGGATACTTCTAGGTAGTTACTACTGGTTGCCAGGGTGTTACTAGGTGATTATTAGGTAGTTACTAGGGTGTTACTCGGTGTACATGATGACGCAGAATGGTGTGCCGGAGCAGGGAAGCAGCATGCATGTTAATGCGCCGTCTGAGTGCCGCTTGGCGTCTTACTCACGTCGTCTCTCTCTGTGCGGTACGGGTTGGTGAAGTCTGGAGATTTCTCTGTTATTCCCAACTCCTGTGACATCTAAGAGATGAAGAGAGGCAAAGACAGACAGGAGAGAGCAGATAGGAGGGAGAGAAAGAACAGAGGAAAGGGATAAGGGATGGAAAAGGGACACAGCAAAACAGCAGTAGGATGCAATCGCCACGTTGCTATAGACACAAACAAGGTTTCCTTTTTTTTTAGTCTTCTCATTTTAGTCAAAAATAAGGGTGTTACTGACGCATAAGTGTGGTCTGAATGCAGGTTTCAGGGTGCTAACTGAGGGTTCTTGAAGCAGAGAATTAATCCACTATATAATCCTGTTGGCACATTACTAAGGTCACAGATTAATCCCCCAGAGAACCTCATTAACCTACAGATTAAACAAAGAATACCGTTTCATCTGGTTTGCTCTTTACAGTTCCAAAGGCCACAATATGTGGCCACATTTTGGGGAGCAGTGATGACAGATAGATGTACACGAATACCATTTTTCTCAAAGACCAAGTATAATTACGGAGTACGAAATTGAGTAAGAATATTACTCTGATATTACTTTATTTAAAATTGTGAAAAATTCTGCATATATTACGTGAGGTTTAAAAGAGCTCAAGTCCTCTCCCAACAGCATTAGTATTACCAGGGGAGGTCAGAAATGAGATTTTGCCCATGCACATTAGTAATTGCAGTCAGTGATATGGAAGGTAAAATATATATCTAGGGGACCGTGGAACCGCCAGTGTGAATGTGCCACACCCACAGTACAGCAAAACCCGATCTTCAAGTGGCTCCATATCATTCTAATGGCTGATGCAGGAGCTCCTCCACCATTTTTATTGCCACCAAATTGTACTAGCTCTCCCTTTTATTGCTTATTTTATACTCATACATTTTATTTATTTGCTTCTATTCTATTCTTTTCCCCTGCTGAATCCTATTAGTTTTGCTGATGCAATGACCTAAGTTTCATCTAATCTAATGTAAAGAGTGATGCTGTTCTACCCTGCCGCTGGTTACAGTTGCGAGATAGATTGAACCCTTTTGAATGACCTACATTCCTGCATAAATGGCTCCTAAAATATGGTCTGATCTTCATCTAAGTCATAACAATAGATAAACAAATAGATTGACAAATAACAAAAAATGTACTATACGTGTTTTTATTATTATTAACATTAACAGCCTAAGCTGGAAAAAGCATGTGAACCTCTAGGATAATGACTTCTATGAAAGGGGGTAATTGAGGTCAGGTGATCCAATCAATGAGATGAGATTCAGGTGTGGGTTAGAGGGGTCCTGTCATATAAAACCCCACAACATTTGGTTACCAACAGAGTCTACTCTCCAGAAAAAGAGATCCGCTGAAGTGGAATATGCCCTGGTCAAAAGACATTTGGAGAAGAGTTGTTCAGGCTGGAAAAGACTACAAAAGCCTTTCACCATCCGTCTACAGTCAGACAAACGATGGCTTGATGGTCTTACCAGTGTGAGGACGTGCTGGTGGGCCCCTCCGGTGAAGACCCCCGTCAGGTTGCAGAAACGCAGCCCCCAGCGCAGCAGATCCCCCCAGTCAGTGTTCCGGTCATAGTAGTGGTGAACGATACGGGGAAAACGCAACGCCACGTCGCCGAAAAACGCTGTATTTTCTACCACATGGGAATAAGCTGGAGAGAGAGAGAGAGACATAATTAGACAAAACAGGAGGAGTACTATGAAAAAAATAGATAATACGGCAATAAATAGAAACAAACTGAGGACAAAAAAAGTGCAGCTCAAGCAATTTTTTGAGGTTGTTCGGAAATGTTCAGGGTGGGTGTTAGCGGGGTTTGAATAAGCTTGAACAAAAGCCTGGCTAACATCCGTGGCATGCAGACAGGCTTAAAAGAGAATTCGCACTACAGGCACCCACTGGCGCCAGAGAAGGGGATAAGGATGAGAGCGAGAGACTGACTGACGCGGGAGGAGGTTTCAGAGACAGGTAACGGAGCAGGAGAATAACAAATCAGAGGTGGCAGAGACGGAGTGTAAGACAGACGATTACAGGCCGAGACGGTGCAAGATAAAAAGACTTATTGACGGAGAGAGATACAGAGTGAGAAGGGTGGAAAAAGTGACAAAATGGGAGGGGAAAAATGTAAAGGAGTAAAACCGAATTGGACCTTCTTTGATCTTATCATCCATGGGGAAAGGGTCGTCAGGTTGCATGTTGGCTGCAACCAGGATGGCCCTCGAGTCCTCCAGCACCTTCAGTTGAGAAGGAAAATTGAGTTAGAATATGGACAAACTGAAATTACAAATATATTTTGAGTAGACTGAGACTGCATATTGGGATAGTGCAAGTATGAACACATACATACAAATACACACACACACGTACACACACACACACACAGTATAGAAATGCTGACAATGTAACTCAGCCACTGAAGGTTGACTATGCTAGTTGTCCTTGGGAAGCAGGCTGATGCTTGGATAGCCGTCTTATGGGAAACGGATGCATACAGTAAAACAAAGCTTCCAGCACAATGCCAGCGACCGGCTCCCTGAGCAGCCCAACCCAATCTAATATTATAATGAATGCCAACAAACATGCTGATGAATGTAATCAGTGGATTTGAAGTGTTTGATTCTCTGTTTTGCAGCGGACCTTATACTTCAATCTGCTGAGAGCAGATGAGTGTTAAGCTCTTGTGAACTACTGTTGCCATTAATATTTTTTGATACCACTGACCTTGCATAGTTTTGCCCAAAGACAACAGGACTGTGGATGGAAGCTGCATTTGAGAGGATGTGAAAAAATGAGAGCGAGCGTACACACACACACACACACTATACCTTAAAGAGTCCTTTGAGCATGATGTCTATGATCTTGTACTGCTGGTTGATGTCATTCAGCTCTACCAGATTCTTCAGCGCGTTCAGCTGATCTTTCCTCTTGGTCTCAAACAGACGCTTGTCTGACAAGAGGTCAGGAGGAGACACTCTATTCACAAGGGACTAACGTAGAAGACATAAATGCACACTCATGCATCCATCTGCCACATTAAAACACACACACACACTTATTCATGGATGTGCATATTTTTGCACTGAGCAGTGACCTGGACACTGCACACACAAACACCTAAGCGCACACACACACACACACAAACACCTAAGCGCACACACAAACACCTGCACACGCACACACGCACACACACACCAGTCCGATGAACAGCTTTCCACACTACGCCTGACAGCAGAAGGATACAGATCTCCAGGTTGGAGTCGTGTCTCGGTCTGTGTGTGTCGGAGTCTGCTGCGCTGAGGGCTGCAGCAGCCACCACCAGGACCACCGCACACACACTCCGCATGGTCAGCAGGGGGTGTGGGAGAGGCTCTCCTCTGAGCACAGATAACAGGCTGGGAGATGTAAATCACATTGTTAAACACCGAACGTCAGCACAGCCACACAGCGTCTAGTTGTTTCTATTCATTCAAGAGTGTACTCCTCATCCTTAAAATAGAATTTGCCTATGGTTGCCATCTTGGAAGACACATCTTGATACGGTGTATGGAGATTTCACTTTCATCTGTAAACACTTTCACCGAAACCTTTTTGTTATTAATAAAGGACGTTTCAACCTTTTGGAAACAGTAGAATAGAGACATGCTGGGGATAAATGGTCAATATGGAACACCAGAGGGTAGCAGGCATTTTATGAGAGGCTCCTTATGTGCCTTTTAAACCACCCATCTGATGTCTGGCACTTGCAAAAAGCCCAGAGGAACTTTTACCAACTCTATGCCAGTCCCTTTCCGGTCTTGCATTTTCTCTCCTTCCCCCCCCCAACCTCTCCATCCAAAGCAGTGGGCTGCATCAACATTTTCTCAGTTGCAACTTCCTTTCCCTCAGAGGCTTTTAATACATTTGAAAGGGAGGAATGAAAGTGAGACGATAAATACGACGACTAAAAATAGGGCCTCGTGAAATGAATATTTGATGAAATCCCAATTTAAAAGAAAACATTAGCAGAAAACAGAAATCTATGGAAGGAGGAGAAGACAACATTGATAAAAACCTACATGGCATGCATAATTCAGCAAGGACTCCATCAAGGATAATATCAGAGATGTAAGTTAGAGAGAAGGGAGATTGGTGGAGGGGGGCAGTAGGATGAAGGGAGGCAAGAGATGGGCGGTGGGGGAAGAGAGAGACCCTGAGGGAAACAACAGCTTTTCTGGTGAATATTTTAACTACCTTTCCTAGGACACAGCAAAGTACTACTGAAAGACACAAAGATAGGAGCGCAAGTATGAGACAGAGGCTGTGCAAGAGGATAATGAGCACCAGGGACTTGATTTCAGATGATAGAATTAATCTTTACAAGTCTGGCTCATTGCTGTGGAAGCAATTTTCCCTTAGCTGCTCACATCTTCATATAGGAGTCAAACCTCTCAGGGCAGGAACATTAATTTAATCTGAATAAGTCCCTATTCACAACTGGGGGGATAAGAATATGCTCCTAGACATGCATTCCCCTTCTCAGACGGTTGATAGCATAGACCTCTCATCATTTTACCGTGACACTTCTTCCTGTTTCACATCTGTTTTGCAATAGCTCTGACAGCAGCATGACAATCGTCCAAAGGCGCTAGCCTTCCAGTAGACCTCAAGAGGTTACTGCCAGTATGACAGCATGAAAGGCCAAGCTGGAGAAGAACAGTGACAAACTCGCTTCGTGTTTGCCCTGGCTTCAATGGCAGTCCTCTTCATTTAGTCCCTGATAAAACAAACAAACTTCTATGGTAAGGATTAACTTTTTCTTCTTACACTGTCAGCAGAAACAAGTGGTCCTGAGGACAGCTGAGTGGGGACAATGTTCGATTAAGACCAATTTGTGCATCCTGAGGACATCTTTTGGGTAGCTTCCCAGCTTTCTGAGAAATGCTGCACTAAATATCCTTAAGTGTTGCTCAAAAGCCCCAATATTTCTAGATAACAGCCAGGGAAAAGGGTCTTGCCTCTCCTATGGGAACAACCTTATGGGCTATCTGACATGCCTGTTTGCTTCTAAGTTGACAGCCAGGTAGCCTGACATCTTTATGAGCAAACAGGCTATCACCATTGGCACAATTAATACAGTCAACACAAATCCAGCAGCACTGGCGTTTCCATCTGACAGGACAAAGCGCTGAGATTTTCAGAGGTAGTACAAGAAGGACATAAGGGCAGACCAATCATCTCTTAACACAGCACGGGAAGCACGGAAATGAGCCTCTAAATGCATCTATTAACTGTAAGCAGGCAACCCCATCACACAGGTCAGGCACTTTAGAAAATAAGTCATAGGAAAATCTCCCTGTAAACCACTTACATTTTGAGATCAGGTTACACTATTGGCTATACCCTGAACAAATCAGATTGCCTAAGTTACTGCGATTATATATGTTGCAGAGATGATAATGTGGTGGGCGATAGCGATGTTAATTTCAACATTACACCGGGCTACTTAGGGAGAAATGAGATCTTTGACAGACCGCTAACATTTCTTCCACCTAGGTTATTACTACCTATAGAGATGAGGTCAGCATCCCTACATCTCGATTCTCCACCACCCTTCTCACTGGAGTACACTGCACTTGTACATGTTGAACCAGCCTTAAAATAGCAGATGTTGTAAGACTTAATATTTTCCCTTAGGGAATCCTGGGGTGGATCGATTCCCCAATAGCGGACTGACACATTTTAACTATTCCAGGTGAGGGACCCTGGTTCAAAGTGACACCCATGTTGGACTACATGTTTCTGCCACGGGGAGGTCTGAAGGCTAAGTAGTTCTTCTTGAAGCTGTGTAAGCCTACATAAATCTCTTGGCCAGGGGAGATTTTCTTCTTTGCCAATAACATTCTCCTGTGTTAGAGAAGTTGACGTTTGATTTCCTGTGTGGGAGACCCAGGTTTAAAACCAGTATGTTACATAAGTTTCAGGCCTAATCATACTAGACTCAGGAAGGTTGCTTGACTCTGCATCTGAATTCATGTAGTGTGAAGACATTCATCCAGTTCTACAATGTAACCACTTCTCTAATTTTGCCAAATCAAGCTTCTATCAATAATGAGAAACATCCAATAACTGAGCACCTCTATGTGAGGTTGTACACATTAAGAGGCCTATCAGACAGCTGGATGCACTATGGGAACGGATCCAGATTCCCCTCAGGCTGTAAGCCTATCGTGGGAGGTTTGAGGTTCAAGGACTGACACATCAGCTCTCTGTCATCATTCATGCAGAGGCAGAGCCAGGGACATGCGTAATGGTGGTGATGATGGCTGTATCTGAATAAAGACTATCATGTGGACCTTCAATTAGATAGGTTAATTGATTGCATGTCCCCTGCCTGACCCTTACTTCCTTCAGTGCCGCGATTCTCTATCAGCAATTAAGAGTTAATTTACTTAATAGACTCATCAATGTACTAATAATTACAACACGTCGTTAGGAAGCTAGTGTACGTTAGATCATTTCTGCTAAAACATATCAACTCCACAATCATCAGGTATATTATTTACAATCTCATCAAAAGATTTCACCAAGGGACACAAGGAAGCGCTTTGAGGATAAAACCAAATATTTAAAGTTAGTCGTCGACAAATCGATTACGGCTGTCAACGCATCTGTATGCCCCACTGGATTCTTCAGCCACTGGTCAGCAGTTAAGCCGACCAATAAGCGCCGGACAACCTCACAAACTCGCAGATCACTCACCGTGTAGTAAGACACAGCAACGCGAAACGACAACGATTAGCGAACGATGCTGCTCCAAGTGCAGTTGAATCTTTATCTCCCAGCAATGTGAAGGTCCCGTCGCCCAGAACGGGACAGCTTTCTACAATCCTCAGGTGACAACACTGCGTTGGAAATGTTCATTTACATGCGGCGCTTGCTGCTCCACTCCGCCAGCGCCACGATCACACCGGCTGGCTCGTCTTGGACGAATGACAGCGAGCGCGATTATACAGAGGAGAATGTGGTTTCCACACGGAGGATTTAGAGAGTCACACCACACCGTGGTACACGTAAACTATTCCCCATCCCACTACAGCAAATTTAAATAACTTGGCGATACAAATGCTTCAAAAAGGGGGCTGTTTTTCACTGAAGTTTAAACAGAAATGTAGTGGAGGGTAAGCCCAGCTAAACTTTATTTTAACTAATAGAGTTCCCACCCACCCTTTCAGACATAAATGTTTATGAGATAAATTCGTAGTATATAATATTAGTGGCTCTCAGTGTGGGGTCTGGAAACCCCCAGGGATCCTTGAGGGGGTTCCGTGGGGATCCCCAGAAAAGCGAGGAATATTTTAATTTCACTATAATTTAATTCACTAGAAGTTATCTCAATTACAGAATGTATAAAAACGACTATTCTAATAACACATTGCTATTCCAATAGCTTTAACTTTCACCACTGTTATCTTTTCACATACCAAAAAAATCAATAATTAACATCTTCCCATATAGGGGTCCCTGAATCAAAATCTTGAAAAGGGGTACATAGCCTAATGTGTCTCTATTTGGGGGTCTGTGACATTAAAATGTTTGAGAACCACTGGTATTCATCATAGTCAGTAGTATCATGTTAAGTAGTATGAAATTGATGTAAGATTGCTGAGAGTAAAACGCATAAATGAATGCTATGGTGAAGATATATAAAGATGTTTTTTTTATATTGCTGGTTGTTTGCCTTATGAACATCACTGACTGGAGATCATAGTTTACCCATCTTCTATTTATCTCATTTTTATTATCACTGCCTGTAAATATAAACTAGATTATTTACAATGAACAAATACATATTTTCAAGAACAAGGTTACAATGAAAAATGCTGGGAGTAACATGCACTGCTTTAGGAACAAAATCTAGGGCAGCATGCTAAGTAAATCAAATACATAAAATTATAAATAAATGATAAAAATAAACCGACAAATTCTGAACAATCTCTAAGATATATCTGTTGGTCTCCCAGAACATCCACCTGCTTTCACTGTTAAATCAGATACACAGATGGACAAGTCTCCCACACGCCTGAGGACAAGGATTAAGGAGGGACAAAGCAGAGTAAGAGATTAGAGGTGTGTGTGCGAGTGTGTGAGAGAGAAAGAGAAGTCAATCAGCATGACAGATGTACTGAGCCTTAAAATACTGGCTAAAACAAAAATATAACAACTCTGCATCGTGCAACACAGCTTCAATGAGATAAAGTAAAAAGCATGACACAGAGATGCAATCAATTGTCAGAAAAAATCAATAATCCTTCTCTGCCGGCTTCTGAAATACCAGTACCTCTCATGGTGAGAGTGAGTGTGTACATTTTCAGAACACTTGTCAGACGATATAGTACTTACAAATGCGTGAAGACCTTTGTAGAGTGTGCGTGTGTGTATAACTAAGTGTGTGTGTGTACATGCATGTATGTATCTATCAGCCTGTGTGTGTTTTGTACAGTTCAGAGTGTGTGTGTGAGCATGTTTTGGTTGCACATCAGGTGAAGGATACAGCATGCTGCTGGTCAGGCCATGGCTGAGGCTCTCGGCAACAGGCTGCGGGCCCAGAGACTCCATCACACTTCTTACTCTCCGTCTGTGCTCTTCTGTGGGTGGCAGCTGCAGAACACTGCTCTGGAGATGAATGAACGAGGGAGGAGAGGAAGAATTTTATCTGTTTTTGTTTTCATGTAGAACTTAAGCAATGCCTTGAAAAATGTACTCTGAGACAGTAAAGCTTAATGAACTGAGATGAAATGAACTGAATTAAGGAGAAGAGAGGACAGGACAGGAGAAAGGAGCAGCATAGGGAGAGAGGGATGAGAAGAACATGAGAATACATGGCTCTATTCTCTGAAGGACAATGAAGGAAAGACGGGGAGAGAAAATAATAGCTGAGAAGAGGACATAATGATAATAATGCATTAAAATTGAGAAGCAGTGAAGAGAGGGGGCTGAAAACAGTGAAAGGTCTGAATCTGAGGAAAGAATTTTAAGGCTTTATTTGTCCCAGAGTGGCTGATTACATTTTCAGAAAAACACTTTTTTAACCTTAACACAAACAACCACTTAATAACCAGGCAGGATGAGGCAGTTATTTACAGTAACAGCCTAGAGGAGGAGGACTCACACCTGGGAGCTGCCCAATGCTAGAAAAATAAGGGGGGAGAAACCACATTGAATGCAAAAAGGAAACGATTTATTCAAGTTGTCACATAGATAGAAAATGTGTTGAGGAACAGTAATAGTATAGCTATATACAATATACAATACATGTATACTTTACTCAATGGGCCTCATTCATGAAACATATGATCAGATTTCATTCTATTTGTCACATGTGGTAGATACAGCGTGCTCCATACAGTGAAAAGCCCAACCTACAGTGCAAAAATGTTAGAATCAATAAAAAAACAACATATATATAAAAAGTATAAGTGTAAGTGTATAAGTGTATTGTATGAGTATCAGATCTGAATTTGTTTGTTGGTACGATCACAACCTACAAGTGTTTGGAAACACATAGCGAATTTGCAGAATTATTTATTTATAATACAAGATTATCAAAATGTAATACATTTTAATGGGTTGATCACATGGACTGAACGCCTTACAAATACAATAACATAGTCCTACCATCTGATGAAGATGCAGCCTGGATTTGATCTGTGTCCAACCCCAATGCCGACTGAACACCCGACAGTGAGGTCTCTCCTATTACTGATTGATCCTCTGATCCATGTCGGATAGTGGCTCAGTGCGCTGCCGTCCTCCTGTGGCTGATAATACGCGTCTACTTCTCCTTATACTTTTTTTGCAATCTAATTTCATGTCGGACCATGATTTCTGTCAATGCTGTTTCAGCATGAATAATTTCTTGTCATGCTTTACTTTTATCAGTTCCTGTCAGGGGCACCAGCAGGAATCTTGGGCCCCCCTTACAGCCCCCCTGGTTCCTGTCACTCCGCTGCTTCACGCCTTTTATAGTGTTGAACAGGGCGTTTAACACTGAATCGTCTTGAACAGGCACGCGCATCCAATTTACAAACAATTGGCATTCATCATCTGATACGCCTGGGGCACGCACAAATCAAGATTTTCCGCATGTTTCATGAATCCCACATTTTTTGTACGCACCTACATAAGAAAAATGTTCTGACTTTAAGAGAGTGAAGACTGCAGTAATGAAAGACTGTTTGAAATGACTTGTCTTGACTGAGGCACATTTTAAGTTAGACATTAGACATTTTAAGTCTACCTGACAGGTAGAGCTTGGAATTTATGGTGAAGGCAGCGGGTGAAGTCAGACAGAATGGGTTTTGTCTTCTTCATTACCTGAGTGTTGTAGAGATCAGACAAACTACTTACCTGGACTCCCAGGATCGACATGCTGAACCACACTACCTTGGCAAGAGCAATTTCTGATTTAACACCAAGATTGCTGCACCAACAGACCAGAGAAAATAATGAAACTGACTATATATATGCTTGGTAAAAAAAAAAAGAATGATCAGAGACATGTCCACCTGGAACCCTTAACTAGTTTCCTCAGAAAGCAGACATATTGTAGGCCCTTACACAATAAGCCAGTGTAACACAGGTTAAGTTGAGTGCAAAGCCATTTTTATTTGGTATGGTATTTTGAGGGGTAGGTGGGTGAAGGAAGGAGTGAAAAAAACATTCTAACACTGTTTGGTAATTGAAAAGTGCAGAGAGGGGTGAGTGAGATCAAGTCGGTGGGATGAGAACAACTGTGAGAGCTAAGAGAAGGGAGAGAGCAAAGGAAGCGGAAAACCTGCGAGTAAGCTGTCGGACTAGAGGAAACTGAGGGACAAGTATTAAAGTATAGAGGACATAGACAGAAAGAGAGCGATAGGTGACAGACTCCCTCTAGTCTGGGGGAAATTATTAGCAGTCTGCAAGCAGCAGAAAGCATGAAAAGGCAATCTTCCCTAAGACAAGCTCTGATCTGACAAGCTAACCAAGCGTGCACTGCTGTAGCGGCTTAACCTTCCTAACCCTTACAATGGCCACTGTATCACGTACACATATGCATATACATAGAGGCAAGAATACAAACACGCACATGCATAGAGAGAGGAAGGGTAATAAAAAAAGGGTAAAAAATATAGAAAATAGGTAGAAAAAGGTGCATGTGTTCACAGCACACACACACACTCAATTGAAAGCTATGTCAAGGCTCATGGAGAGGCAGCAGGACGGCAGCATGATACCAGATCACTCATGACAAATGAGCACAGAGAGAGCTTCCTCACAAACTGAGATTTCATTTGAGTCCAGTGGCAGATCGACAAAATGTATGAAACCTCTGAAGCTCGGTGTGTATGTGTGTTTGTGTGTATGAGTGTGTTTGTGACAGATTGAAGCAGCAGAGATGACAGGGGGGAAACTCTGTACTTTCATGAGACTGTTAAGAGAATTCTGTCTGTCACATTGAACCCTGCCTCCCCTAACTGCCTCCCTCTCACCACAAACTACACTACAACTACACACAGATGCATACACACATAACACCAAACACAAATGCGTGCACACACACAGGCACATGCACGCACATACACATAAATCCTAACCCCACCCCCCAAACCGGTACAGCATGCGCCATCATTCTGTCACTCCAATATGCTCCTCTGATTCTGAGCTACTTTCCGAATTCAAACTGAGGTAGTAGTAGTCCTTCATACTACATTTCAAAACACTCATATCTGAATACACCACTGACAACTCTGAACTCTGATTACAAACATTATGTGAAATATCACGTAGCCCCACACTGAGCCTATGATTGTTAATTGGTGATGCTATTTTATTTGCATAAAGTAACCTGGTCTTCCTCGTTTGCTGTCACGTATTTCGCTGCCCTTGCTGTTCCCCAAAGAAAACGAAAGAAAAATTTGAGTAATGTGGGCACGGCATCAGCCTGACTGATACTGAACTTTGAATGAATTTGATTTATCTTTTTATTCATATTCAGTCAGGAGTGCAGCTATTTGTGGATAGCATGTTGAAGGCACATATATGTATTGGTGTGTGAATTCATGCGTATGTATATTTGTGTGCATGCGCTACTGTAAATCCCCGAGAACCAACATATGTGTGCATGTATACACACACACACACCTGAGTGTGTTAGCACAGGCACACGTGTGTGTGTCTGTGTGTGTATACGTGCACACCATGTAAGGCTGTACCTGTGTGAGGAGCAGCCTGAGGGCCTGTGCTGCTTCCTGGCCCAGCTCCTTCAGCCCCCGCCTCTCCACCGCCTCCATCACCTGAAGCAGGCCAGGCTCCCACAACACCGCTGTACTGCCCTGCTGCAGGAGCTGGAGAGGACACACATACTCACACACACACACAAATGCACACAATCATGCATGCACACATACACAAACATAGGCATAGGTGTATGTACGTTTGTATGTACACAAAAAAAGTGATAATAAATGTATTTCTTCAGTACAACAATAATGTCTTGTGACAGCCACACAGCGCTGGTGGCGCCAAAAGCAGCCCTAGCCCCTCATTATGGTTGATTGTTCTCACCTGTCTCTTGCCCTATTTAACTGTCTGTGCTCTCAGACACTGAATCTTGAGCAAACCTTTGCTGAGAATAGAAGCTGGCTTTGGATCAAGCTGCGGTTCAGCAGTCTATTTCTAGCGTTGTTTGTTATTTTGGTCCCGATTGTCTGTACGGAACTAGTCCATAGTTTAGTAGCCCTGTTTTGTTAAATACCCATTCCTTGGTTTTAATCCAGTCCATGCTATCGTCTTCCCTGCACTTCTCCGTTGTTACATGTCTGTTTCTGTGTGTTGTATTGTATTGTACTGCATTGTATTGTCCTGTGTTGTATTGTCTATTATTATGATCTATTTTGTTGTGCTGTGTTGTACTGTGTTGTGCTGTGATACATTGTATTATATTGTACTGTGTATTATCTCTCATTTACTCCTGTAAACAAGTCCTTTCTTATTACCCACATTAAACTTTCCATATCAATAATTTATTAGTACCCAGTACCAGGGCTAATAAACTTTACTTGACTTGAGTATGTATGTGTGTGTGTTGGGAGGTGGGTACGTGTACTGGTATATGTGTGTTTAGGTGCACGTGTGTAAATGTATGAGTGTATATGTGCATTTGTATGTGTGTGTGTGTAACCTGTAATCTCACAAGAGTGATGAGTGTGAGAGTGGCAGGGTGCAGAAGGCAGCTCTCTCCTGAGTTGAGCAGGGAGTAGAGGAGGAGTCGACTCCAGGGCTGACACACAACATGCTGGGCTGAACACACCCGCACGGACACACACACACACACACACACAGAAAATACAGGTCATGGTTCAATTCAATTCAACTGTATGCCCAATGGAGCAATTACCTGGGTAATCTGTGAAAAACATGTTAAAGCTAAATAACACAGGGCAGGGGGTTGAAGAGAGAGAGAGCATTAAGAAAGAAATTGAGATGCATGCACACACATATGCGCTCTCACATGCATGTACACCCACACATTCTGTCAAAGACACAGCTACACTCTTTCCTTCTGTCACACACACACACACACTCACTCTAACACATTCATTCTTTCTCTCCCTCTCACTCACTAACACACACACATTCTCTCACACATATATACACATTTCACTCTTTCTTTCGATCTCTCTCACACACAAACACCTTTTTTCTCAGACATATACACATTCTCTTACATTCTGTTAGTCACTTATATACACACACACAATTCAATTCAAATCAATGTGCTTTATTGGCATGTAATACAACAGTACTTATTGCCAAACAAATACAATCACAATCAAGTTTAAATGACAGTGATACACTCACACTCTCTCTGTCTAGTACCTGTAGTGGGACTTTTCCTGTGCAGAAAGCTCAGCAGGGAACCTAGACAGTTGACTGAGACTCTCAGCAACAGCTCCTGCTTCTGAAGAGAAAGATACATGAGGATGTGGGGTGGAGGTTCGAAAGATAAAAGAGAACTAGAATATTCACAAAGGGAGTGGAGACGAAGAAAATAATGTCTTGCCTCTAAAAAATGTCATGTCATTGCAAGTCATGGGAGCGTGTATGTGCAAAGACTTTACAGAAATGGACACAAATAAAGGCTCAGACACACATAAAACAAACATGGACAACACACAGATGCGCGCACACACACACACACACACACACATCAATAGACAGAGACAGGGAAACAAAGGGAGAACAAGGGAACACCAGAGAGAGTGACAGAGTGAGAGTTTAATAATGCATGTTTCTCCCACAGTGGCGGGTATGGAAGTGAGTACTGAGTAGTGTCCAAAAATACTGAAGTAGGCCAGGCAGATATATAGTGGACTGTGGAGAGTTACACCCTAATCCTGAGGCAGACGGGAGAGGAAAGGAGATGAGAAAAGAGAGAGGGAAGGGATGAGAAAATTAGGGAAGATAAGAGAAGTGCGTAGGGGTAAAAGAAAGGACATACGAGACGATCGGAACAGAAGAAAGGAAGCTGACTGAAGAGGAGAGGTTAGGAAGAGAGGATGAGCAGAGAGGGCAGTAAAGGGTGGTGAGGGACACAAAGTGAGTGGAAGGTAAAGAGAAGAGGAATGGATGACAGGAGAGCCTAGGGTGACAGGCGAGGAAAGAGGAGATGAGAGGACACGATGAGAGCACAGATGAGAAGAGCGTGAGAACACAAATGAAGAGCATGAACGTAGATGAAAAAAGAGGAGAAAGGTTGAGTAGAAGGGGAAGGAGAGAGGAGAGGAAAAGAGATGAGAGAAGAGGAGCGGGGGAGGAAGGAGGCACCTTGAGAGTTGCATGTAATCCTGGTGCCAAAACAAACCAAAGTATTGATGGGGAAAAGAGACCAAAAGAGAGCAGAGGAGGGGAATAGGGTAAGGGGACAGCTACTCATATCAGCAGCTGACCAGCAGACTACAGAGCACACAGAGACAGTCATATACTTAGGAAATGTCACTGGTATGGAACCAGTGGCTGGCATACTGCAGTGAAGGCATGGGCCAAGGAAAAAAAGCATACCGGCAGGATAAAAATTGTTCCCCATTTGTAGATTTTCATCCAGATTATTTTTCTCATTTTAAATTGTCAATAAATAAAATCAAAATATCTATTTTGCATATGTATATGCATATGTACATGTATTTTGTTAACCTGTTATGATGGTAGCTATGATGAATTTAACATGCTGTGTCCACTCAAACTGCAAAAGGTTAGGACTTAATAACCTGCTGATACTACACTGTAGCAAAACAGTACTCAGTTAGTTATACTCCATTAGTATTTGGATGACCTGTAAATATACTGCTCAATGTAGAATTCAGCAATCACAATGTCTATGTAAACCAGTAAATCACAATGGATGGCATATTGGTGTTAGTGCATTCACAGTAAAGTACTAAACATTTACACTTCAGTTTCAGACCTCAATATCTTTACTGACTTTGAGCACTGTGGTCAGAGGTGGTGGTAACCCCAAGAAAATATATCATAATATAAAAAAACATATTTCACTTTAGCTGAAAAAATAAAATAATATATACTATGTATTTTCCATTTTCCATTTTCGTGCAATTCCCAAGCTTTTCAAGACCTGGAAATTATCAAATAAATTTTCCATCCTTTGAGATTTTCTGGTGCAGCGTAGGAACCTGGAAACTCTGAACAGACAATCTCAATGGAAACTGAACAACCCTTGCGCATGTACATATCAAATTTTGTTTAGTCTCAACATTTCAGTCTTTCAGTACAAACCATTTTATCCTCCCAATGTCTATTCCTAAGGGTCTTGAATACACAAGGTTCTAATGTACAGTAATCTTCCACTAAGCTGGCTTTGACCTACAATTGGTCATAGTCTTCGTCACTGTGTCTTGTATGATAATGGGCTCATAAAGTCAATGTGTTATATGTGAATGTCCTGCAAAACAAATAACTTCATCTCGTATCTATTTAATGGGCAATGGATCTTGTGAATTGAGCTGTGCCTGAATGCATCTTATTGCCATTTATGCATATATTCAATACATTACGACCACTCAGTACCGGAGCTGCTCATAAGCCCTGCGAAGCCATGTGATTTATTGATTTATAATATCTCAGCCTCAGCCATATAGAAAATATGCACCCTTTATGTATGACTGCTCTGACTTGGCTAGTAACTGATGACAGTAAAGATATTAGCTAATATATTTGGTTGTGTGATCATTTTAGTGCTTCATAAGTCTTTATGTGGTGCCTCTATGTAGCGTGATGCTGGTGTGCTGCTTTGACTGTAAAAAGTTAATCATGTTGAGAGAATAATAAGTCAAGGGCCTATTAAAATATCTTAATATGAATGCTGGTGGGAGACTAGTCTGCCTCTTCAGTAATTAGCAATCTCAGTCAATACACCTCCCGTATGTTTCTAAGCACATTTTGGAGACACCTGAGACAGCTTAGGATATGTGGCATTCCATGTCCTGTTAAATCAATTAAAATCTAATTTTCTAAATTTTCTTGTTTGTGAAAGGCAGGTTCCATGTCGTACTGTTATACTTATTATTTTATTTCTGCTGCAGAATACAAGGGAGGATGACAGAAAAGAGTGGGAATGGCATGCAAAGAAGGCCATCACAGCATACCAACGGCAAAATCTCATCCCAACCGTGAAGCATGGTGGAGGGGGAATCATGGTTTGGGGCTGCTTTGCTGCCTCAAGGCCTGGACAGCTTGCAATCATTAAAGGGAACCATGCATTCCAAATGTATCAGGAAATTCAACAGGAGAATATCAGGGTAATGGGTCATGATCTGAAGCTTAACAGAAGTTGGGTCATGCAGCATGACAATGACCCCAAAAACAAAAGCAAATCTACAATGGAATGACTTAAAGAGGAAAATTCACATTTTTAAATGTCCAGAGTCCTGACCTTAACCATATTGAAACGTTGTGGCATGACCTGAAGAAAGCCACTCATGCAAGACATCCGAAAAATATCAATGAACTGAAACAGTTCTGCAAGGAAGAATGGTCCAAAATACCTCCTAACCTTTGTGGAGGTCTGATCAGCAACTACAGGAAACGTTTGGTTGAGGTTATTGCGACTAAAGGAGGTTCCACCAGTTACCAAATCTCATGGTTCACATACATTTTCCAATTCAAGCTGTTAACATTTGAACATGTTCAATAAAGACATGCAAAAGTAAGACTTTTTGTGTGTTATTTGTTAAATCACATTGTGTTTATCCATTTTTATAACTTAGATGAAGATCAGACCATATTTTAGGAGCCATTTATACAAGAATGCAGGCAATTCAAAAACTTTTTCTCACACTGTAAATACAGCTATTTTGGCGGTTGTCTTGCATCACTCCCTGCAAAGCAAAATTTAAGCCTGCCAAAAGCGAGAGCAGGGAGAGATCAATAGCAACCCGCCATGGGGAACCCTGAGGACACAGAGCCCACAGATGCATAATGGGATGGTGGTAGGGTGTAAGATGCATGACCAGCAGCAGCAACAGTGGCAGCACGGTGAGCAGCAGCAGAAAAGTGAGTTTGACAGCTTAAAAGACCACCCAATTGACGATGGCAATAAGAAGGCTAAGCTGACACATCAGCTGATCTGGGCCGTAGTGCCACTTTGCTTCATAAATCATTCTATATTACATTATATGATATTACATGACATATGGCATATGATGTATTCTATGACATGATATTATATCTGTTTAAACAATGAAGAGCTAACAAAGATATTCTGTGTTTTTATGTGTGGTATTTATTAAGATTAGGAATGTGAAGTGTTTGCACTAGAAGGCATTAGAGAGCTGAAGGAAGCAGCTGTGCACATTACAGAGAGCAACAGAAAGTTGCAAAGGGAAAGCAGTCTTAAGGTTAGCTGTTAACAAAGCCTAAATAACATTTCCCTCTATGAAAATATGAATTTAGGCTTCTTATTTGTTTAATAGCAGAATAATACTGTTGGAAGTGTATGTTAACTGTTGAATGGATAATGCGGTGGCAAGGAATCCTCTGGTTGCCTCTGCAGAGTTGAGCAGTATTCCTCACAGCAGATAGTCTGTTTTGCCTCATATTCATCTTTTGATGTAAAATCCATTCTACACTACAGATGAGTCAACAGCGAAGTTGAGCTCACTGTTCAAATATTTACAATTTAGTCTGTATAACTACCACACTAATGGTCAAACACTACTAGGAACATCTCTCCTGTGTCTCCAGTAATTGGTTTCAGTTCCTTTTTTTTTCCCTCTCACTCGCACACGCACGCACACGCACACGCACACAGACACAGACACACACAAACAAACACAATCCCCAACCTGTAAAAGAAGTCCATAGAGAGCAGCTGTGAGGGAGCGGGCTCCTCTGGAGCCAAGTGGGTACAGGGCGCTGTCTGTAGCCCCTAGGGGCCTGGGCCCGACCAACCCAGGTCCGGTGCTCACACACACCACCGCTGATGCCAGGTCGACATCCAGGAGAGCCTGCAGCAACCTCAAGGAACTGACTGGAGAAAGAGAGTGAGGAGAGAAGAGAGAGAATTGGTGAATTGCTAGACAGGAGAGGAAGTAGGAGAGGGAGTGGCTGGACACAGGAGAGCAAGAAATAGAAGTGTGGAAGGAGAGGAGGGACAAGGCAGAGGAGAAACAGGCAAATGGTAGAAGAGAAGGGAGTGAGTGTAAGGGGAGAGAAGTGGAATGTAGATAAGGAAGGAGGAGTAAACGTAGGTAGCAGAGGATAGGGAGTAGAAGAGGAGAGTAGAGGTGACGTGACAGTTTAATGAAAACATTCAGAGGATAGAGGCATGACAGAAAAAAAGGAAAGATTAGAGAAGAGGGGTGAGAGATAGGACAATTTTTGGATTGATATGTGACAAAGAGGGAGGGCAAGAAGTTAAAGATGTCAGGGCAAGTGGAGAGAATGAGAGACAGGGTTAAACAAAGGTCAGCAAGATGGAGGGACCAAGGAAGTGATGGAGATAAAGAGAGTGACAGAACAGAGAAATTATTGCTAAAACATGACAGGATCCAGAGAGAGAACTACCGGGAATTTGCATAGCACTTATGTCAAGTACCCTGAGATATTAGAGCTCTCTGAGGGAAAGGAGACACAATTATTGGGAGCAGAAGAGAGCAGAGAGACAGAAGACAGAGAGAGAGAGCGAGAGAGAGAGACATGCCAACAGAGGAGAGAGAAGAGCCCATATATCACAGCGACCCTGACAGCCCACTTATCCAGCTGACAGAGACACAGGAGCAGCAGGGATGATCTTGCTCGGAGTGGCGCCACGGGATGAGGGCCACTTAATAAAATTAATAATAAAATTAAAGTGTGTGAAATGTTGGTCGCCAGGGCACAGATGACTTAAGGGTGTGTTTCACGCCATTAGAGCCAAACTAAACTGAACTGAGCAGAACTGTATTAGTCAGGCCCGGGGTTAGGTTATCTCCACTGAGGCTAAAACATTGAGTCACGATAACTGTACTGGGATACTTAGCAATTAACATATTAAGACATATTAAGAGATGTATTAAGCTTTCTTGGTTTAACACATCCATTAGGGTGTCTGTAGGTTCACTGAATAGGGCAAAGTGAAGTAGCATAAACTAAGGGTGAAACAACAGAATGGCAAGCACAAACAAAAAAGGGAAAAATGAGAACAAGACAGGAAAACAGGAGCTGAAAAAGCACCTGAAAATCACAAGGTTGAAGCTTTAATATTATTACGATGTTGCACACACTTTGTGCTTTGTGTGTGAGGAACTTGTGGAGTGTGTGCTATTGGTGTAGCTGTAACAGCACTGGGTGGTAAGCTATGGTTGTTTTCTTTTTTTTTCTCCTCACTCTATTCTTGCTGAATTATGAAAAAACACATGAATTAGTTTCATCTATGTGTCTGCTGTCTGGTAGAAAAGGGGTGCCTTAAAAATAATCATTACATAAAGTTTGTTACCCAGCAAGAGACTGTCTGTGTTCCTTTTCTGGAAAAGCAGACACTGCACGGCACTGTCTAGACTCCAACTGATTCTCTTATGGACCTTGAATAGTGGAGAAAAGAGAGTGAGGGAGAGGAGGGAAACAGAAGAACAAGAAAAGGAATAAAAAGCTCTTTTAAAGTAACAATGTATTATGCCCGCAGTTCAAACACAGAGCACAAAAGAGAGCATATTGTTCGATACCATGGCCTAACACTAAGAAATCCAATTGGTGTTCTGTATTCTCTGCTCACTTCAGAATCTATACTGTTTTACTGTACGTTCTGTGCCTTGCCCTTGACTGTGCTGCTGACTGTGTGAAGTTCTATCTTGAAGTCGTGATAAGAGGAAAGTTGAGCTGTTGTGTGTACCTGAGCGGAGTAAACGCGCTGAAAGGTAATTAGGGAGGACAGGAGGAGACGGCAGCAGCACAGCAGGGGTGAAGAGGGAGAGATGGATGGAGAGAGGGATGGAGTAGATGAGGAGGAAGAGGAGGAGAGGACTGTCTGCAGCTGGTCCATCAGTCCACTGTTGGAAAGCAGCATGGAGACAGCTAGGGAGGAGAAGACACCATGTCATCATACTTTGACAGGCTCTGTGAACTTGTGTTCACGTTCACTTTGTCTGGCCAACTGTACAACCCACACATTTTTTGATTT
Source organism: Hoplostethus atlanticus (assembly GCA_034670405.1). Taxonomy (NCBI): domain Eukaryota; kingdom Metazoa; phylum Chordata; class Actinopteri; order Trachichthyiformes; family Trachichthyidae; genus Hoplostethus; species Hoplostethus atlanticus. The sequence goes on along the minus strand of JAXDDX010000022.1, from coordinate 2,273,399 downwards.
GTTAGAATACAGCAGAAAACAAAGAATAGAAATATAAAAATAGGAAACAAACAAGTATATAGAAAATTGCAGATATATAAACATTTGCTACAATTTCAATGGGAAGTATGGGGAAAAGCATGGTATATACATTAATTACAATTAATACATAAGGTGCAATAAGCAATATTTTTGACTATTATTTTACATTGATAATAAGTTTAAAAACCATATGCTATCTGAGGATACAGCTGAGACCTAGTGTGGAGCACTGAAGACATGGTGTTACTCTCAGCCCCCTCTCAGCGTTTTCAGTGTTTTCTAAAGTTTGTTGTCAAAAGCCGGATGGCCCAACTCCAAAGAAAGATGGTTACGATGGTTTCTATGAACGGATAATCACTGTTTTTATGTGCCAATCTCAGCAGGACCTGGTTAGCAGCTAACTCCTGGGTTATGGAAACTTGCCATCATGGCCACCTTGAGGACTTGCAACAAGGAGCTCGTCCAGGAAAACTCTGTGGCTCACAAGGCTCTTCTGGATGTCATCCTCAACGAGCGTTGGCTGAAGGATGCACCCTTTTACAAAACATTTACTTACTTTGTTATGAGTAAAATAACCCATAACTAATTAATCCCATGACTAGAAATGACCACCAGTAGCTACGCTGAAACTTACCAATTAATTTGATGCATAATGTCTTAGCTCATTGATTGTCAACTCTATGTACTCTCACTGTCTAGGTGGTACTGTCATTTTACAAGCACCTGCTTATGACCCTCTCTCCTTCATTATCTCTCCATAGGTCTGGAGCTGAGCATGCGGGGGAATACAAGAGAGGAAATATCTTCTACCTTGCTCACAATATATCTTATCGTTTGTGTGTAGTCTTGGTAAATATAGTGTATATATTGTAAAAATCATAAGATGGTTTTACCTTATCTTTGGTATTTTGGTTTTGCTGACATTCTTCCCCCCACTGTATTGCAGTGGTTGGTGACCAGGTAACTATATGTTCTGGAGACTGTTTGTAAAAAAGCATAATGCATGCTGAAAGGTCAGCCAACTTCAGCAATAAAGCCTGCACAAAATTAGATACTGAGTGCCTCAATGTGAGATGAGTGATTTAAGTTTAAGTTTTCATTGGTGTATCTGAAACTTTACTCAGCAGTAGCAGTTCTGTCTCCAAGCCACTGGACAAATTACCTGACCATGCGTCCTGACAAATGGATACAAAGACTAAAGGGCCATGATATGTGTAGCTGTGATCATGCAACTTCAGCAAACATGAATGATGTATTTCATCCAAAAGGATGGAAACCCAAGTTATTTTAGCCCACCATATGAACAGACTGTGTGACATTAATATCTGCAGTTGTGTGAAATCGTAAGTAGTAAGAATAGTAAGAATTGTCAGATGTAATACATCATTCATGCAACTCACACTGAAATATATATGTAATGTTTCATTTGAAATTCAGTCCTTAGAGTAAATGATTACAGTAAAATACTTTAATGAACTGAAGTGACAAATGAATAATACATAATAGTAAGGAATAAATAAATAATAATAAATTGAGGTTTTGGTGGCCTGTTAATAGTGATATAAGGATTTAGGTCACTCGGCAGTCTGACCAGATAAAACCTGCCTTTATGCATTTTGGTCCTTGCTGACTACCGTAAGCTGGTAGGTGTGTGTTTCTGTCTTCAACCTGGGTGGGGCTTTGTGTTCAAAGCCTCAAACCTTATTTTCATTTAGTTAGCCCATGGTGCTCCCACTATTGGTAAGAAAAAGTGCTGACTGCAGCTTTAAAGCTCTAACTTTTCGCCTTGAGGCAGCTAAGTGTATTAAGTTCTACCCTCCTTCCTTTCAGTGAGGCAAGTTCACACGGCCAACACTTGTCACTCATGACCATTTGATGAGCTGTCAACCTTGAAATAGCATCTAGCCTGAGGCTGAGGTAACCAGCATGTGTAAGGCCCACAACAGGCATTGAACAAGTAGACAGCAAACGTAGGCACTCTGCATTAAAAAAAGCAAAGCTGATGTTCACCCATGTTTCTGAACAGGCTTTGTCTGCCACTTGTTTAGCTTTGCTCTATATTTTTCCTTACCACTTTCTGCTATTGTTGTTACTATGACTTCCCTTTGCTGAAGCCGCTAACGTCACCTTGATAGCCCGCAAATGGTATATGCCCCAAAATGTCCTGATCATCACTGAAAAGCCAATTTCAGGCAAACAGGGGAATTTAGGCACATACAGACAGAGTCACAGACACAGACTGATAATGTATTATTACACTGCTTTGTTGGAAACTCAATTCTGATTGGCCAATGAACACATTCTGAGGTCTGTCATTTCCGAACAACAGGTTGCTGTTTCACATTTAATCATATCGCTCTGCAGTCAAGAAGTCCAGTCGTTTTTGTTGATTTCTAATCACATCAACTGCCGACACCTCGTACCAAAAAGACATTACTCATGGTGACTGCAGACAAACACTCACACTTTTCCAGTATTATTTTTAATTAATTCAGAGACCACAAAATGTTTGATTGCTGATTAGAGGCTGAACAACAATGTTACCATAGTTACAGTTCTGCTACTGTGTAGCCCATGGATGCTAGCTAGAGACATTACAATGGTGACAGTCCTGTTGAACTTTTGATGGCATCAAATCAATATTTCATGTAATATATCCTATTTATTTATTATTTTAATGTGACAAATATTTCATATTAGCTTTAATTTTTTTCTGTTCACTAATGGATTTTGAATCATTCAGTCACTGCTCCATTTTGCTTTGTCTTTGTCTTTATGAGTCACGTGAGATTTTTGTTGCTTTTCCTTCGATGTTTTTGTTTTGGTCAGTTTTGTCTTGAGGTGAGATGTCTGATAAGCCTATAAGGGTTCCTTTCTCATCTGCTTCCCTATCTGTGAGATTTCCATTCTTCCTTTTTTATCTGTTTTGTACAGACGGAATAAGTAACTGAATGGGTCTGTCTGTCTGACACGTGCTTGTTTGTGTGTGTGTGTGTGTGTGTGTGTGTGTCTGTGTGATTCTTTCTGTCCGTGTGTATTACTTAGATCTCACAAATTTAGCAAGGTGACAACACAACCCTGAGTGCTTGTGTCTGTGTGTATTTCTGTTTGTGCGAATGTCTGAGAGAATCTCCAGGACTGTGTCCCAGTGTGTGTAACATTATATAAAGGTGTATAGCAGGTGTCAGCTTGTATTCCTGTTATTTCCTCTGTGTCTCAGCGCTACACGAGAGAGCTTGTCAAGAGCAGTATCTCAGCTCTGTCAAAAAATGAGTACAGGGAGAGAAAAGTGGGACCAGGGGGATTGAGAGACAGACAGATATTGAGATAGAGGGATAAAGAGACAGTGTGGAGGAGAAATAAAGAAAGAAAAAAGAAAGAAAGACTAATCTTTGCCAGAGAGTGGCAGAAAGGGATAGAGAGAACATGGATAGAGAGAGAAAGAGAGAGAGAGAGAGAGAGAGAGAGAGAGAGAGGATGATAATGTGTCTAACCTCTGTCAGCGCAGTGTGCAGCAGACAGACAGCAGTACAGGTAGCTGAGGGCAGGCAGCAGGCTCTCTGTGTTGGTGGGCTTCATCTTCCCTGCTAGATTACTCACTGACACACACACACACACACACACACACACACACACTAAACTCCTGTGTAACATCAATTTATATCTGATATACATTTCATTTTTCAAGAGAGACCTTGAAAAATAATGTGACAGACAGAATGTAATGGGATGAGCTACAGCATCTACCGCCTGTCAGTCATATCTACCACCGGTTTGTAATGACTGAATTAATCTGATCTGCCAATGAAAATGTCAACGATGAGGGCTGGAAAATACAAATGACTAACAAGACAGAGCAAGGCCGGAATAAGGCAGCAATAAGACAAGAACGGCAATGACATGGGACCAAAAACCACACACCTGAAGCTAAATGGTATGTCACAGAGAGAGGTATTGACGTAAAGCCATAACGCAATGACATTAGGCAAAGCAAATCAGTCTCTAATCATAATAGGCTTAGAGTTGCAATTTGCCCGATGTGTCTCATTGATTTCTAAATAGTGCTTTCATCTACAGATCAGCAGCGAATGCTTGTCTGAGCCGCTTTGTTGATGAGACTGGGAAATTAGTTGGCCGAGATGATATTAAATCAAAGATGAGTGAGGGTGCCGGGGAGGGAGTGGGCACAAGTGGGGCAAAGTGAGATGAATTGATCAGCACAACACAGAAAGACCAATTGTATGTTTAATACAGAGAGAGATATGTGTTAGTGCAAAGTACTGTGTTGTGTGTGTCTGTATTTTAGTATTACAGTGTGTGTGGGAGAGACACAGAGAGTGAGTGCATGCGTATGTATCTGTCTGTAATGTAGTACGTGAGTGTTTAAGTATGTAAGTTAGATAATGTGAGTAGATTCATGTGTGTTAGTGCAACTACTGAATGTGTCTCTCTGTGTGTCTCTAATGTAGTATGTGTTTGTTTGTGTATGTAAGATAGATAGTGTATAGTGTGTGTATGCAAATTGGTGAGGGCTGAGGGGAGGAGTTATGATTGGTGCGACCTGCCTAAAGCCTTCTTTGACCTCACCGTGGTAGAGAAGCTTGAAGTGTATCTCGTTGTCGTAGGAAGAGCAGGGTGGGTCACTGGCCTGCATCACACACAGCAGCTTCAGCACCAGAGGGAGGGAGTCCACCGCTAAGCAAAGAGAGCCAGATGGAGAGAGAGAGAGAGAGAGAGAGAGAGAGAGAGAAAGACAAAAATGACAACTGGAGTAAGAATTGGATATTAAGTGGGAGTGTGTCTGTGGGCAGAGAAGGAAAAGGGAGAGGGAAATGAGACTGTGGAGGGGTACTGTGAATGAGAAAATAGACAGACAGGAAGATAGATAAAGAGAGACAGGGAGGGAAGAAATAATAGAAAAATAGTGAAAGGGTTGTGAGAGAAGAGGAAAGAGATAGTTAAAAATAGAAGTGACAGTGAGAAGGAGAATGAGAGAAAATGGTAGGTATGTAAGCGTATGTGAGAGAGAGGGAGTGGAGCAGGTAAGGGATTGCCTGACACTCATTCTGAATTAGCATTTCGCCTCGCCTCATTATTCAGTCTGAAACCCGACGTCCCCAGAGTAGTTTTCAGCGATGCCAAATTGGAGGACATTGTTCAAACTGACACTGTTCAAACACCAATTTGGAACTTCTCTAACCAATGAGAGTATGTCTCACTACCCGGCGGACTTAATGAAGGTCTGGTTTACCCACACAGGGAGGCCAGAGCCGATGTTTCTGAAAAGATCAATGGAATGGTTTTATCGCCACAGTGATTATCTGGCTGGTCACAGGAAAGCAATGCCAGAACCACAAATTACCATACTCATTTCTTTAAATAACAATGTTCTTTAGGCTGGATCCAGGGACGGTATAAGAGCGAAAGGGAGAGAGAGAGCAGAGACAGAGAGTGTGCAGAGATGTAAATAGAAGAGGCGAAAGTAGATGAAGAAAGGGAGCCCTCTAACAGGAAAAGGAAGGGAGGGAGATCAGGCAGAACAGTCATCTATATACTCCTCCCACCGCTATAGTGCATAACATTAAAATAACTCCCCCCGGACATTGCTGCATTAGAGGCTAATATAAAGTATATATTAATGTAAATTACAGTGGGCTGAACTGGAACACGTGCGAGGCTAACCGTCTCTAATCCCCACAGGGACTACTATAAGCATAAAGCAGGCAGAGGCTAACCACAGTAACAGTTTCTGTATCCACACTTGGCCTACTGGTGTTGTGCCCTTCAGCTATGCTCATTAACCTGGTCAAGTTAACTAAAATAACATATGACATTTGGCAGACACTTTTACCAAAAGCACATTACAGCACCGGAAGACCATGTGGCCTCAGTGGGAATTGAACCTGTAACCATGGAAATGTTAATGTCCTACCCATTGAGGACAGCATGCAGGTTTTCACACCACCAAATCAAACTGATACTGAACTGAACTAAGCTGAACTGGGTTGTATTCAATAGCATAGTCAAGGGTATATATACAGGGTTCCTACACCTTTTTGCTAATCAAACTCCAGACAATTCCAACATTAGCTCTTCCATGACATATAGCACAATTTCAATGACCAATATTTGTCAGAGTCTATGTTACATATGTCAGATTTTCTTACACTGAATATTTCATCTGAATGTCTCGTCTTATTTCTGGCTACAAGTATCACTTAGGGCCAATACTATCAGGAAAATTTTGTTTTTATTCCTTAAAAGGTAAGTGGATCAACACACAGCCAAGCTTGGCATTAAACATTTCCCTGATTGGAAAAAAATTTGAAATCAACAAATTTAATTTCCACAACTATATACACATGTTCCATTTTCTATAACTTTTCCAGTCCTGGAAAATCACTATGCACAAACCTAATCACCAGAGAAATATATATTGCACTGGATGTATATAGTATATAGAGTCATAGTAACCCATAGTCACTGACATAGTGGTTGTTCAGGAATGGGATGATCCAACCAAACGTTTTTGGAGGCTCCAAGGTGACCTGAGGTGAACCGTATTGGGCTGGGCTTCCTGAATCCCCCTCAGACTGTCTTGGAACAAAGACAATCTTGGTGCTAGATTAGCAAATCCACCAGCCCTAGCCAGATTACTACTTAGACTGGTTGATGGAAAGATGAGAAGAGTCATTTATGTGTGAGGAGGTTAAAGTGGAGAGAGATGGTTATTATATGAAAGCTGAGAGGCATCACTGAGATATGGGCTCAAAATGGAATAATAGTGCAAATGGGGTAAATTTATGATTGGACAGATTGTGTAGCTGGAGACAGGAGGCAGAGCTGAGAGGTGCTGTCCTGTATATCTAAATGTTTCCCACTCTACAAATGTTGTCTGGATTTATTTGAAAAGATCTCTCAGACACATTGCCAACAATAGCTGTTGCCATGCCAATTAATGTTTTTTTTAGCCCACATGTATCTGTAATCCACACACAAGTTGCATTGCCCCAGCACTGTGTTCAGTATTAAGGACGTTATTCCTCCCTAGAATGTCTGCAAGAATGCAAAAAAACCTCTGTACTATAGAAGCCTTAACCATACACTGGCACTATGGTCTATTCAAACTAAATCAATACAAGCCAAGTGCCTTTTCTAAGGGCCTAGTCATTCATAGTGCAGTCATCTAGGTAGAACAGTATCTCACTTCCCACCTTTTCTATTGAAAAAGGATGTTTGGGAGGATGTGTTTTAAGGGAGGAGTAATGGCACAAACCTGCAAACATTAATCAGAGGTGTGAAGTGTAATCACAAAGCCTAAAACCTGTCTGTTTTGAAATCTAACAGTACAATTTAAAGAAATAACATAGCATAGCACATGTATGTAAGACATTCAATAATACTTTATCTAAGCTTATTTTTGGCAGTGTTGCTGTATTTGATAGTAGAGATGGGGGGATGACACGCAACAAACTTCCAAGGCTGGATTCGAACCCAGGATGTCACAGTACATGTACATGATATGCACCTTAGCCGACTGAGCCCCAGACACTGAATGCTACTTAAGAAACCATCCTTACTTCAATTATGTTGCAAACCTGTTAGCTTTGTCAGACACTGTCAGTCAAATGTACTCCAAATTAGATGTGCTGCTATGTGGCAGACCCTGCACTCCTGACCTTGTGGAGGAGGGCATCTAAAACAACAATTTCAATCAATAGTGTGTCACAAAAGAGGACTCTCCTTCAAAAACAGAATTGACGCAGTCATATGCCAGTGTTTAACTGGGCCATATCATTCTATAGCTGTGAAGATAATTCTTCACAACAAATATCCCAATATGTGAAATGACATTGAGTCTACAACTCCAAAAAATGACAAAAACAAAATTCCATTAAAAATACATCTAACCAAAAATAACTTTTCAGTCAATATCAAATGATGGGCGTCTGAGCTCAAATAGCCTAGCTGCGGCTGCTGTGGCTGCTGGCTGTTTACAAAGCCAAGATTTAATTGAGTTGCTGTTTTAGTGTTTGCTGTGCGGGGAGGAGGACACTATCAGAGTGTATTTGTTCTACAGAAGGTTACAGGGTAAACTTGTTTGTCTGTGTGTGTGTGTGTGTGTGTATGTGCGACACTCCTTTCCACCACAGCTTGGGATGAGCAGAGCATAGACTATTTCATTTCACTGTTTAAGAGTTTAAATGTGTATGACTGAAGGCAGAAAAACACCCAGGAAAAAACTGGCTCTCTCATCAGAAAAGCAGTCTCAGGAGAGCAACAACATTTACCTCAATCCATCAACTGTACCTCTGCTTTAATGAGACATAATTAAGCATCAAGCCAAATCAATTTAAAGTAATCTTGATTCATGATGGTGACCTCGATATGATATTCGTTATCACTGCAAAAGAAAATTAAACTCAACCAGAAAAATACATGTTGTGGGAGAAAGTATTTGGGCTTGCTGAGAGGAGCTGGACTTATTACTGCAGCAATGGATTCTGTAGCCCTGTAGAGTTAGCAAGATGTTAAGGTATTAGTGAGCATTACCGCATCTAAATTTGGCTTCAGTCTATGACAAAGCTGACTGGCTTGCAAAAGAGAGAGAAGTAAGGATGGTCTTAAGTAGGATGGTGTCTTACGTGTAATATAACATTCAAGGAATATGATGTCAATGGAGTAGCGGCTAGAGTGAGGCCTTTCCTTTTTGGAGGTCAATAGCTGTCAATGGATAATGAATTTTATATTAAAGGTAGCCAACGTGAGCAATCATGCTTTGATCAGTGTTTTCCATTAGAGCAAAGTTTCTTCCACAACATGTATCAACTGTGCATTTTTGTAATACTTGATAGTGTGTCTGCATGTGTGTGTGTATGTGTGACACACGCATGTACCTGTGTGCAGAAGCATGAATGGATAAGGTGGTGTTCGAACAAATGGAAACCTAAGGTTATGCATGTACACTATTGTATTGTGTTGGATGGTGTGCTGTTGGTGCATGTACACTATTTCATTGTTTGATGCTCTAAAATGATAAGGTGATTGTAGCAGGGTGAGGTTGGTAACGCACAACCTTTTTACTCTCCGATTGAAGTCCATTCAATTCAAATGAGAATCCATTACTGCTGCATCACTCCATTGCATTATGTTGCAATGAAGATGTTGCATGAGCTGATGTGAACACATGTGTCTTACCTCCTGCATTTTGTCCCTGTCCTGGTCCCTGGCTGTTCTCCACACTGAGTCTCTGTAACACCTGGAGCAGCGCTGGTCTGAGCAGGGCACACAGGTCGGCCTCACAACTCCTCTGACCCCGCAAGAAGACTCCCAGCACCCCCAGAGCCCGCTCTGCCAGGGGAGCCTCCCTGGTACACACCATACCCTACATATAGTCAGGCAGACAAACAGACAGACAGGGTGACAGAGGCAGGACGACAGGCAGAAAGGGTTAACTGTAGACAGGTCTGGTGGGGCATCACAACGCCACAAGCTTTATGCTCATGGTCTACAGATGAATTGTCAAAGATTATTGGGCCACCCTTCACTGTATCTATCCTGCATTTTAGCAGCACAGTAGCGAGAATGTAAAAAGTGTCTCCATTTTTATGTGGCCAGCCTCTTAAATACCAGTCCCTGTTTGGGGTCTCCAATTATTACCAGCAGGGTCAGTATAATAGCTGGGTACTTGTCCATCAGTAACAGTAGCCCCACGGTTTCTGGGTCTGGCTCCTGATCTTGTTTCTCTTCTGTCAGGCTCTCTCTCTTCTCCCCTTTCTCCTGTTTGTCTGCCTGTTCCCGGGCATGGAATCAAATCAGTTTTTTGTTCAATTCCGATTGTAATTTTAGAGAGTGTATAGAGAATTAGAAACTAATTCTCTTGCTATAAAAAGCACATTATATCAAATCAATCATAAAGTGCTTTTGAACAATTACTCGGATTAAGTGAAATGTACAAATGCATTCAATCAAATCAGTCAAATTAATTACTGACTGTGTTAAATGTGAGTTACTGATGGAAGAGAAACTCAAGTGACCTTCACTGTGGTCTGCTCTGGTTCTGGGTGATGGGCTTGCTGGGTCAGCCATAGCTCCAGGACCATCAGCCCGAATCTCTCTGCTAGCTCTGTGTAGCGGCAGATAAAGTGGAGGAGTGGAGGATGGTGAATGTAGAGGGAGGAGAAGCTTTGGCAGGAGGACAGGGCCTTGCTGATGCAGTTCAAAGGAGCCTGGAGTAGGTTGAAAAGTTGAATTACTTACTTTGAGAGGAGAATATAGACATGGGTTTCAAAGTTTGTTGATTAATTTTCTTTATGACTGGTGAAAAAAACCCACTGAGACTGAGCCATCAGTCACGGAAGGAAGTCTCCTAGAGGGTATAATCTATCACCTTTTTACTATTCACAGTAAATATAAATACCATGAAGTACTTGTGGAGATGTTTTTGCAATGTAATATTCTGGACTAAAGAAAACTATACTTCTTGACAGTGTTAAAATGTGATTTGTTCTGTACAGCTTTTGAAAAAAGGTAAGCTATAATTAATCCTTACAGTTGATTCATCTACAGCGCAATATGAATTTGACATCAAAAGATTAATATGAGCCATCAAGCTTTGATTCTTTGTATTCACTGGCTTCCAAGTTAATGCCTTCCATATTAGACTATACTAAAATGTAGCCCCAGTAGGAAAGAACATCACATTGAACACCATGGTGAAATCTGACAGTTTAATGTTGCCTTGCTTATAAGCAAACATACACATCTCACAGAATATGACTCAAGACATTTTCAAATTTGTTAGGATCCACTAGTAAATTTGGCATACATACCATTCACCGAGCATTTAAAACTAATGCACACTGCTTCCCACCGCCCCCACAGTGTATTTTGCTGAACAAATACAAAGGTAACAGGTAAACCAATTATAAAAGTATTCTTCTTGGTGGATCATATGTATGCCTGAATTATGAATGAAATTTATTTTATGTATGTAATTATGTATGTATGACTTTACCAGTGGACGCTAACGATTCAAAAAAGGTCTTATGTCATCAACGAGATAGGATTGTTTGCTCAATTTCAGAGTTTGATGTAACAGCAACGTTGAGGCTATCTAAAACCATGACAAGAGCAAAAAAGACCAACCAGTAACAATATTTTCCATGTTCTGTCAACTTTCTTTCCACATTCTTGTAGAAGTTACAGTGTGTGTTGTGGCTTCTATTGAGTGAACTGATCAGAGTTAGAGTTACCCTGTCGAGGGTGGGGCTCTTGTCCTGTGTGACTGCCAGCAGGTAGAGGGCAGACCTGAGCACAGAGCAAGGCAGAGGACAGTCGCCCTGATCCTGAACCGAATGTAGTAGCCACACCACGCTGGAGAACACTGTCTGGTCTGGGAGGAGCCTGGACAACACACACACACACACACACACACACACACACACACACACACACACACACACAGTTACAGACACACACTCACACATAGACATACAGTTACAGAAATACAAACAACAAACTTTGCGTGCAAAGCAGGGAAAGTGCTAGCGGGGCTTGTTGATGGACCAAACTTCCTCTCTATCTCTCTATCTCTGTCTCTCTCTCTCTCACACACACGCACACACACACACACACACACACACACACACACACACACACACACCACAACACACCATACACACACTATGCACAGACACAGACAGCCCTCCCACGCTATGTAAATCTCTGGTCGCAGCTTTGTTAATCTTGATGAGACCACACAGAGAGGCAGAGAGAGGATTTCATCCCTAAGGTTCCACAGAAGGACAGATTAAGCTTTCCAAAGAAACCCCCGTATCTCTGTAGTCATAAAATATTAGAAGACCCTTGATGGGCCACTGCAGCAGCACTGGAGCAGGGAGAGAGCTCGAGCAGCAGGTTTAACACCAGCTGGTTTCTTAGCTTACAAACATGCAAAACAGGAGGGATGGACTTAAAGTGGTGCACCAACACCAATACTGTTAATGACTATAAGGAGGTTTTGCAATGCTCTAATGAGCCCCAGGGAGTAGGTCTTTTCATTTGCTACCCTCCACATGTCAAAGCAAATGGTCAGCTACAGAACAGCAGCCCTGGAACTGCTAGAAATTCAATGTCTTGCTCAAGGACACTTGCAGGGCAAATGGTTACTGTCACAGGGGATCGAACCCAGGTTGAAGCGGTCTCTCTAATCACTAGGCCACTCTACTGCCACAATACCACGCTAAACTACTTGTATTTTATATCATAAATAGGGTATGTTATTTACTGATGCTGAAATATTTACTGATTTCATTTCCACAACCAACCAACTGAGAACATGCAATTTGATTAGATTAGCACTGGCTAAGTTTAAAAATAAACAAAGTCAGTGCCATGAAAAGTGCTCAGTATTCAGTACCAGCAAGAATCAATAATTAAGGAGGAAGGAAACAGGTTCATGAATTCACTTTAATCGTCACATACACATACATGCAGTGAAATTATTTTTCTGCACACCCCTGACTATGTATACACACAACATATCACCCCACACACATGCACATGCATTTTCAGGTCAGGGGGCAGAGCGGCCATCCAACGGCACGCCCTCCAGTGATGGGTCGGCCTCTCTAACCGCTAGGCCAACCTGCTTAAGTATTATTCCTTGGCATAAAACCACTATTGGTGCACCTCTGGCACTGGTCTCCCTAAAACATTCATGGCACCCAAAGCCTTTGTTACTGCTTTATTCAGATAATTGAAAAATACATGGTTACTGTATAAATTATGAATCCCCAGGGTGATTCGTGCATGCCTTTAACAAGGATAAGAAAATGTCTATGTATGTGAATAAAGGAAGTGTTTTCATTTGTGAGAATTTGTCCATTAGTGTTTGAGTGTGCATGTTCTGTTACCTGACCCTATGCTGCAGGGCCCAATGTAGCAGAGTGGCCAGAAATTATTGAGTGGCTAGAGGTCCTGTGTGTCTTTGTGTGTATGTGTGTATGTGTGTGTGTGTGTTCTTGCCTGTGCATTTATATGCCTGTATATTATCTAACCTTATGCCGGAGGGTGAAATATAGCATATTGAATGGCCCAAGGTCATGTTGATTCAGAGTGTGCATGTGGATGCATGTGTGTGTGAAGTATCACCTGTCTCCTTGCTGCAGGGCTAGATGTAACATTATGACCAGACAGTACTGAGTGGCCCTCGCTCCTGTATAGTCAGACAGCTGGAGCCCCTCACACAGCAGAGAGGGCCAGCCTGAAACACGGCAACACAGAGAGGGAAGGCTGCGCTGTAGAAGATACTCCACTTCCTCAGGATCTGGGTTATGAATAAGAGAATAAAACAGATATAAGAGAGGAATAGGAAAGTGAATGGGAGAGAGAGAGAGAAAGAGAGAGTGAGAGAGAGAGAGAGTGAAAGACAGAGACAGGGGGACTGAAAGAGAAGGAGATATGGATGGAGGAGAGAGGCAAATGGAAAAAAGAGTGTTTATGACTAAATCCAAACAAAAACTGTGGTTTATGAAAAATTGATCTTGGGGCTAAAATGATTTTACATTTTTTCCTATTATCTATAGTATATCAAAATATAAAACCAATTTCCATCATTACCCAAGCCATGAATGCCATGTATATTTAATTTATTTTTAAAAATCACATTCTTTAAAAGGGTTGTATAATCAAAGAATTTTTTTTATAAATGAGGCACCTGGAGAATTTAGAGAGAAGGAATGAAGGATGTAGCATAAAAGAGGACAATAACAAAGACAGAGACAGCAAAGGAGAGATCGATATGGATGGAGCGATAGCAGACACATTAGAGAAGGCCACTCGATGACATGACAACACAGGAGGCTGACAGCACCGAGGGCCTCCACCTCTTCAAGGGCTGGATGACTGGATGATGAAATGTAGAAGACAGTCAATAAGAGAAGGAGAAGAATAAAAGGTACAGCATTAATGGAACAGTGCGAAGGAGACAGGGATGGGGAAAGAAGGAAAGGGAGATATGAAGCATAGGGGAAAATTCTGCCACACGGCAAGAAGGATAGAATAGGCTGCACCACAACACTGCCTCCGTCTCTGAGTGGTCTCTAGGGAGTTGAGAGAAAGGGAAGGAAGGAAGAAGAGGGAGAGGAATATGATATACAGCATAAAAGGGAATGAGAAAGAGAGAACAGTGCAGGGAGAGGAGGTAAGAGATGGAGAGAGGACCACTGACACTATATAAATAAAGGAAATACTGCTTTGCAACACAACCTCTTCCTCTGAAGAGTCGAGCGAGAGAGACAGCGAGAGACAGACAGTGAGAGAGGACAGAATACACCGCAACACAGGGGTTTGGAGAGGGAGAGGAGTAAGGCAGGAACAAAGTATAAAAGGAAGTCACAGGAAAGGAAGGGACAGCGCAAGGAAGAGATGGGAAGAACGGAGAGATTGCAGACACTGGGTAGATAGGGGCCACTGATCCATAACTACACAAAGGTGGTACCACTGCAACAGGGTCTTAGGGAGAGAGACACAGAATAGCATGAGAAGAAAACACAGTATAACAGGTAATGAGAGTATAAGAGAGACGGAAAGAACGGGAGAGAGATAAATGAGGAAGGGAAACAAAGGGAGAGATAGCCGGCACATAGCGCAGAGGGCTGAAGACCAACAGCAAGACAGAGAGGGCACTCTGCATTGCCAAGCACAGGTCTGGAGGGAGAGATGGAGAAAGAGGGATGAATAAAGGATATTGTATGGAAAGGAGAGATGAAGGGAGAGAAGGGAAACCCTCCTGGCCCCAGGCAACCAATGCAGCTTCCACCTCTAGGGATTTGGGGGTAGAGATTGGAGAAGAGAGGGAGAAGAATGAGCAAAGAAGGAAGGATAGAGTGTCAAAGGGAAGAGTAGAAGAGAGAGGAACAAAGCAAGGACAGATAGATGAAGAACAGAGAAAAAGGAGAAAGGCCATACATACAGACACAGCAGACTGCAGTGCGACATGGCCTTTGTCTGCTCAGGACAGAATATAATGAAATATGGTGAAATCTAAAAAAATATGATAAATATCATAACATCATAACATAACATAACATAACATGTTGGGATGGTCTGAATGACGAGGGCAAGGAAGGAGGTGAATAAAAGTTTAGGAAGGGAATAGGGACAAGATTTAGTTTTATTTTCTCCCCATCCCCTTCGCCTCAGGCATCCCTTTGCCTTTTGTCTGTCATAGTAAATAATATCTCTGGCTAAACAAAGGCTAAATAAATAAAGTGGGGGGAAAAAACTAGATGGAAACAAGAGGAAGCGAGGGAGTCAGTATGGCAGAAGTTTGTACAAGAAAAACATCTAACTTGAAACAGAATGGTAAAATTCAAGAAGAGAGGGAGGAAAATGAGAGAAAGAGAGAGCTTGGATAGAAAATGAAAAAGATAAGGGTGATGAGGGAGAAAGTTGTTGACAGGCAGAAAGACGAACAAACACAGAAACCAGCTCTCATTATTCATAGTCACAAACACACATAAGCTTGCATGCACACACACACACACACACACACACACACACACACACACGGATGAAACACACTTGCACACAAACATGTACATCTCATTACCTCAAAGAAAGAACTCCCAAAGTGAGTACATGCCTCATGGGGACAACTGCAGTTTCCAATAAAATTTTAGCCTTTTTCAATCTTCGTAGTAATTTTGTTGTGACTTACAATGAGTGAGTGGGCAGGGGTTCAGTGTCATGCTCTAGGACACTTCGGTTGGCCACTTGACTGTTGATGGACATACACTGGCTGTGCAGTGATTGAACCTGTGACCTTAAAGTTACAGGATAATCTCGCCAAGCACTAGCTTGCCTTGTCGTCAAACAACTCCAGAGAGAAAAAAAGATTTAAAAAATAAAAAAGGCCACTGTGACAGTGCCCCAGGCAGCTGCCTAGTGATCTATGGTGCCTTTTACACCTCACATCATAATGTGTCTGGTATAAAGATTAGATCCTGATATGAGATGTTTCATTTACTCCTGATCAGGGACGATGCTTGAAATTCTGGGCCCCCTGTTAAGATGTCACACTGGATACCCCAATCACCCCCAACTCACACATAAGGTGGGAATATTATAGCACACTAGTGGTGTCCCTGCTCCTGATATCAAAAATGTCTCCAGTAATACAAGACATACTTAATAAGGTCTGGAAACTGATTTTCTTAAACCACCTATGGATGTAGCTTGGAGAAATCTGACTCCTATCCAAGCTGGGTGTATTTACATCTGTGTTTAAATGTAGCTTGGAGTCAGACTATGTCTATTGGGATTTTATTACAAGATTTAAATGGGGCCTAGTGCTTTTCAATGGGCACTCTAATAAATTCTAGAATAAAAGTTGTTCTTGAATCCACAGTATCCAATGACTTGCTAGGAGGCTGAGGGGAACAACAGTGTATTTTTGTTGGTGTGTGTGTGTGTGTGTCTGTACCATGTTGGTATGAGCCAGTTGAAGGGTATGACTGAGACAGCAAGCACATACTGAGTTTCAGCAAAAAACCACAGCAAGATGTGTTCAGATCTGGGTTCCTGAAAGACATTGAGAAAGAGAGAGAGACACGTAGAGAAAGTCACACAGAGAAGAAAGAGAGAGAGAGAGAGAGAGAGAGAGAGAGAGAGAGAGAGAGAGAGAGAGAGAGAGGGAGAGAGAATAAACATGAATAGAAAGAATAGATAATAGCCTGCAGTAGATTGCGATATAGAAAGAGTGAGGGCAGCTGGGGCAGAGTAACAACACATGACATATCCAAAATGCACGGTGAATAGTGAACGTTGACAGGCAAACAGGAAGAACTTTAACTCAATCCTTTCATTTATGAAACACAGAGACTGTAAGGTTTCAGTTGCATTACAGCTCAGAGCAGGGGGGCCTCAGCCTACCATGTCACACCATACCACACACACACACACACGCACGCGCACGCGCACACACACACACACACTGGGTTTTGAGGCTGCAATTCTGTTGCTCACAGACAGATACACTGCTGAGAAGACTGGCCTAATGGAAAGAAGGAGATAGAGTGACTGAAAAATGACAGACGCCTCACTCTGTCATCTGTCTCACTGTTCAATGTGCTCCAACAGAGAATGATAATAAGAACTCAGCCTTCTGGGCCACCATGATTTAACACACACATAGTGGCCATTTCCCACAGCTCAAATTACAGGGGTGGTATGCGTCACAAGACTATGTTCATTAGCTCTATTTCCATTCTACAGGTGGTCTATAGGCATTCCTTTACCCATTCCATGTATAGTGATAAATATATAGAAAAGAAAATCAAACATTGAACTGACATTTAACATAATAACAAACAAAACAAACAAAAACCCACACTTCCCCCCAATCTCTCTGATCCACTTAGTTTGATCCAATAACTGCTAATTAGGAGCATGAGTGTCAAGCAGACGGAATTTGCAGGTGCAACTCAAAAACTCAAAAATCTACAAAATAATAATTCCATAACAAACAAAACTATGAACCTAAGAATATTCCAAACTAAACTGGATCTAGATCTAGAAATCAGGGCGCACCACATACATATGGGTGAGTGTAAACATATCTTTTCACCTTATTAGTGAGGCATGCCGCTCCGTCACACACATCCACACCCACACACACCCACAGAGCAATTAACAAAGCACTGTTGTCTGAAGCCTAAAGCTCCTGCTGGCCTCCCACATAGGTAGTATATTTGGGTAGTTTGTGTGTGTGTGTGTGTGTGTGTGCGCGCGCGCGTGTGTGCATCCTCAGGTTATCCCATTACCTGTTTCCCGCACAGAAGAGAGCTTTGTGTTCCAGAGCCATTCTGTAGAAACCAGATGATGCTGGAGGGAATAAAACGAGCAAAAGAAAGAGAAGGGGGAAATTGAGGAGAAAGATGGGGAACAGGAGGAGGAAGAGACGAAGGTAGAAGAGGAGGATAAAAAGGAAGAAGAGAAAGAAGGAAGAGGAGGAGAGGAAGGATGATGAATATCCACACTATCCACAAACCTTTGCATTTTCATCTCACATTATTTAAAAAAGCTTAAATCTGCCCACAACTTATTCTAAAAATACTGTTATAAGGATCAGTGGGAACAGGACAGCAGCTCTTTTTTAATCCTAAGTAAAAAAACAGCTATATTATAAAACTGTACTTAATAGCCTGGCCGTTTATGTGCTGCAGTAAAGGAGAGCACCCTTCACTTATTAGACAGGTTTTTATTTCATAAAGCAATTAACTCGCTTTCTCTCTTTCTCGCTTTTGGATCAATGCCAAGATCCCTATCAGCTGCATCTCCTGAAATCTGTTCTGCATAGGCGACCACTTGCAGCATAAATTTCATCCTGAAGGTTCTTTTTAGTACCACGGCACTGGCTGGCCTGTCAATCGTGAGCCTGAGGCAAAAAGTTTCTCCGGTCAATAATGGAGGCTCATCATCTGGGCTGCTGGCTTTGGACAGATGGCTTTATATTTTCCCTACTGTGATATGAATTTCATCATCACGTTTTTCAGTGTTTTTCAGGCTATTACTTGATATACATTACCTTATATATATTAGCTAAAGGTCATACACCAGAGGAGGACAGAATTCATTTTATGTTCTATTGTTCTTTATGAACCGATAAGTGAGCTTTACAGGAAATTACTTCTATTTCTGCAAGTTTCTTTAGGTTACACTATTAAGAAAGATTATAGATATGTTTCAGAAAAGGTGAATTCTATGTGGCACACTATTTGTAAAGCTCGAGTGAAACGGCAATGTACTTTGTGTAATACCTAAGTGTTTTAAGTGTATTTAGAGTGCATGGCAGTGAAATCAAATCAAATCACATCAGTTGAGACTCACCGTTGATTAAAAGTCTACGGCGTTAGCCTACTCACCTAGCTTACAGGCAAAGACGGGCATGAGACAGGGGAGGAGGGTAAACTGGGAGGATAGGATGGAGTAGAAGCACTGCAGCACTCGGGCACTGGGAGCACACTCACACGCCCTCTACAAACATGCGCACACACACACACACACACACACAGAGGAAATCATAGACAAATCATCAAATGTGACACAAACTGTAAGCTACTGTGGCTCTTCTGGTAGTCTGGTAGCTAGTTTATAGACTGAATTTGTGGAGCCTCATTGAAGCAGCTTTTATTAGATCTCTATGCGCAAAACACTTCCTAGACCTACAGTAGTGGTTCTGCTTGTCAAGCTCAAATGTCTGTGTGTACACACAAATAATGAAGACAGATGCAGTATGGCTGTGGTTATTAATATAATAATTTAGAGGAACTGCCAGAGGAAATAGCCACCGTGACCTAGTTCTCAGAAAACAGATGTGAAGAACTGCAAGATCTTTTTCTTTCTGGTACTGTGTCTGATATGTGTGTGTATGAGAGACAGACAGAATACATATAGAAAGAGAAACAGATGTCTGTATTTGTGTTTGTGTGTGCACATTTATTTGTGTGTGTATCCAGGTCTCACCGTGACAGTGGGTATGCAGACGGTGTCGCAGCAGCGCAGCAAACACCGACACAGAGACTCCAGTGAGTCCTGAGCCTGGGCTTGTTTAGACGGAGCTGTGAACGCATTCTCCTTCAGAAGGGGCTCTGACGCACACTGCTCAGCCAGCCTTGGACACACACAAATAAAGCATACCATACAGAGAAAAAAACTAATTCTTTCTCTCCCACATAAACAGATGCAAACATACTCACATACGCAAGCGCAATTGGAAAGACACACTAACCCACATACACAAGCACGCGCACACACACACACACACAAATGCACACACTTACCAAGGATATGAATAAACTACCTCATCTACAGTGCTGTATGTCAATGCAAATATACACTGCAAAAAGTGTTAATGTCATATTATTAAAATGTTCTTAACATAATACACAAATAAAAAATTCTGTCAGTGGGATGAGATAATTCCACTTGTTTCCAATGCAATCACTTCATTCAATTTTCAATTGTTTTAAGAAAAATAAGATTGCAAAACTCAATAGTAGATTAAATGACTTGTTAAGAGGAATACTTTTGTAGTGTAGCACTAACAATGTAGAAACAACATAAGACTGAATGCTTGGCCCCAATCAAAGTGACACAATTATTTCACTGCTGAACCATCCGAGTGACCCCATTTCACTCCCTGCACATGTGACTGGACACTGTGCTAACCTGCAGGCAGCCTGGAAACAGGCCAGGGCCTGGAGTAGAAACCCTCCAGACCTGGAAGCCTGGCTGTTGGGGTCCGCCCTCATCAGGCTCCCCTGGCGGAGAACAGACAGGATTAGAAGAGAATACAATATAAGAGAGAAAGAGGAGCGGCGAGGGAGAAGAGCCAATCAAATCGCAACACATCACATCAGAAATGAACGTATCATCCTATCAAAGCACATCATCCAACCAGTTTTCCTCACAGGGATGATTTCATCTAAGTTTCATCTAAAAATAATGAAACTGTTTGGAAGAGGGGGAAGAAGAAAATAAAACCTCTCCATTGAGATGGAACCTGTAAAATCCTTTTTTCTGTATTTCTTTAGTGTATATCAATCAAATCATCATCATATTTCCACCTGGCAATATAGGGATTGTGTCTCGATGTGATTAAACTGGATTACATTTATACCGATTGAACTCAAATTTCTCTTTCCCTTGTCTGACACCTGTTTGATTGGCATACAGGTGGACCCATTGGTCTGTGGACCCATGTGCAAAAGTTTATTTCCATTTATGTGCTATTATGATAAAATGCAGCTTTATTGCCCCTCGTTGTGCAGCAGCAAAAGTAATAGGAAAAAGAATATAAGCACACAGATAAAGAAATAAAAATGAGGAATATACAGAGTCCCCATGGAATTTATGCATTTTTGCTCTATCCGATTACAATCTAATCACCCAGGATGCAGGTTAATTCCAGGTATAAAGTGCGTCATACTGACATAAACATGAAGTAAGGCACACTCACGGTGCTCGGTCGATGAGCAGATGAGGGTAGAGAAAGCTCAGAGCATCTGGTAGTGACGGCCTCTACCAACCTCTCTATCTTCTTGTACTGGACTGGGCTGGACTGGTGGTTCAGTCTGGAGAACACGGTGAGGCATAAATATTTACAGAGAGAAGGCGTGCCATAGGACGTTAATGTCTGCAATATGGTTGCCTGAAGGGAGTGAGGGAGGAAGAGAGAGAGGAGAACATGTGCGTCTGACCTAGTGTGTTTGTGTATGTGTGTAAGTGAATAAGTGATTGAGTGTACTTCATGTAGCTGTTTGCCAGAGGCTAGGGAGTTTTTAGGGGGTTTAAAGTCTGCCTATACTAGCGTGCATGGGTCTGTGAGTGTGTGTATATGTGGCTGTGAGAATGTGCATGTGTGCCTGCATAAGTGCATTTTCCTCAGGATACGGGTTTACATGTGTCCTTGATAATAAGGGTGTCAGCATTTGTCTACACCTGTTTGTGTATGTGTGTGTTTCTATGTCTGTTTGTATTTATCTGTGTGTGTGTGTGTGTGTACCGGAGGAGGGAAGTGGCAGCGTGGGCAGCCTCTGTGGCCACCAGCAGACAGGAGGAGGAGATTCCAGTTACAACGGCCTCTGACACTGCTACAAACCCTGGACCACTGGGGAACAGACGCACGCCTGGGGGCTGCCTGGACACACACGCACACACACACACGTATATGCACACGCACACGCACTCACATACAGAGAGAAATCAAGAAACAGCATTTCATTACATTCATTTATGTGCCACCCACAGTTGAATGTGAATGTCCTCCCAGGGGTCACTTGGATAAATATATAATGGAAATTCCTCATCTGACCTTATTGCTCATTTTTTAACATGGACATTTTTTAACATGCAGTGCAGAGACAGAAGCCAAATGGATTAACTTAATGTCTATCTATCAATATATCTGTCTGTCTGTCTTTAGCTTGCTCTCCCAAAATGAGTGATTATTTGTTGAGTCACAATCAACCCATCCTCGCTCTCTCTCCTTCACCTACACTTACAGACTCTAATTTTCTCTCTTTCAAAGCAGGGACACATAATAAACAAATAACGCTGACCTACTGGCGTTACAAAGATCACCATTGTTTTTTCTCTGGTCTGTGACGTGGCACCCAACAGCTGGTTCGCTGTTGCCACAACAGCAGCCTAGTGGAGCCTAAATAACACATGCATGCACATAACGGTACACACACACACACACACTGACAAATACATATGCAGACAGACACAAGCAAGTATGCAACAAAGCAGTGGTATAGTGCATGTGACCTAGACACACACTGACATACAAACAAATACATAGCCACTCACATGCACAAAATCTTCCTTTCACACGCACGCACGCACGCACACACGCACGCGCACGCACACACACACACACACACACACACACACACACACACACACACTTCACTTCACTTCAGCTTGTTCAGCATTTTGAGAGCCAAAGTCTAGCTACGTTTTTACTGTTCCACTCAGCGTAAAGGACAAATTTCCCTCGCCTTTTGAAATCTTTTATCCCCTGTATCCCTGTCATGTGACGGGTGGGACTTTCCATTAAAATTATGTCAACCTTGCAGAAATATGAGCGTGTTTTACTGCCTCATAATATATTCTCATCTGTAAGCCAGCAGACAGTTAATTCAAATCTAATTAAACTACCCTGCCTGCCATATTTAACATGTTTTACAGGAGATCCCTTTTCTGCACCGGTGTAGCTGAATTTGTACATGCTGTTCTATATATTATACTCAGTATAGGCAATCCTTAATTTGTTCTAACTTCAGACATTTGAATTAACCACAAAACAAAATAACCATATGGTATGTACAAAGTATACAGTGGGATCCAAAAGTCTGAGTCCACTACGAAGAACTCTGTTGTATCAGCATTTATCAAAAATGAATACAATCTTTTAGTCAAATAATATTTCTCCAAACAAGATTACTTTATTAAATTTCAACAAAATATCAATATCTGGTATTAGTTGACCAAAACAATTCACACTGTGTATTAGGAGAATACATGTGGTAATATTTAAATGAAATATCTGGTGTGACAAACAAACCTTCCAAATGGTGCATGAATTCAGATATTCAGTTTCAATTTCATACAAGCATTTCACAAAATTAAAAATTTTTAGATTTGTATCAGTTGTAAATAGTGTATTCTTGAATAAAAAGTATCAACTAAGTAAAACATTTTTATTATTTTTTGATACATGATGAAAACAACCTGGTAGTGGAGTCTTTTGGACCCCACTGTACTTCAGTCAGGAACACTAGTGTCATGAAGTTAAAACCTTTTATAGCACAAATGGTTATACAGTTGTATTTGCCAGTAGTGCTCCCTGTATGAATTCAAGCGGCATGCTAATGATTCAGCGGGGAGAACCAGAACCCAGCTGACCCAGCCAGATTATATTGATTGATAAGAAAACAGAACAAGAGGGAGTAACAGCACAACCAGTCACAGCAACGGGAGGCAGGTAGAAACCAAAGGGAAGAATAAGAGCGTAGAGAGCTGAGAGCGTAAATGGGTCGCTGGATTGACGTGTTGAATGTGACTGATGTTTTTGATCAGCTAACGATCAGCTGATGTTGCGTGCATGACTTGCGTGTCCTGCCTGAACTCACGCAATGCTTCATAGTATCTTTGTATAATTGTGTATAGTGGCTTGTATTTTTGGTGTTGTGAAATGCAGAGGCTTTACAACTGCATCTTAGACTGAGCACGGCGTGTGCAACTAATAATATAACTGCTCTATAATGTCTCTATATAAATCCTGCTAATGTAATACTAATATTGACTAATAATGTAATAACTATAATAATTCTAATATAATATACATAATAATTAAGAAGAATGTAGTAGCTCGAGTTATTATATATCATCAATATTACATTGATAATATATTTTCACAAGCTATTACATTATCCAGCAGTTATTACAATATAATTTGCTACATGATCTCTTCCCTGAATATCAGAATCAGAATCAAAATCAGAAACAGGTTTATTGCCAAATATGTTTTCACATACGAGGAATTTGTCTGACCTGTATTATAAAGCATTTCAGTTACCGGATCATTTGACGTCTTCACATGACCTCCATTCATGAATGTGACTTAAATGCTAAATCTAACAGTAACCTAATCATCATTTGATATTTTATTTCCTTTGTGAAGACCTATTTTCTTGTAATCTTACCATACTTGTGGAGAAGTCAGAACCTTGTAAGTAGAGTTAAAGTGCCATAAACACACAGACCATTCTCACCTTTCCAGTATCTCAGTGAGAAGCAGCAGGCCTTGTTTCTGCACCTCCAGGTTGGTCATCCTCAGAGCCTCCTTCAGACTGCGCACCAGGGACTCAATACCTAATACACACACACACACAACCTAGTACATCTCCTAACCTCAAAGAAATACTTGACTCAACACAGTGACATACACACAATTTGGAATGGGCATGCGCGTGCCGGTGTAAACAGGAAGCAGATTGTCCCACGACAAGGTGGAACTGTAACAAACGAGTATAAGGCGATAAACGCGGCGGAGAATAGCAAAAGCAAATACGGCGACATATTACAGCGGTACCAGGAGCACTATCCATCGCCAGGGAAGGATACATCTGACTGATAAGACCCAATCAGACCCAATCAGAAAATGCTGCTGTGGGAGAGCCAGCTAGGGCAGAAGCAACAGGTGAAATTGACAGCAAACACAGAGAGATGTAGAAGCAGGGCAGGTCAGAAAAGCAGATTTCTCAGGAAAAGGGGCCTCATTTCTATTCTTCTGTGCCTGTATATATTTTGTTATTTGTTTGACACAACGTGACGCAATGGGGATGTATATATTGTTCAGTTATTCATTTGTCACAAAGTACTTGGCAATTAAAATATTTGCAGTGGAGTACCTTATATACGGTATTATTTAATAATTAATTTAAGAAAGCAGACCCACATGCAGGAGCATGCACACACAAACACAGCATAGTAGTCCATATATCATAATATAAATATCCACATAAGAGATATTCTAACATTGCATACCTGAACTGATCCATGAGCAAAAAGCTTTTACAGGAAACTATCTCTCTCTCTCTCTCTCACCACACACACACACACACACACACACACACACACAATACACAGTCTGACAGGACCCTGGGCCATGCGTACACATGCACGCTCTCTTCCTTTATCTCTTTCTAGCTCTTTTAGACACACATTTGCACATGCACACACACACACACACACACACAGAGATGATACAGTTGTGCCTCAGGACTGTTTTCTGTTCTGCCTGTGCTGTCTCACCGTAGACAGAATGACACTGGGAGAAGAAGAGCGGGTCCTCTGTCAGTAGCAGCAGGCAGCTGTAGACAGACCACAGCAGCACATCACTAGTAGTGCTGCACAGCCGCTCAAACAGAAACTCTACAGGGGGAAAAGAGAGAGACAGAGAAAAAATGTGAGAGACAGACAAAAAGAGAAAGAAAGAAGCAAAAACAGAGAAAGAGAAGTGTGAGAGATGAAGAGAGAGATAGCAAGAGAGACAAAGAGAATGTATCAAAAACTGAGCAAAAGTAATACAATGAGAAAGAGTAAAAATCTAAATAGAATGAGAGATGGAGACAGGAAGAGAGGAGAAAGTAACAAAGACAGGATCAAGAGAAATATATTGAGAAACAAAAAGAAAAATATGACAAAGATAGTGAGACGGAGAAAGGGAATAAAAAGGGGATGGTAAGAAGAAGGCAGTGGAAATTAGTGAAATCAGAGGGCAGGCGACTGCTTGTATCGACTATACACCGATCAGCCATAACATTAAAACCATTCGGCAGTGGACAGGGGTCAGCATGGGCACTCTGACTGCAGCTACGCAGCAAGCTGCGATGCACTGTGTGTTCTGACACCTTTCTATAGCCAGCATTAACTTGTTCAGCAATTTGTGCTACAGTAGCTCTTCTGTGGGATCGGACCAGATGGGCTAGCCTTCGCTCCCCACATGCATCAATGAGCCTTGGGCGCCCATGACCCTGTCGTCGGTTCACCGGTTCTTCCTTGGACCACTTTTGGTAGGTACTAACCACTGCATACCAGGAACACCCCACAAGACCTGCCGTTTTGGAGATGCTCTGACCCAGTCGTCTAGCCATCACAATTTGGCCCTTGTCAAAGTCACTCAGATCCATACGCTTGCTCATTTTTCCTGCTTCCAACACGTCAACTTCAAGAACTGACTGTTCACTTTCTTCCCAATATATCCCACCCCTTGACAGGTGCTATTGTAACAAGATAATCGATGTTATTCACTTCACCTGTTAGTGATTTTAATGTTGTGGCTGATCGGTGTAGCTCGTACTGCACCTTCCAGCCACAGAGTGTGTGTGTGTGTGTGTGTGTGTGTGTGTGTGTGTGAGAATGTGTGTCTCACCAGGTACGTCAGCCAGGATGAAGGGGGTACAGTACTGACTGGGGGAATGAACCAGGATGGATGCCATACAATGAACACTGGCCACCTGCAACATCTCATCACCACTCAGCAGCAACTGTAAAACACATTTTATAGGAATCCACCAATCAAATAAAGACACACAGCATCCAAATAGTGCAAGGGTTTTCCAGTGTTTAGACTCTTATGGGTACATAAAGCTTTGCCTCCACCACACAGCCAAGTTACTGATGACAGTGAGGAATGAGGCAATATTTTGCCAACTGCCTGGCTCTTGTCTTTTGTAGGCCCTATATCCTGAGCCCTTACAGCCAGTTTATGAACATGTCTAAGGCTGTAAAATATTAGCACCACGACACTGCATGTATATCCACTGGTACATGTAACTTGGGTCTGGTAGGTGAACATTTGACAGTTTATTAGAAAACCTTTGGTCCATGTGACATCTGTAAATCTATCAACAGCCATCATAGTGCTGATTTCTATTGTATCCATTTAGAAGAAACATTTTATTAGCATCATAGAGATGTGTGATCTTTAATTTTGTATTTGTATCCATTTTCTATATTTTTATTGATATCCTTTATCTTTTTATCTGTGTCTCCAACCCATACCTCAATTGTGCTGCTGCAAAAGGGTTTTTATTCCAAATTATCATATATTAAATTTTGGGGAAAATTGCTTTGTAGAATTCATCAGTAAATAAATCAGAGACATAGATAATTCTAGCCTAAAGATTTTGAGACCTTAAGATGACTCATAAATTTAATAACCGTAATCTGTAATGCACTTAACTCTCATGCTAGCAATCATATTGGAAAAGTAGGTCACGCTTTTTTTCAACTGGTGGATATGAAGACTCTCATTCTAAAATGAGATATTCACCATTTGAAAAATGTGGCACACTTTAAAACAAACCATAAAAAAATATTCATAGCAGAAAAAACAAACTATGGTGCTTTTTAAAGGATGGCAGGTAATTGAAGTCCTTGGATGAGAAATGCAACACTTTTAACTGGATCCTCAATATTTTAGAGATATGAAATAATCAAATTCAATACAATTCATGAGGATTTTCCCCCCTAAAATTGTATATATTCTTTTGAAAATGAATTCTTCATATATTGTTTTGGAGTGAGTCACTTCATAATAGGTCAAAGCAACAGTCTATTTCCAGAAGCAGGTCTTCTCTTCAGTCCTGATCTACAAACAGAACATCAGGGGTGTTAGGTAGAGGAGAGAACGCATCATACAAAACATCAAACTACTTCACCATCACAAAGAAATGTTTACACATTATTACAGTACTTGACAGCATCTCCCTGACAGCGGTACAAGTCAAAACTACATGCTAGGCAGTTTAAGATGCTTTGTACATATTTTACATCTATTCACAATATATGTAATTACCTCTTGTTGTTCTTGTGGTTTCAAAAGAAGTCTTGTCCTAAAGGCAGCCTCACATTACCAGTAACTGATGGTGCCAAAAATGAGTTTTTCTTGATAGTGCCTGTATGTCATGTTGTCAAAAATTGGTAAATAACATAACTGTGTAGTTAATGTTTTAATTTGTTAATGTTTAATTATCAAGAACAAATTAAACAAGAAACATTTACAAGGATATGCTTTTGTCCCTTCACCCAACCCATGCCCCTTGAACAGAACAGTATCCTTCACAACCGGCCCTAGTTTTCCATGGCATGCTATTGTTTAGGTGCCCCATTGATTGCAGACGAATAGAAGTGAACATAATATTAAAAAGATTAATTAATAACAGGGTAAAATTAATGAGACATTTATGTTGATTAGGTTACATCTATGTATATTAGAAAGGGACTGAGGAACCCCTTAGATAAATTGTGACTTCTGAGATGAACATGGAAGAATTAGTTTTTTTAAAACACTACATTTCTGTCAGCCAACTCACGTATTGATGACATTTTATATGAGAATAAAATGTAAATGCGTTTAGTTTGGCGTCAGGGCCCTGTTACCTTGTCATTGTTAACTTAGGCACGCATCATGTAAGGTAAGATTTTCTTCTTTTTTTTTTTTTTTAAATGGAGCTTAGCAGAAGTTCAATCAAGAAGGCTGCCTCCTTCTTTCATAATTCTGTCAGCTGGAGCCAAACACACCCCCAGCTCCGTATCGTCCAATCACCCTAGCCCATGCTCCTTTCTCCTCCCCTTTCATGCTGTCCAGAAACCAATCACTAACCATTTCCCTCTATTTGTATCCCCTCTGCTTCCGTGATTCTGTAATTTCAGCTGCCTAAACCGCACCAGTCTGACGCACCATCTCCTTCCCCCACCACCACCAGCATCACGGCTCCATCAGATATCCAGAAGGGTTAGATCATCAGCCTGGGGGGTTCTCCTGTCACCTACCTTCACCCTAGCACTGGATACCTCTTGGAGTCTACGCCAAACCTATGCTCACACACATTCTCTCATGTTGTTAATAAATTATTTTAATCACAATCCTAGCCTCTCTTGATTGAACTATCATCTTTTGTATAACTAGGCATTGATTTCATTGATGCAAAAGCAAGCAGCAGTATCTACACTTTTGTGTTGGTTATAGAGTTTCTTTTCTCAGTCAGTTTTACTGTTGGCTCAGTTACTGCTGTTTGGCTTTGCAGTGCAGCACCCTGGCACTGCTCCAGGTTTGGTCTCTTGATGACAGTAAAGGCTAGTTGTTTCTCTGTATTCTGGTTCCCTCTGAGTCCCCTCTGGTTTCCAGAGAGTTGTTCATGTTCACAAACACTGATTTAAGTTGCTAAGCATAATAAGAACTAATGTATGTGAATTCTGGTGGTGGGGATGGGTTTGGATTTGAGTGATTATTTAGTTTTGAGTGACAATGAACAGCAACTCCAAAACACATAGTTGATACATTAAAACACTACAAACGTCATAAATTGTGCTGTGACCTGAGTCATCGCTGAGAAAATCTAACTAGCTGTAATCTACGCACTGATTTCCCAGACATGAAGCAAAAATATTTTCCCTGGGTAAAACCTCCATTAATCCCTATTCAAAGACATGTTGATCCAGGATGAGACCTTTTTGTTATTATTATCATCAGCGTCAGAATGCAGCCCTGGGGAGTGGAGCAGGATGTTTGGACAGAGACCTTTTTCAGAATGAGTGGCAGAGGGTAGCAGTCCGGGGACTGTTGCTCTTGGTTCTGGCTGAGCATCTGATTGTTGTTGGTGTGGAGGTTCTGGTCTGCATCGGACATGATCTGATCGCTGGGGCTGTTCATCAGAACTGATACAGCCTGCCCCAGCCGCACCAGCTGCTTCAGCAGGCCTGACAAACGAATGACAAGGCTTTACAGAGGGCGTGAAAACACATACTGATGCAAATAATAACATTTTACAAAGAACATAAAGACATACACAAAGAGTAAGACACTAAAAATAAGGTTTCAGAGAGGACATAAAGATAGATAGATACATAGACAAGGGTACAAGACTTTGGCTTTGGTTACACTCGCCATTTCAACCATTTACGACATCACTCTGCCTGAAAATGGCTGTTACACGTCTCCTGTGGCTGTATTCATTTAATTCTGTGTCTGCATTACTTTTCCCTGCTTTTCCACCCCACCGATTTACAATGCATGTATGTGCATTATGGCTATGAATATGTAGAATTTGGTTTAAAAGATCTGATATCACTGTGCAAAATTGGACTTTTGCGCATCCTGACCTGTCACTTCCTGGCATGATTGGATTATAAAAGTCGCACTGAAATTGCAACTGAAGTGTAACTGTAGCTATACAGTAACATACAAACAGAAGGAAAAACATAGCTAGACAGAGGTTTTACAGAGACACACGCATGTAGACACAGGATCACACACTGTTAAGGACGCATAAATAAAACAAAAACACAGACAGAATGAGGAAACCACTTATAATATACTTATTATTATATAATTAATATACTGATATAACATTTCGAGAAGATAATGAGTGTATTTTCTCTCTAATAATCCATCGCCCCACCTAGTTTAGACCTCCATTGCCTGAAGCAGAGGGCAGTAAGCTTATTATCCTTATAACAACTGTAAATTCCTGCAACATAACAACTCTCTTTCATCTCAATATAATCTCTCTTCATCTAGCCTCACCCCCTAAGTAGATTCTGGCTCTCTCGTCAAAAGTGTTGATGCTCATAACAGTTACAAAACAAAAAAACCCAGCTCTATTTCATATTTAATAACCCCTACCATCTAGTCAAGACCTCCATTCTGGCTCTTGTCGAGACAGTTGGTAGTGGGTTCATTATGCTCATGACAAATCCACATTTCTTAAAGATGACTATATTGCTGTTGTCCAGAAGCTGGCATGAACCAACACCCCCTCCACCCACATCACACACTCTTCTCCTCTCCTTCTAGGCTTACACTACATGATAATTCTCTCCCAGGCAGTTGACAGTGAGGTTCCATTGATTTTTAACATCCTCTCCTTATCTAGCCTAGCTTACTGGGTTTAACAACTCCAAATTCACCTCAATCTCATTTCGTCTATCTAGTCCTTAATTCATTTGAACATATCAGTTCTCAGTCAGGCAACTAATGGTCACCTTATTATATTTAAAACTACTCCAAATTGTCTAAAAGAATGCTCTGTTTCATTTAGTCTATCAGGTCTTGGGTCCATCTAAACTTACTAAGAGATACTGTATATTTAACCTCACTTTTTAACATAAATGACCATGAAAACTTTCAATTCAAGGGAGAATATTGCCGTTTTCTCCAAAAGCAGCAGTGATATTGTTGTTGTTGTCTAGACAGTTGATGGTGAGCTTAATTAAATGTATAAACAATATATAGCTAATAGCAGCTTTCTAAAACAGCCACAACAATTTGTTTGTTATTGTCTACAAGCTTATAAGAACTTTCAAAAGTATTGCTCTTATAAGTCCATATAAGTCAAAAGTCACCAAGGCAGTTGATGGTGGAATTATACTACACTTACAACAGCTCCAGATGTAGAGGACTATGTACCCTATGTAGACTTTAGCCCATCTAGGCCAACAAACCCTTTACCCAGGCAGTGGATGGTGAGCTTATAAAGCTTAGACAACTCAAATCTTCTAAAGAATAACATATCCTATATTTAAGTCCGTCTTGGCCAACAATATTCTACTTCTTACCCAGGCAGTTGATGATGAGCTGAGGGGAGCCCGCATTGGCCAGGGTCTGCAGCAACAGGGCACACACTCTGTCCCTGATGGCAATGGGCAGGGACTGGGCCGCTGAACCTCCAGCTGCCCCGTACACCCTCTGCCACACATACAAGACTGATGCCTTCAGCCCCTCATCTGGGTACAGCAGGGCACAACAGAGATGCTCCAATAAGGGCACTGGAAGATGAGGAAAATTGGGTCACTGCAGCAGCAAGAAATCATAGAAATTCATATAGATAAAAATGCAACAAATAGAACATATGTAACTTTCGCCTAGGCAGGTAGGTGTCTTAAGATAAACCGATAAAATCTCATATGCAAAAGATGCCTATTGTATGTCTGTGTGTGATGGCAAAATGATGCATAAGAGACATGAAAATACTCAGAAGAGAGATAATATATTCTAAGAGCAGCATAGATAAACACAGCGACAAGAGCAGCAGAGACAACAAGGAAGAGGAGCAAACCACTGGGAACAAAGCATGGCTGAGTCTTGCCTAACAACCACTTCAGTGTTGACTGACGATGGAGGGAAAGTTAAGATAAAGATGAAAGCATTAAAGTTGGGCTGTTGGGGAGAAAACGTACTAGGACAGTGGGAGAGAGAAGGAGATTGAAATATATATATATATATATATATATATATATATATAAAAATATAGGAGTTGGATAGGACTGTCTGCACTGAGCACAGCAGACAGGAACTAGAGACTTCCATATACACACTCTGATGCAGAGCTCAATTTAGATGCAAAGGAGTCCGATTCGAGATAAGAAGAGAGAAAGACAGAGGCGAGAGTCAGAGACTGAGACAATGATAGTACAAGAGAGAGAGATCAGAAGAGACAAATACAGAAAGAAAGACAGTGGTAGAGAGGGAGAGACAGCCAGAGGGCGGGGAAGAGTGAAAGACAAAGAGACAGGGAGAGACACACACAGATAGAGACAGAGAAAGAGTGAGTGATAGAGAAAGAAAGAGGGGAGGGAGAAAAAGACAGGGTGTGGAGAGGAGAGGAGAGGAGAGGAGAGAGAGAGAGGGAGAAAAGACACAAAACAAGCAAAAGGCAGAAAGAGAGAAGGGGGATGAAGGAGAAAAGACAGAATGAGAGACAGAGAGAGAGATGGTTATTGAGAGAGAGTTAGGCACAAAGAGAGGAGAGAGAGAGAGAGAGACGCACAGGCATAATGAGAAAGTGGGAGACCTGAAAAAGAAGAGGGCAGCAAAAGAGACAATGGAGAAAATGAGGTAGATGTGACTGAGGGTTAGACAGACAGAGAGAGAGAAGTGGGCAGAGAGAGAGAGTAGAGGGAAGAAAGTGAAAAGGAACAACTAAGAGAACTGAGGGATAAACAGTGTTAAAGTGCGGGGCGGTGCTGGAGGTGGAAATAGAGAGAGGATCAGAGAAAACCACACAGAGAGAGAGAGAGAGAGAGAGAGAGAGAGAGCGAGAGCGAGAGATGATAGAGAGGGAGAGCCAATCCCGGGCCCAGCTGCTCTGTGAAGCAGATCAAAACCCAAGGAGAGGCTCCCAGACATGTTTGATTAAACCAAAATATATGAGGCGGCCAAGATGAGAGCCAGGCAGGATGGAAGAAGGGAGGGAGATAAGACCTCCAAAGACACAGGATGGAAAGAGAGGAAAAGCAAGACGAAAAGAGAAGGGATCAGAAAACCACAATGAAGAAGGGAAATCAAAGTGTCTGTGTCTTTTAACACCACATGCCACTTGCACAACACACACACAATCATACACACAGACTACTGAAACGAAAACGAGGGGGAAAATCTTTTTTGTTTTGTTTTTTCTTTTTTTTGGCAGAGAAAACCAAAGGCTCATTTCCATTTGTTTACTGTTTTGCTGCCCCACTGAGATGCTGTGTATTCTGGACCACCCCTCTTTTTTCTCCTCTGATCTGTTTTCTACAGAACCTCTCTCTCGTTTCGCTTAGACTTCGTCCTCCTCAACCCCACCCCATGCTCTGTCTCGTTCTCTCTCTCCCCTTCCAGTCTCTCATTTTCTCTCTCTGGCTTTTTCCACCGCCCTCTATCTCTGTCCTTCCCCTTTTCCTATTTTCCCTGTTATCTCTCCCTCCCTCCCTCCCTCATTAATGCTCCCTCTTCCCTTCCCTCATTTTGTTTGTATCTGCTCCTCAGTCAGAACCTGAGGGACTAGAACATCAGCAATGCAGAGATGAGGAGAGTGGGGGGAGAGAGAGGGTGAGAGAGAGACCGAGAGTAACAGACAGACAGAAAAGGGGGGGTGGTGGGGAGAAGAGTAGGGTTAATAAGATACACAGGCAGATAGACAGGCAGACAGACAGAGTTAGAGAGAGAAATATGTTGGGTGCTCTGGGCTCTTGTTGTCATTGCGGTGCTGTTGTCGTTAGTCCAAACAGCCCCACAGAACCTCGCTGAGTGACAGGCTGCAGACAGGTGGACACAGTCAATAGTGGCAGCCCGCATCTTGCATCAGCATCACAGCAACCCACACTACCTGTGGCTGCACAGGGGAGCTCGTAAAACGCATTGGAAATACATGGGAGGTGGACACATACAGCATAGTAAAACAACTATGATGCCTGCTTATTTGGGATAACGCACACTCTCACCTATACAGACAAGCACTTGGGCACCACACACACTCATACACACACTTCAAGTTGATTAATAGTCCCCATTAGATACAGTGGAGTAATGGTTCGGAAAGGTGACAGGCATCGTACAGGTGGTTGTAGCAGATATTTAATTGGTGTGGTTTTGTGTGGGAGGGGCTGCGAGGTGCATTATCTTTCTGCTAGACTACACCACATTTGCAGAGGTATATATCTTTCAAGGTTCTGGTTCTGTGAGGCCAAAAATTAGATTTCAGATTCAGATTTAGTTTGGGGAATTTCAGGGGAAAGGTTAGAGGAGAATATATTTGTAACTGCTTTTTCATTTTCAGCAGCAGTTGGCATGGAATTGGGTATGTACGTAGAATTTCAAATGTGGACACAGTATGGTTATCGCTATGCAGTTGAAACAAATTGAAAAGGTCAAAATGGCTAAAGACAAACTTCAGGGGAAAGTGACACGGGGCAACAGAAAGGATATGAAAAAATAGCTATGCGAATTTTTTCCTATTTCCCAGAAGGGGAGGGTGTAGAAAAGGGTACAGCACATGGAAGATTATTTCAAAAGTGGCCACATTACAGCCATTTCTACGTGGCCTGGATATAATTGAAAAGGTCAAAATAGGCTGCAGTGAAAAGTAAATATTCATGTGTTTCTTTTCTATACAAGCTGAACTTTATTACTGCTAACATATGCCTTCTGAGGGTGAATCCAATCCCTTTATTTTTTTTCAGCTAGCATTGTGAAGATAGACATAAAAGGTGCTTGGTATGAGGCATCAGTTTCTTTTTTTGGCTCCTTTGTCCCCCAAAGGAGAAATTAATCTTTTCGCTTGCCCCCTCCACAGGAAGGTCAGAGTACAGGGTCAGCAACAGAACATCGGCTCTGGAGCTCGTAGGGATTCAGGTTCTTGCTCAAGGTCACTTGAGCAAGGCAGATGTTTGCTGTCACGCGGGCTTGAAACCAGGTCTTCTAGATGAAGGATGGTCTTCCTACTCACTAAGCCACCTTTAACCATTACCCACACACCACATAATTACTACAGAAAATCAGGAACACGGCCAGAATGATATGAATACCTAAAACATTTGCATATTATGCACTTATCTGATGTCTTATCCAGAGTGATTTATAGTGATTGAGATGAATGAGTTGAATGAATTAATATCGCTCTAACTGAGAATTAGCAGTCAGTCCTCATATTAAAGGTGAGAGGACAGTTTCCCGGGCAAGTGTGAAAGCCCATTCACCATTCATCACTACATGCCGTGACTCATTTCTTAAATCTGATGGAGCAATGAACTTCACAATACGTAGTCCTGCCCCAATGCCACAGCAGTATCAACTGTGGTGGAATAATTCTGCGATAATTTATCTCCAGTACTCTCAATTGTAGCAACTAGTATTATTACGTCTAGTGAGATATGATTGAGTGTCTGATGGAGTATCTCACCATACTGAGCCACTAGGCTCTGGGCCAGGTTGGGTACAGCTTCCACCAGCCTCCCCAGGAAGTTGAAAGTGGGCATGAAACCTTTCACACTGAGCTGGCCACACAGCTGGACAAGGGATGGACAGAATCAAGATCTTTAATTGCCAAGAACAATAAATGTATAGGAATACTTCATGAAACTGGTGCAAACACACAGTCCAAACAGGACTTCACATACAGCAGAAAGAGTGTAAGACATAATGGGCAGCAGACAAAGCATATCACTTTCTATATATACATTTAACATTAATTATTCTATAGCTATTTGTGTTCAAGCAGTGTGGCTTACAGTATGGACGCACATCTAGAGGTAGTGTAGTGTAGTGAGAGACCAGTAGTCAATTGTTCCAGTGTAGCATTAGCAAGTTATACTGAATAGAACAAGATACAGGAAATAAATTAAGAGCACTGGAGAAGCTGAAACATTGTGAAATCATAGTGTGTGAAATCATAGTGTGTGAAATCATAGTGTGTGAAATCAGAGTGTGGAAGGTCTGAAGTAAAAATATAAATATATACATTTTCTCCACCAATGAGCCTCTTACATTTCTATTCAAAATAATACTTTCTTTTTCAGGACAAGCAGAACACAAACAAATTTGTTCCTGTACACACTGAGACTGGAGTAGAAATCTGTATTCTCATCATTTTTTAAAAGTATCCGTTTTATGTGCCCTAATCAGGCTCCATTCTAGTGATACAAACGAGACCTGTCCACACCTCGACATGGTGTTATCGCTCTCTGTCATCATCGGTAAACACAGCCCTACTATCTTCCACCTGTGGCTGCTGCTGAATAAGGCTTTTCCACTACAACCTCCCCCCAAGGTGACAACAGCAGCGCTACAGAGACTAGCACACTAGCTGTTTACCAAACAACCCTGGGGGTTCTGTTGGTTACACAAGTGCTGTTCAATATTTCAAGATGTTGAGCATGTGGCCAGCTGTGTGTATGCTTGTGTGCGTGTGTTTGTCTCACCTGAGTGTGTATCTCATCCAAAACAAAGCAAATGTACTGCTCACTCTGGAGCTCTAGAAGCAGCTGAACCAGAGCTGACACACACACACACACACACACAAAAAGACAGAAAAGAACATTTTAATGGGCAGTAACTACCTCTAAGGAATGTTTTACACTTTTGTAGGGAAAAGCCTCTGTATTATTTCAATATTACTCATACTCAATATTACTCTTTAAGTCATGCATTAAAGGCTTTTAATCTTTCACTTAACAGTGGCATTGGTTTTCTCCTCATACACATACAGATATTATGACTGTATTATTCATAGAGTTCCAATGACAGAGAATGTGTTCTTCACACATTCTCTGTGCACAGAGCAATAGCCTTGTCAAATTTGAAGTACTGCACTAAAAATTAAAGCATAGTGGTCCCTAAGGCGTTTTAAACCAGCTAGCATAAAATCATTCTGCCATTTGCACTTAACAAAACATTTTACACTTTAGAAGACCTAGCCACAGTCAGACAAATGTGACTGAATACCAAAACCTGCTCGTTCATCGGGAAGCCAACATTAAAACAGTAGCTTAAATTGATCATTAAATATAGAGAAATAGGTACTTAAGCTAAGCACAATGCTGCAGTGAAAGGAATATAACAATGTGTAAAGGGGTCAAAACCTTCAAAAACATTGAATTTAGACATACTGTTTAGTCAATACAAGGTCAAAATGCCTTTGTAATCAGAAGTCAGCATTATGACAGCCACAAAGAGTTTGTGTGTGTGTGTGTGTGTGTGTGTGTGTGTGTGTGTGTGTGTGTGTGTGAGAGAGAGAGAGAGATAGAGTCACAGAGTGTGTGTGTGTGTAATGTAATAAAATGTGTGTAGCATATGTGAGCAAGTTTGTGTGTGTAACACTGTTTATATTATCCTAACCACAAAGAGGCATCTCTTCACCTTGGACGACCTGTTCCAGAGTGGCTGGGTCTTCCACAGTGTGAAGCATCCCTGTGGAAAGAACAGCAATAACAGGCTGGATTTACGAAGCCTATTTCACAAACCGTATGCACTGTACAGAGGTCTCATAGAGGGGTTAAAAGGAAAAGGAAGCTGAAAAATGAATACCCAAAAATGAAAAAGAAAAAAAAACAGGTTAAGAGGTATGGTAGCATGACAAAGTACCAAAAAAGGTGAAAGGAAAACAAATGGGGATTTGTGATATGGAGAGTGCTTAGAAGAGCGCTAATTGATCAAGTGTACCCCAGTGAGAGCCATATAGGAGTCCCATATTCTGAATCTATCTTGGATTAGTGATGCTGAATTTCCCAAACAAATCCTCTTGAGGAGGAAGAGGTAGTAGAAACAAGAAAGCATCATGAAGCAAGTGTGCAAAGAATGATCGTATGACTACATCTGAAAACACTACACTAAAGCACCTTGTGCAATGAACAAAAGGTGTAATAGGGGATGAAAGCCATATTTTGGACTTCTCTCATTGTGAAGCTTGTGGAGCCCCATCCAACTAGCACTGTAATGGCTGTAATGGCTTTTTTGCCATTTTACCACACATTCACTCACTGTGGTAATTTGATTAGAGCTCTAATGGTGTGGGCCTAATACCTTATACCGCAATGACCAAGTTAAATCCATCTTGTGGGGAAGAAGAATTTATAATAGCCTCTGATGAGGTTTTTGGTATGCTGACGTTAGCCATTTTGACTTTTATGGACACTATTCGGAAGGGGTCCTAAATTTTAGTAACACTTAATGTGAATATAGAGTAACATTCTAATAATCGTGAATTTTATTCCGTAGCACACTGTTTGGGTAAAGAGATAAGCTTCATTGTCTCAGACCTAGAAATGTGGCAAGGTGATGGTTGTTTGTTGATTGTAACACTAACATTTTTTTGTACAGTAATGGCCTGGTGGAGAGTAGTTCTAAGGAGAGAGAAGGTTACACAAATAAACAAACTTACACCAGCAAGCTGCCCAGAACAACAAGTATTGGTCACTGATGGTCACTGATGGTCACTGTACAGTGGGGGATCAGTGCATTGCTCAATCACACTTAGACAGGAAACAGGACATCCCTCCTGTTTTCTTCTCCTGGCAAGACTTTACTAGACCCTTTGGGGATTCAAACCAATGACCTACACACAAGCTTGCATCTTTACCTATTAGGCTACCTAACAAATTACAGTAGCTTTTGTGAGGCAAGCCTGCCAGGGGGAGGGGGAGGTAAAGGAACTATCCAGGGTATCAGAGGGAGAACAAAGCGAAAAATCCACGTTCTTCCTTTTTTCACATCTTAAATGTTCAGACTACAGAAGTATGCTGTACATGCAACTGTTTCTCACCCAGTAGAGAAGCTGTGAAATGCAAAGTGACTCTGTGGTCCTGTTGGAGCAGCTCTCTCAGGGACCCTGGAGAAACCTTCAGCACCCCACTGATACCAGACAGGGCCACAGACTTCCTTACTGACTACAAAAGCGAGAGAAAGAGAGGGTGGGATAACATTAGGGAATGAGGTACATGTATAAAATACTCTCTGTATGATATTAAATGTATAAATACTTTCTGATTGATGCTAAAACACCAGTAAACAGCAAAAGCTGGTGGAAAAACACTTGGCCTATGACACATCAACTGGCCACCAAGAACAAGTAAATATTTACTAGTGAAGGATTCATTTTTGTAAAATATCAAGTGAAATGCTTAATATAGCAAGAAATAACAAGGTTGTCAACGATGCCCCACCGCAATATCATCACTCTCCATCATTTCGATGACACAGGCCACACACAGCAGCACCCCACCGCTGTCGGTGGGCCCAAGGCGGCCGGTCCATTTTGGGTCGTGTCTGAAGTGGATTTTGTCATAAACAATATCCCCGCTGGTCATCTTTTCCTGATTCGCCTTTCAACAAAATTGCAGGCTGTGGCTTAACAAATAGTTCAGAAAATGTTCAGCGTCTGGCCGTTTTGGATCTGTAACGGTAAACACCACTTCCAGGCAGACGAATAGTAACGTTAAAATAACGGTTATCACACAAACTTATATTGACTTAACTCACTAGCTTGGCTTTAGCTGTCTAGCAACTTGCCCTTGGTTAACCAAAGTGTTTTTCGAAGTCCTGTTCATCAACAATACACGTGAGTTGCATTTTGCGTTTAATTAACCGTGTAACTGTAACATTAATATATTCAACGATGTTTCTCGCCTGCTGTCTCCTGACAAATTAACGGACAGTTGCTCTCGGACGACAATCCTGCTGGGTAGGAGACGTAACTCGCGGGGTTCCATTTTGACGTGAGTGGTGAGGCGCTATTGGTCAAATGGTTGGTGTCGTAGTATCATAGTGCTAAATGATAGGTTCATGTTTTAGACAGGTGTAATCTGTTTAACATGGAAATATGTCATACATGGAAACTATTCAAAGTCTGATGGTGAAGTCGGAAAGTCGGAGAATGATAACCTTTCACCCTCTCAACATGGTGGAAACATCAGGTTTCAGTCAATAAGGTTGCCAGTCAATGGTAAGAATACATTTATACACACATTGTAGTTAGCCAGACCAACGATTATAACTAACATTTGTTTGAATGAAGTTTGTTAAATTAGCTTGTTAAGATTCAGCCACCATGTTTGTATACATTTGTTTAGAATTCAACAGCTATAGAGCTCAGTTATTTCCGACATTTATTAGTTTCTATCAAACATCTTTCAAGTTCAAGAGTAAGTCAAGATCTTATTCTTGAACAGAGAAGTAGACATGATTATCTTCATGATGATGTATCAATGTATCCTCCAAGGAATGTCATTCCTGAATTAAGTGTCTATTTGTCCATAGGGTGTGTGTGTGTGTGTGTGTGTGTGTGCTTTGTAGTGTCATTTAGTAGTGAAGGCCATTGTGAGTCTATTTGTCCACAGGGTGTGTTTGTGCGTTTTGTAGTATCATTTAGTAGTGAAGGCCATTGCAAGTCTATTTGTCCATAGAGCGTGTGTGTGTGTGTGTGTGTGTGTGTGTGTGTGTGTGTGTGTGTGTGTGTGTGTGTGTGTGTGTTTGTGTGTGTGTTGTAGCATCATTTAGTAGTGAAGGCCACAATTTGGTTATCGCCATGACAACAAAAGCCTCTCAGTGACTGAGCAACTGCTATCTGATGATGGAGTGTGGGGGTGATCAGCCACCACCAACATGTCAATTTATAAACTCTTTCTCTCTTTCTCTTTCAGTCCTGCTCTCTGTCTGTCTGTCTCTCTCTTGCTCTCTCTCTATCTCAGTCAGTCAGTCTCTCTCTCTTCCTCTCTTTGTAAAGAGTTCACTGCACATAAAAGTAGTGTATAGCACAAGAAACTACATTGTGTGTGTGTGTGTGTGTGTGTGTGTGTGCTAATCTCTCACACAATACTTTTTGCCTGTGAAAAATCCGCTATGCTCCAGCAAACATATTGGAGGCAACGCGTACTGTGTAAGAGGCTGTGTGTGCAGGAAGTGGTCAAAGCTTTGTTAGGCTTACTGAGAAGAGTAGCAGATTCCTGACAACGGTGTGGAAAATATTTGTTTCTAAAGTCTCCATTTATGCTTGGACAGGAGCTGAATCCATTTGTCTCTGAGTTTTATTGGCCCCTACCAGAGTGAGACAGAGGGAGACAGAGAGAGAAAGACAGAAAGTGAAAGACAGAGACCTTCTCACTGCTCAGGTGAGATCCAATGCATATTTATCAACTTTATTTCACATAGACTATTCTTCAGGGGCCAATAAAGCTCTGAGATAAATGGGTTCAGCTTCTGTCCAAGCATAAATGGAGACTTAAGAAGCAAACATTTCCATGTCACTGTTAGGGGTTTGGTTTTCTCTCATTTGCCTTGACATAACTTAGACCACTTCCTATGTATAAACATCACAGGCATGCACACACACACATACACATACACATGCAGACAGGCACAAACATACACATGCATATACACACTTTTGCTACACTCACTGTGGTATGCACTGTTTCAAGCTATAAATGCACAGTTTGATTGGTGTGAACTTTCTTAAAGAAAGGTGGACTATGATCTCTGTAATTTATGTGATGGTTAATGTCTAAAGTGGGATCCAAGCATATAGGAGAGAATAAAAGAACATTTTCTCAGGATTCTGTTCATTTAATGCAGTTACATGTGGTAGGTGTCAGTGGGGGCGCTGAGACAACTATAGGCCTAAATATAGCTAAGTACAGGCCACTTTTTCCACCTCAGCCTACAGTTGGTCCTAATATCGCTGAAATCATTACAAGATGCTGTTTTCGCGTGACAACGACATATTCTGAGCCAGGAGTTAACGACTACAGATTCTGTGGTAATGATCGTGACAAATAATGCCCACCACCATGGCTATATTTATTTCAGTGCTGTGGAGACTGAGAAGTATTATGTGTTATTTCAGTACTGGCTGTGTAGCCTACTTTGTAACATCAAGATACCTCAGCCTTCAGAAACAATTACTTTAACCCCTTACATAAAGAGTTAGAGCAGTAGTAGCTATATCTATTAAATCCTTTAATACATTTTTGGAGGATACTGTACAAATATCATAGCAAAACAATTAAGCTTTTTATATACATTATAATGTCATTTTGGTGTTGTAAAGCCATTGCTCAAGAACTACATGTATACATGTATATAACATGTACAGATATCCTATAGTACATTTTAGAAGGATACTGTATAAATATCACAGCAAAACTATAAACCATAGATAATATCATAG
Source organism: Hoplostethus atlanticus (assembly GCA_034670405.1). Taxonomy (NCBI): domain Eukaryota; kingdom Metazoa; phylum Chordata; class Actinopteri; order Trachichthyiformes; family Trachichthyidae; genus Hoplostethus; species Hoplostethus atlanticus. The sequence continues at coordinate 2,230,821 of JAXDDX010000022.1, read as the reverse complement.
GATTACTATAGGAATATTATAGTGATACCATAGGAGATAAAATATCATAAAGTAGCCTACAATGAGGTCACTATAAACTCTACTGAGTACCACAGACACATTATCATTCCCTAAGCATCTGTAAATATGTCTCGCAACATGGGTTTAAGAAGTAGAAAGACTTGGGTTTTATTATTAATAAAAGATTTCTTTCTGCTTAGCTTTAAAAGTAGTAAAACTGGTGGTCTCTTCGGAAACTGTGAGAATGGGAAAGTGGGAAGAGGGCGGGAAAAGGACGATAGGGGACTGTGCGTGTACGTGTGTATGTGTGTGCGTGCGTGTGTGTGTGTGCGTTATTGTGAGTGACAAGCGGCGCTCTCTCCAGCGCGTCCCGTTCAGGTTTGGTTCACCCGAGGAAGTGGAAACTTCTGAACTCGGTATAATGGAATATATCTGATCAATATAATTTATGACCGCCGCATAAAAAATGTTGAAGTACCGGATCAACCTCGGGGAAAGGGGCAATTGAAGTGAAACCGTCGAACTACGGTAGGAATTAAGATACTATACTATAATACTATAATATTAGTGTGTGTCTGTTCTACTCAATGAGGAGTTTATAGTGATATTATCGTACTTTATGGTATTTCTATTTTCTATTAGCCTATATCATCCTCCTATATATGGTTTAACTATAGGGTTTTCTGTGGTATAGTTTTGTAACCTATAGCATATTATCTTGAAGTTTTGCTGTGATATCTGTATAGTATCCTTCTAAAAGTTATTATAGGATTACTATAGCCTAGTTCTTTGTCGTAAGTGAATGCGCATTGAGTTGAGTTGTGTGATTGAGTTGTGTCTTTATCAGTCAGCGACCCATTCCATATATTAATATGTTCTTATTGCAGAAGATATAAAGGCTATATTATGGTGCTGGGATTTTAATTGTGCTTGTTGAAATACATGCCAAGCAGTTTGTTAGTGGTCTTAACTGGTAGCTACCTGTAGTTGTGCTGATTGTATTTCGTGTGTATAAAGCCCTTGACTATGATGCTTTATTTGGTTGATTTTATATTTGTAATGCATTCACTTCCTGGAGGAAGTAATCTTAGTCATAGAAATATTAGTCATCAAATGTTTCCATGCATTGCTGAGTCTGTGAGCCACAACATTTTGTAGACTCACAAAACAGAAAACTTAGTTGCAACTAATTTAGGACTTTATACTGTGGAGTCTGGGCACACTGCCTTCTCCTTTCTCCCTCCAGTCCTGAGTGTTTTGCCTTATCTTTGAGTCCTCTATACCTTCAATGAGCATCTTGTTGTTGCCTCCACAATGCAAGCCCTATGGCTAATCTCTTCTCTCATCAAGTTTCTTTGATCAGCACTTTGTGATGTAAGATATGATAAACAAACACAGGGTAAACTCTACCAATAACAATGGTAGGTATTACCCTTATACCGCCCCAAATGTGTGAACAGACGGTGCAGGTACTGTCAGAGCCATGAAGGATTGTTGAGTCACACAAACAGGTTGCAGACACAGCATAGAGGTAATATGTCACTCGGCGACATGGCGTCATTGTGGACAGACAGACAGGAGCCCTCATTTCATGTCCAGGGCTCCCACCAACTAGGGGAGTATTCACTTTCGCACGAGAACAGTGCAGTACTCACAAAACCAGGACTTGACTTTATAGAGATGGAATTCAAAAACCAGCGTGTGTGTGAGGCTTTTATTTAGATGAGAAAGAAGGGATGAGAGGAAATGGATGAGGCACGGAGAGAGATGACAGAGATATGGCATTTGAGCAGCCCTTTCCAAAGATGCACTTGAAAGCTGAATGCTTGGGCGTGACGTGAACTCAAGCGACGAGAAAATCACTCAAAACTGAAGGACCGTGAAAAGAGAGCAGAGAGAAAGAGAAAAGGAGAACTAAGACTCCGAAAAATGAAAGAGAATATTTGGTGACTTAAGAGGAGAAAAGGCGATGTGCATTTTTATTGAAAAAAATAGTAAGATAGTGTTTCAGGCACAACTGATTGTGATGATGGAAAGGCAATGGAGTTGATAATGAACCATCATTACTACAATGGTAGAGATTGAATTTTATCTTCGAGGTGATGAGCAGATTCATATTTATTATAACGCTCTTGTTCCTATTCAGTCTGATCACCAGTGATTATAATCTCAACGCAGTCTGTCATAGAATAGGCCCAGAGTTTTGGATCTTCTCCATAAGATTCCTTTTCTTCAGTTGATTAGATTGATGGGTCGGTTGCTTTGTGCACTGAGAGACTCCATTCAGAGAGAATAAAACCCATGTCACACAATAACGGGTAAAAGAAGAACAAAAGCACGAAGAGTCAAAGGCACATTTTAAATGCTTCAAGGCATTTTTCATCTTCTGTGTACAGTTATTGTAACTTTTATCCATTTATCCGCCCACACAACAGCAATGCTCGGCTCACCCCTCCAAGTCGTCAGAAAATTGCTGTGACTATAGAAAAATCTGTCTAAGCCTGACTGGATATTCTGGGTTTTTTCTTTCTCTTTCTTCTCTCATCTCACTCCCCACTATACTGAATTCTAGGTTTCTTTCACCTTTGTTCATACTCTCTCTCCTCATTCTCCACAATTCTTCATTTCTCTGTTTCACATGCTTTTCTTATCTCATCTTCCTTCAAGTGCTCCCATAGGGTGGGAGTCTCAATCTTTCTATCCATGAGCTAACCATCCTTCATCCCTTTCCCATTACTTCCTTATTTCCTCCAGCCACACTCTATCTTCCTCCTCTCCTCTCCTCTCCTCTCCTCTCTTCTCCTCTCCTCTCCTCTCCTCCACTATACTCCACTCTCTACCATGTCGGTATCCTCGAGGAACGCACCCCAGCGCCGGCGTTCCCTGGGTCCTGTCTCACCTAAGCGCATCTACAGGAACCTGTCCGTCAGACTGAGGGGCGGAGACTCTTCTGTTGCTGGGGAAACGGATACACCCAAACGCCCAAGCAAGTCTGCACTTGCTGTAAGATATTTTGTTGTCGTTTGGGGGAGTTCTGGTCACATTGAAAGGCTCACCTGCTTTCAGGTTGGGTCTCTATATGACTGGAATTGTGGGATCTGTCTTTCACATTATATGCTGACCCTATGTCACTATGGATGTATCATCCTGGTGTAGACTGCTGCAAATTATCCTTTTATTCATGGTTTGATTTATGGATCCTATGTTACACTGTCTGTCTCGTTGTACAGCAACTCCCTCTCCATGACCTCTTAAAATAAATCTCTCTTTCAATATGAACCCTCTGCTCTCGCTCTCTCTCTCTCTCTCTTTCTCTCGCCTCCTCTCTTTCTCTCTCCCTCCGCCCCCCCCTCCCCCCCTTTATTAGTACAAGTCCCTGTGGGAAGCAGTGGAAAATGAGGACACTTTGGCTGTGCAAAGCCTGCTGTCCAGGGACCGCACCAACTGTGGAGGAGGAGGAGGCGCGTGGGAGAGAGGAGAGAAGAAAGAGAGAGGTTGGGAAAGCGAGAGGGAGAAGGGGGTGAATAGGGTGAGCGAACAGGGTCTAGTCCCCCTGGACGTGGCTGCCCTTACCCACAATTCCCCTCTGCTCCATGTGTTGGCAAAGGCTGGAGCCAGACACAACCCTGTTTGTGAGTCTTAAGTCTTCAAATAACGTTTTGTGTAATGTGTAAAAGATTGAGAGAGTATTATTGATTAATCTCCTTTGACACTTGAAGTTATGTTATGCAAATGTGTAAAACAAGCAGTTTATAGTGGATTTGTATATTACCAGTTGGATTAAGCTCTTAAAACATGATTCTAATGGGAGTTGTTGGCTTTCATTTATCTCTTTGTAATGCAATGCAAACCCCAGTTGGATCCCTCCCTCATTCCCTTTCTGTATTTCCTGACAGTGTGCCGACCCGCAGAGTGGGCATTGAAGTTGGATGCTCTGGTGGTGCTGGCAGGTAAACGGGTGGAGGAGAAGAAGGAGGAGCTGCTGATGAAGGCAGGGGCGGGACCACAGGCACAAGCCAACGCCCAGAGACAACTCCGCCTCTGGAGCCTCAGGCAGCAGCTGTACTGCAGGATGAGGGAGAATTTCCAAAACACAGGTCAGTGGTCATGCACCATGAGTAGCATTTCTTAAACTATCGTTTGGGGCACAAACTACGTCAGTCTATTTCTTTAGAATCCAACATTGTGAGAATGCTTATTTTTATATCCTTTTTTGGGAAAATCCTGCCCTGTACAAACCTCTCTCCATCAACAAAATCACAGTGACTCAGACTTACAAGAATGTTGTTGTGAGTCTAGACAACCAACTGATATGCAAGGCTCACATTCCAACCACAACCCGATCCTGCAGATTTGGACTCTACAACATCCATCAAATCAGCCCCTACCAGAGATCCAGCTCCTTGGTCAAACTTTAGTCATCTCCTGTCTGGACTACTGCCACTCTACAGCTCCAGCCCCTCCAACTCATCCACAACGCTGCAGCCCGCCTTGTCCTCAACCTTTCCAGTTTCTCCCATGTCACCTTCCTCTTACACTTGCTTCACTTCCTGCCTGTGGCCAGGGGCATAGCTAGGAATTATGGGTCCTATGCACAGGAGGTGACTGACAAACATCAACCCAAAATGTCAACCCATCCACAACTCAACCACATCTCCACACATTCATTCACCAATAAATTATTGAACACATCCCTAATTGACCTTACATTATAGGTTTTGGACACTAGCGCTAATTGGCTGTCATAACTATATTTTCACCAGTAATCCCCTGTTCAAAATCTCATCAGATGACGCAACACAACAGTTTTTTTGTTTGCAGTTTTGTAGATTTCAACCAAACCCTGTTTCAAAACCAGAGCAGTGTGAAATAAAAGTAAATACATAATAAATACACACTTGAGGACCACAGAAGGCATTTTAGTCCAGACATTTTAGGGGCCCCTCTGTCAGCTTGCTGCCTTGAGTCAATACGCCTATGCCCCCGAACTACGGCGCCCCAGCCTGTGGCTGTTCATATCGAATTCAAAACCTTATGCTGCCGTATAATGCTGAATACCTCCGGCCTTGGTCCAGCCCTACACACCAGCCTTTGCTTATGCCACTACTGGCCACCTCACTCTCCCTTCCCAGCCTGGTTATTGCTCCAACTCTTCTCCCTCCTGGCTCCCCATTGTTGGATTGACCTTCCCACTCCAGTCAGAGCAGCAGATTCACACACATCTTCTGTCATAGGCTGAAAACCCACCTTATGTCACCCTCTCCCCACTGAATAATATCACCTCTGTATTCACTCTCTCTAAAATCCTTCTCTCTAAAAAACTCTCCTCTTTGCTCCTATTCTACTCTTTCCTAGCATTTCACTCTTCCATGATGATTCTATGGTCACAGCCACATTGTAAGGGAGCTTTTTTTTTTGGACTCCTTTTTTGGATTCTTGTACTTTTGGTATTCTGTGAATTGAGCTTTATTCTGCTGTTGGACTCATTGTAAGTTGCTCTGGATGTAAATGTGTTTTTGTCCTGGGACTTAATCTATTCACTTTTGGTCACAGTCTAGACTGACAAGGCTGTAGGACCCCTTAGGCTAAAATCAATATATAGAAAACTAGTCTAAGATTCAGAAATTCATTGTTCATGGGGCCAGCGCTAAAGTTACTAATGCATTAACAATAATGTGATACTTTATGATCTCTGTAGGGAAATTCTACTTTCACTTCCCCCCCTCCACTGGCAGGTCAGAGCACAGGGTCAGCTACAGAACAGCAGGCCTGGAGCTGGTAGGTACTCAGTGTCTTGGGTGGACACGGAGGCTTGAAACCGGGATCTCTGGTTGAAGCTAGGTCTCTCTACCCAATACCAATATCTAAGCCAGGTTAGGTTCACTGGTTGGGTTTAGGGCCAGGATAGCTGATTTCTTGTTTGTTCCCAAGAGTAACTATTTGTCACTATTTATCTCAGGAAAGCATGCTTTGTCTTCTCCAGTGATGCCGTTCTTCACACTTGGATTTGGCTCTCCATAATTCTCAGGTGTCAGATGTGTGTGAGGGTTATGGAATTATGATCAACTAAGAATACAGATCGCTAACATTTGAATAGCATACAATTTACAATAAACCTTTGATAGGAACACATATTTTCATAATTGTACTGTTATATGCTCTGTGTTTGTTGCTGAATATCCATATTCAGTGTCCCTTATTCTGTAAAGCTTACAGAAAATAGACGTGTGCTCATTCTGAACCCGGTTCTGTCTTTTCCCTATTTCCCCCAGACCTCCCTGGCCCTCCTAGTCAGGTGTCCATATTGGTGACCAGCACCTCTTCTCTCCTTGTGGGGATCAAAGAGCCAGACCATGACACCACAGGGCTAATCACTCGCTACAGAGGTGGGTGGTGCATGAAAAGACTTGATGATGGATGGATGGATCGAAGAATAGAGAGGGATGATGGAGGGGTGAATGAATGAATTAATGTATGGATAAAGTAAGTACGTTTATTGGTTATTGCTATGAAATATGTCTCATATTGATCAAGCCGGCAGGTATAAAATCCCAGTTTTTGCCTTACTATTACTGTAATTTTGTTCAGCTCACGGCTGTGCAAATGTCATGTTCCGCAGATAGATTAAGCCCAGGTACACTGAGTACGAGAAACTGTAAATATCTAAATCCTCCATGGGGGTTTGAGTAAAGCCAGACTGTAATCTATCAGTGGGATTTGTCTTCTGTTCACAGTGGAATGGAGCACCTCAGTCAGCTTCAAACGCATCCTTGGCTCAGCCCAAGTTACAGACACCAAGAGTCCCTTCCACAGCATTACCAGACTCACAACTGTAAGACACACACCTACAGACACCCCCAGAACCACACACACACACACACATACACACACACACACACACACACACACACACACACACACACACACACACACAATCCCCCACCTGTCCAACACACAGACCGTACTTATTCCTTATTATATTAATAACTAACGCTGTATGTGATTTCTTTGCCCTGAAGTGGGCAAGAGGTTAATGCATGGTGATAATTTGGTGGTCTGATGCTTCCCCAAATGCAGGGAGTGCATTATTTTGTGAGAGTGAGCGCCTACAATGTGAAGGGATGGGGCCCACCACAGCCCTCTTCTCCAGTTAGTGCTGCCCCCTCCAGTGAGTACACCAAACTGCAAACTTTGATGAATGTAGACTTATCTTGAGGAGGCTCCAGTCTTTCTCTCCCTGTCCCTGTGTAATGAAATTACTTGCCTGACATCCAGCTTGATATGAAAGAAGTGGAATCCACTCATGGCTGGCTTAGTGGTAGATTAGTGAATTATTAAAACATGGAGAACTAAAGATTATGTTATGGCTCAATGGGCCATGCTCTCATGGTGTTGTGAGCTTGATTTAGGCTCGATTTATTTCTTCCTCCAGTCTTTGCTGTGACTCTCCACTTCATCACGTCCAATAAAGCAAAAATACCAACAAATAATAAAAAATTGAAAACTAATGTAATGTAAATAAGCTTATAAAACTACAGCCATAGATAGTGATATTCAGCGATTGGTGTTGATCAGTTGGCTAGTACAATTGAATTAAAAAGGAGATAGATTTAACTGAAAAGGAGACTTTCAGAGAGGAGACTTTTAAAATGAATCAGGATTCAAACTTTCAGAGTCACAGCACATAGATGGTTTCTCAATCTTTCTTTCTTAATCACCAGGTTAGCGAACTGCAGCACTCAGGACTCGCCTGGAAATTAGACCTTGATGTCTGAATGATTTTCCCTGATTAGATAAAAGGGCAAATGACACAGTGTTTTACTCTCTATTCTTTTTACAGGCTGGAGAGAGTGCATTGGTGTGAAGTCACAGTTAAGGAACCAGGAGGGCCTAGTGAGGAAACTTCTGGAACAGACCAGAGAACCACATTACAGGGGATTTTGCATAGGTAACAGTGGACCTTGGGTGAAAGTCACATTGTCATAGCAATCTCACATACAGTAGCTGTTGTTAAGGAAGCGTATTTGGGTTCATGCAAAACATCACGTAAAGTTACATGAAGTCAATGTTTTTACGTTTGTTTATTTATCTCTAAAACATCATGTTTTCTGTCAAACTATTTGAGAATTGATTTTATTTGCTAAGTTCAATGTGTGCACATAGCAATTGAAAGAGATTATGATTCTGAATCAAGTGCAGAAAACATGATGAACATAAAGAAATATATACATTGACTTTAATGTGTGTGGTGTTTTGCAAGGACCCAAATATGCTTGCTTAACAACAGCTACTAAATGTGAGACTGCTATGGCATTTCACCAAAAGCCCAAAAGCGCTTAGATTTTATCTGTACTTTTTGTTCTATTTTATATCACCGGTATGCACTGTATGTATCATCTGTGTTCATAATAGAGAAAATAGTCTCAGCAAATTCACCTACTCAAATACCTTGTGCATGCGGAGTGAATCTATATCAGCGGATAAAGCGTTCTCATCCTGTCTGATCCTCCTTTCCTCTCCTCCGCAGAGAGCTCTAAGCCCCAGAGCCCTAGCAAGCGCCTATCTGTGTCTCGAGGCATCAAACAACTGTTCCAGTCAGCCACCAAGTTTGTTCGTCTCCTACAGAGGTAGCGCTCCATCTGTCTTACCTGTCCCAACTGTGCCTCAAGGGTTTGGGGAGTAACAGATTAAATAGGATGTGATTACAGTAGTCAAGAGTACAAACAATTCCTAACTCTTACCTTATTGAAGTAAATATAAAGTAATCACATTAAAGCTGTGCTAGCCTACAGGTTAGAGATGGGTTCTTGAGAACAGAAGGTTGCCAGTGAGGAATTACTAGACTAACTGGGAAAAGCTGGGTGAGGAAAGTGATGACAAATGCTTCCCACCACCCCCACCCAGAAACTGATCCAGTAGCTCCTCAGTAGAAAACAATAGAAGACTGAGAAGCTCCCAGGTGTGAATGTGTGTAACTATATGAATATGAAGCAAGTTATGAACACGTCAGGCTGAGGTTTGAAGGGAAATGCATTTCAATTATACACACAAATATCATTTACACAACTTGAAATAAGGTTCATTTCATTTTCATTTTTAAGTTGACGATGACGAATACTTGAAACACTTAATAATACTCTACTTTCATGTTATACATTTAAGAGGCAATATCATCATAATGTAACTGACAGTACAAATGTAGACTGTAATACTACTTTGAGTAACCAATTCCACCTTTTAGTTGATTCCATCTGCGTTTTTGTATATGTTGTCTCTTCGATATCAATTTCCTCAGGGGTGTGTACCTGGCGACTGTGTTCTATCACAAGGAAAACATCCTGACGACAGCGGAAGATCTGATCCCACTGGTGGAGATCCAGTGCTGCTCCACCTCCATCACTCAGGACTTCCTTTGGTTTGCCAAGGTTAGCTGTCAATCAAACATACATTAAACACGTATTGCCATATATCTGATTTGGTTTGCTAGATTTAGTAGATTTTCTTGCAAATGTTTCATCATTTTCTATGTCCAGTCTACAAATACATTATTCAGAATGAAGGCTATATGATTCTTACTTGCATTACAGTTTCAAATGACAATGTTTTTTCTTCTAGTTGTCCTGTGCATGGCAACAAGTGCCCTGGCTCCAGCAGGCCCTGTCGTCTGCTCATTCCTCTTCCTCGTCCCTCCTTCAGAACAGACACAACATTTTAAGAGCCGTTACCCAGCTGCAGGTAGGAACCTTAAGCAGCTTACTCTTCACGATAGAAAGTATCACAAGGGGTTCATTTCTTTTTTAATTACTTCTTTACATCTTCACACCACTGTCTCTCCTATCTTCATGCGACCTGCCTGTTTCCTCCACACCTTGTCATTGGATTAATCCCTAATATTCTCATATTTATTCATTCTATTGTTCTTTTTCTTTTACCTTTCCCCCTTGCTCTGTCGTCAGTCATCCCTGGGGACAGTGGACCTAGGCCAGGTGTACTATGAACCTCTGAAGGACCGGCAAGGCAACGTCCTAATAGTGACTGTGAAGGAGTTTCCCAACCCTCCCAGGTTAGCCTGAGAAACCATCTTTCACAATACTCCCTTATGATGCAGAAGACTTTTTAATTTGCCCGTGCATCTCCCACATGAGAAAGTAAACATCTACCAGTCAGCCAAATTATAATCCCCTATGTTCAACCTTGCAAAGGGTCATGGAGGGCTATCTTAGCACTATGATGCTCTCAGGAAATCCATACCTCTTTGGTTGGGCTGTTGGTTGTTGGTGTTATGTGAAAGAACCAAAGAGCTTTTTCCACTGTGTGGTTACTTTCCTGTTTTGTGCTCCACTCCAAGCCCTCCTGACCCTCCTCTCCACTGGGTGCCCCTGGCTCGCCTGGAAAAGAACCGCAGCAGAACTCCTATGCTGCCAGAACCCACTGCCATGGACACACTCAATGATCAGCTCAAGGTGAACCTGTGTGTGTGTGTGTGTGCGTGTGTGTGTGTGTGTGTGTGTGTGAGGTCATCTTGGACACCATGGACACACAAGCAGCCCAAGGTTAACCCATGTGAGTGTGTGTGAGAGAGAGTGAGAGAGAGAGAATGTCTTAACACCATGGACACACTTACTGAGCAACTACGTGCACCACAATTGCATTGAGCACTGAGTGTATCGTGCATTGAGTGTATATTGAGTGTTCCGCGCTTGTTTATTGAACCACATTTCTCTCCCCAGTCCAACCAAATGATCCTAAAATGCATTATGGATTCATTTAGCTAGGCCATCTTAAGCAAAATTAGCAAATAAAACAAAATCCCTGTGCCTGTCCCTGTCTGCCTCCCTCCCCCAGGAGAAGTTGTCCTTCCATAGGCACAGCCTCCAGTGGGCCCAGCCAGGTCTGTATGTGGGCATCCTGAAGCTGTGCAGCTCTTTAGAGCAGATCAGGGTCCTGGTGCCCCAGAGGCTGCCCAACCTCCTCTGCCATGCACGGGTCCGCCACAACCCTCATGTTTCCAGGTAACACAGTGTAAACCTAATACTGTAAGGCTAGGTCTAATTGTTATCATAAAGATTTTGTGGTCAAAAGAATGACCTCTACTTTTTCCAAAAATTGTTATTTATTGTATTTATTTATAACAATGTCAAAGCGGCCTAATGTATGTATCCTGTCTTATTGACTGTTGAGATCAGCCTGATTTATAGTGATTGCATCCTCATTGTGTGACAGGGATGAGTGGGCATGGCTACAGAGTCATGTTTTCACCATAGCCAATGGCAGTGTTCAGAACCTGTTTAGTGGCGAGGACGAGAGCTTGATGGAGAGCAGCGGGCTGGTCGAGTTCATGAGGTCTTTGAGAGCAGCAGTCACTCTTCTCTTGACAAAGCTCAACATCCCCCTCTACAGGGTAAAAATGGTTTCACACTCACCTCCAAATCCTTCTATTCATAACCAAAAATGAAATCAATTGTTTCATGAGACTATTTTGAGCCTGCTTCATTAATCTGTATTACTCTTTCATCATTATATTGGATGGCATTCTTAAATGAGTGAATGTGGAGTAAAGCTAATTTAGGCAGAATTAAATACAGTCCAACAAATGTCATGGACTTGCATTCATTATGTTGTGACACATAGCAAAATGTATCTCTCATCTGCTGTGCTACCATCTGTCTCCCTCTGGTAGGCGTATCAGTATGGTGTGTACACCCGCGAGCTGCTGCAGTTTGGAGACAAGGTGTCCATGCTGCTGCTTCTGCCTCCCAGTGAGGACTTCAGTTCCAGCTACTGGCCTCTGGTGGGGACCAAGGAGCCTGGCCTCACCATGCCCCTGCAGATCTTTGAGCTGGGTAAGTGTAGGGCTATAACAGTAGAAGTCCATGGATCCTGGATCTGTCTTGCATTCGTGTTGCAGTATTTTCCAAGCAGTAATTTATACAGTGTCCACATCTGTAAATAAGGGTTCAGCAAGCTGGGACTTGTGTGGACCGAAGAAACAAGGTTAGGATAAACTTGCCAGGATTAACCCCCCCCCCCAGTATGGCATCCTTGGGTCCTTTGAAGTCTTTTGACATTAGCACCATAAGAACAGGGTGAAAGGAGTCTCTTTGCATATGAAACAACATTCACTTCATTAGGTATATATAAACCCTAATGCATTTCAATCAACCATCACCAGCATAAGCCATGCCAGAGGTTTCTGATATTTTGGTCTTTTGAAGATGAGTCGCGTTATTTTTTTCTTGTTTAATTAGGTCTTTGATCCTCCTTTTTATCCACAATTTAGGATTTGTATTTATTGTAGACCCATCTTGACAATTCCCAACTAAAGCTATGATGAAGTGTGTTAATGGGTTCTGAGACAGAAGGTTTTTCTCTTAGCCTTGATGTACTGATTTGTCTTTCCTCTTGACCTTGACTGCTCACCACCAGTTCACTTCTGGACATATGAGCGAGACTTCCTGTCCCAGTACTGCCAGGCCTGGGTGAGGCTGGAGCTGGACACTCATCTGGCCCAGCAGGCTCTGCGGGAGGCCTTGGATACCAAGGAAGTGCAGGAGGCCCGAGAGTGCCTGAGCCACGTCACCCAGCTGTCACAGGTAAGATCATGAAAGTAGTATTGAAAGGAAGACATCAAGACATTATCACAGCTTTCACGTGCACCCCATACTTCCAGGCCCCACATACGTCCCCGCCACTGAATCTTTTCCCTCTCCTCTACTTACTTTAATTGCTTTTAAAAACCTGTTGACCCTTAGCTCTTACATTTCTTTTCCTAGCACTTCTCTCATACATGAATACATTGTTATTCTATGGTCATAGGAATATTGTCATGACACTATGGCCCTGACCTTTATGCTTCACTATTAGTTGCTTGCAATTTTGGTGATCTAACAATTCAAGCTTATTCTACTGCCACACTCCTTGTAAGTCACTGGATAAGAGCATCAGCTAAATGTCTAAAATGTAAGATGTAGAAGCCTCACAGGTAAGGACAGGAAATCAATCTGAAAGGTGGACATAACACATACAAACCTAGTTTCATTGCATTGTATTGCTATATTGCACAAGGCTGATCTGAAAGAATGTGAAAACTCATTAGATGTGACCTTTGAAGACCGACCACCAGGAGAATGTTTGTTGTAGCTTCAAATCATTTTGGTTACACAGTCCTGGTAATCATCCTGTTTCTTTTGCTCAGCTGCCTCTAGTTTACTTATTCTAAATCCTGTCACCTTATCCTGTTTGCCTGTTCCTGTAGCGTCTTGACGTGGTGTGGCGGGATGCCCGTTGGATCATGGACTGTCTACAGTGTGTTCGCTCAAAGCAGTGGGTGGGGGCGGTGCCGCTAGGCCTGGTCATGGGAGGAGATCCACCTCCACCTCCTGATGGTGAGGAAGAAGAGGAGAGTTTGACTGCCAGACTGACGTGGCCCCATCGGCTACAAACACGGAGAACCAATACAGGTATGATGATGATCATCATGATGATGATGTGGGTATAAATGCACATGTCTCTTTGTACTTGTTAAGTTATTGATTTTTTCACAATTTCACTCTCTCGTGATCTAAAAGTAAATATTTTGGATCTACCACTGATATATAACGTATATAAAGAATGAAGGGAATGAATGTGTATCATATTTAGAACTTTGTCTAAACCTTCCCTCCCTGTGTTTATCTATACCATGAGAAATAGTATTTACCCCTGTTCTACTCTCTCAAGGCCTATTTAAGTTTTGCTCTACATTCAAAGTGGTTGCTATCATAACAATAACACAACACTGAACAATATTGCTTGCCAGATGACCTGACTAATGTTATGTATTTGTTATTTGTAAGTTAAAGATTCTCCCTTCTCCTTTTTAACTTATTTTTTTCTGTTTCTCCTTTTCCTTTCAGAGAGCTTAGTCAGTGTGACTCCAGCAAATGCCGTCAGTGTCGAGGTTTCTGCTTCAGCGGGTGTCCTGGTTGGCCCTGAAGAGGCCGCTATGGTTTTAATGGAGGGCGTCGCAAAGGGAGGGTACCCCGTAGACATTAAAGCCCAATCAACTCTGGACTTGACCAGCATTGGCCAATCAGAATTAACATGCGAAAGTACTGTAATCCAATCAGGAATAGAGCCTGTCACTGCTGGCCAATTGGAAGTGGGTTACAATGGTTTGGTTGTACAGGAGCCCTACAGTAGGGAACAGGACTTTCCTCCCAGCTTCAGTGAGGTGATGCAGCCAATGGAGATGGCCGAGTTGGTGGACATCTTGCCCACACTGAATCTCATAGAGGAAGAGTCTCTACCAAGTGATGCAACAGCACCATCAGTAATGGATATGCTTGAGAGCTGTGGATTGGGGATTGGTGAACACAACACTTTCTTTGATTTAGGGCAATCAGACTTGATGAATGGAGCAGAGAGTCTGTCACACTCAAACATCCATTGTAATGACAGCAGCGATATGATGCCAGAGCTCGGTTTGGGAGAGAGATTCTGTGAGGATATGGTCTTACTAGGTCAAGACACGATGAATGCCACTGCTACTGTCATGCCTGTTGTGAACTGGGATTCACCTCCAGAAGACGCATTGACACAGGTTTCCAACAAGTGTTTTCCAATGAGAAACCAGGTGGAGTGGGTCAGCTCCTCTCATACGTCATCCTGATAGCTCCTCAAATCCTATCCTACTTCTACCTTTTGTGTTATCAGCCAAATTGGAAAAAAGGAATGTAAGTTACAGTGAACTGCAACACATTAGCTACTGGCAAACATCCTAGCTACCCATCCTTGGCTCAGGAATGGCATTGCTCCTGATACCTGACTACCAATAAGCTGCCAAATCTAACATTAACCATTAATGGGGAAATGCAAAACTGATGACAGATCAGCATCTAAAAGCAATTTCACCCATCTCAAGATCACAGCCTATCTACTAATGGACAGGGAAAATGGAAAAACACAAAAAATGACTAATTTCTTTCCTATGCATATTTCTGGGGCTGTAGTTAAATATTTTCCATGACACGGGCTTCAGTGCATTAGGGCATGTTGTGTGGAAGGCCTAAGCTTGAGATACAGGGTAGTAGATTTTGTACCACCAGCCACTACAGTAACGCAATAGGGAACATTGCCACTTATTCCTGGGAGCTAGTAAGGAACTAATCAAATGTAAAGATCATATCTGGTATATCTTGATAGTTTCCTGCAAGTTTTTACTTTGCAGTCTTTGCAAGAAAGTTGAGTAAATTGTGATTCTGTTTACCTGTGTGCACTTTTGACATTTAATACCAAACTAGTAGCTAGCCCTATAAACCTGTTGATTACACAGTAATTGTCTGTATCAGTGGAATGCTTGGGGGGTGGCAGGGTAATCTCCTTACCAGTTTTGACCTGGGTGCCCAAGTTCCACTTTTAATTTCAGAGAAATCTAATCAGAGAAGAAACCTAAGAGAAAGGAGCATCTTTTTTATATTTGTATTCTTAATTTTTGATCATGTGCTGTTAAATAAAACAGATCAATGTATGAAGACCGAAAGGTGTTTTAATTTCCAATTATTTCAGAGGATATTATACATTATCCTACACTGTAACATTATAAAGGGTGCCAATAATATTGGCCAGAACTGCATTTTTGTCTGAGACCACATAAGCAGCACAGTAGTTTTTCAACAAAAAGGGCACCCCGAAATGTGGGTGTGGTGAGAAACCCAAAGTCAGACTTCCAACTTTCAGTCATGAGAAGGCCTAGGTAGAAGATGATTTTCATCCTTCAGGTTTTAAAAAAAAAAGTTCAACAGCTTCATTTATTTGCCTGCTATTAGGTACGTGGTAGCATACTCGGCATTCCAACAGCCACTCGGCATTCCGAATATTTTTCTTATCAATCTTGGCTATTTGTAAATTTAAAATACGTACCTCTCAAGAAATAAGAAACCAAATAAGAATTGCATTTCATTGCATATGTCCACAAGTAACAATGTTATCGCTAGACGGCACAGGACCTGGGGCATTCTATTCAACTAAAATCAAAAATCTAACATGAACATAGATGATGGTATAAATAGGTCATGGAAATTGCACTATCATGGAATGGTAATGGCAAGGTCATGAAATTGTGTAAGAACCCTGTATACTCTGTCTTCAGACTCTGGTAAATGTGGACATATGGGCCTGAGTTGCCTGAAATTTAATATTTGATCGGTAAGAGGAATAGAATAAATACTTACTGTAAGTGAATAAGTATACATTAAACACTCTTTTTAAGGCAAAAATCAATGTGTCATCCTCAAACAAAATCCTAGTAAATATCTTGACATTGCCAATTAATACTGAGGAATTTGAAAAGTGAAGCTTCCTCCAGCTGTTCAATTTGAACTTTTTCAAAGGCCACGCCCTGCTCGGCCACACACATATGTACGCACGCACTCTCTCTCTCTCTCTCTCTCACACACACACACACACACACACACACACACACACACACACACATTGTTGAAGGGGTGGAGAACTGCTAATATTGATTTAGTTCAACAGTTCTGAGACTGCCTGTGGACTAATGGCAGGTTTTGAGATAAGGGTTTTGGCATTTCATATTTCATTTCTGTATGTGTGTGTTGATTAGCATTTACTGTTTTTATTCTTTTGGCATAAAATAAAAAATAAATAAATTGGCTTTTTTTGCCAGGGACATGTCTTTAAAAGTGAACTGTCAAATTACTTTTTCATTAGCATTTTAACACTGTCAGCGAATATACTGTACATACTAATACATGAAAATCCAAATGCATTTTTTTTTTTTATTGTATTGAATTTTTTATTTTGACCCAAATAGTAAATACATAAGTGCAAAATAAAAATGCTATTCTGGGATTGCCTTTTCATTTTCTTCAGTTTGCATTAACATTTGAATTAGGTGTGCTTCCATACCCCACAGGCTGTTTTATTTCACAGTCTTGTTTGTTTTTAACCTTTTGGAAATCTTGTATTTTATCTTCTTAACAAGATAGATTGTCTTTTTGAGGTGCAAATGTGCAGATAATTATCTCAAAATAAAGAAACGGTGATCAACATTCACATTAGTCACCAATGTGAATGAATAATATTTTCCTCAGTTTTATAACTCCATGGTGTTCAGGTGCTCAGGGTCTCGGTGTTTCAGTCGGTCTGAGCGCCCCTAGCTGAGCTGCAGCGGCACCGATGCTTCCTCCGGTTTGGTGAAAAAGCGAATGAAAATGATGGATTTCGAGAAGAAGGGGAAATGATCATTTCAAAATGGCAAAACCACAACATACGGAATCCATATCCTATAATTTCGGATACTGAATAACCGGTAGTCTATAAAAGGTAGTTTGTCTGTTTGAAGGATGGCGTCATCGGAATGTGCTGTGTCAGCTGAAGGTATGTTGTCAACGGGACACTGAAAACTACACTATACGGTCGATAGGGCAACGTGTCCGTCCATTATACGATCAAGAATGCATCCAATTTAGGAAAGTATAGGCTACCTAAATCTTTCTAATTGAAGCAGGAGTGCATTCTCATTTCTCAGTAGTCAACAGCTACTGAATCATATCCCTCCTGAAATTGCTGTATTTAACAGCCTAGAGGCCATAAAATGTGAATTAATCCTAATAAAATGCTCCTTAAAATAATGTTCCTTATCAGCAAATTGTTAGTAATATCTATATAATAAACCTGTATTTAACCAGGAAAGATCTGCTAGAATTATACTACTACTACTACTAATAATAATGTGTATAACTATATGTTGTGCCACAGTCTGTGAAGCATCAGCCCCTTCAGGTGCACCCAGCATTTGTGACCCCCTGAGGATTGTTCTGGTGGGAAAGACCGGCACAGGCAGAAGCTCCTTGGGCAACACCATTCTGGGCCGGCAAGCTTTCCAGGTCGACGCCTCCCCCTGTTCAGTCACGACTCAGTGCCAGAGACACACCTGGCCAGTAGAAGGGAGGAGTATCTCTGTAACTGACACCCCGGGGTTCTTCAACACACACCTCTCCCCACAGGAGGTGATGGCAGAGGTGGGACAATGTATCATTCTGTCCTCACCGGGACCCCACGCCTTCTTGGTGACCCTCCAGTCTGGTGGTAGGTTCACCCAGGAGGAGAGGGACACATTACAGTGGATCAAGGCTATGTTTGGGCCTGGAGCAACCAGATTTACCATGGTCATTTTCACCTGGGGAGACCAGCTGCAGGGCAAACGCATCGAGGAGTTCCTGAAGGAGAGTGATGAGTTGTCAGAGTTTGTCAGCAGCTGTCAGGGGGGTTGTCATGTCTTGGACAATAGTGTCAGTTGTAGTGGACAGGACAGGACAACAGAGCACTCACAGCAGGTTGTTCAACTCCTGGAGAAGGTAGACAAGATGGTGGCAGAGAATGGAGGCGGTTGCTATAGCAATGAGATGTTCAAGGAAGCTGAAAGGGCTATCAGTGAGGCACAGGAGAGGATTCTGGGAGAAAGAGGAGATGGGGTTGTGTCCCTTCAGCAGGAGCCAGAGGAGAAAGAGGACCAGGGACCAGAGTCAGAGAGGAGAAGGAGGAGGGAAGAGGAGGAGAGGAGAAGGGAGGAAGAGGCTTCCAGGAAGGGGGCAGAGAAGCTTTTCTGGTGTGAGTTGGTGACTGCGCTTGGGAAGGGGGCAGCAGAGGGGGCAGGGATTATGGGGAAAGACAAAGGGAAAGGGAAGGCTGTGAAGAAGATTAAGGTGGTGGAGAGGGCAGCAGCTCTGGCAACCACACCGCTGTCAATCAGTTCAGCTGCCAAAGTAGTGGGCGGGGCCATGAGAGAAGGCAGTAAGGTATTATACAAACACCGCAAAGCTCTACTACACTGAGGCATACATGGCAGAAAGGAGTGTTCCGTAGATTTCTACTGGGGCCTATGATCTTTATACACTTTTTTCAGACATTATAGGTGAGGATGTGTAAAGTAGGGTGGTTCAGTGATAAGTCAAGTAACTGTCCAATGTACATCATACATTTCCCTGACCAGTGGTACTACAGTAGCTTGGTTTGCTTGGCAACACTATGAATACATCAGAACATTCATAACTCTGACCATACTGTTATTGGAAATGTGTATGTACGTGCACTGAAGCAAGATTAACTTCCTGGTGTGTTGCAATACAGCTGGGAAAAAACATAACCACACCTTGTATTTACACAATTCACTTGTAATGGTAAAGTTCATGTCATTAAAATGCTGTGCAATCCAACATATGTACCAAATTTGTGCTACAAATATGTTATTCTATTACATAAGATCAAGATATTAAAATACAATTGTCCTGTTTTGCCTTGACACAGGATAGTTAGGTTAAGGTAATGACCCATTAAAGACAGGCCGGGATATGAAGTGAATGATTGTGGAACATTTGTTTTACTGGATCTCTGCAGCATTTTTCTGTTCCATCTTTGGTTTCATTGACACAACAAAATGTTTAGCACTTTTAGCTCCCAATGAAGAAATACATAAAAAATACATAGAAAAGACATGAAATACAAAAAAGTAAATGCCCAAAGATACTGGGCATTAAGGGAGAAAATCTTGTTTTCAGATAACAGAAGAAGATTGCCATGAAGTGTCTGTAACGTTACAAAACCAAGGAGGAAGACACATACTTCTAACCAGTCACAAATTTACAATTTATATAATCTATGACTGAAAACTATGGGACATGACCCAAAGTCACTCAAAGCCCTTGTAGAAAGTGATAATGTAATATCTGCTGGATAATTCAGTACATTGTAACATTATTATGTCATAAGGAGTGTAAAATATTTTTACTGATGACGTCATAATAATAAACAAATTATGTAATAAAGTTATACATTATTAGTCAGTATTACTATGACATCATCAGTTGCAATTGTTACACCCCTTATGAAGTAATATAAGTGGTGTAACAATAACAATAACAATACGGGACAATTCCCAAAAAGTTGGCGTAGTCCTTTAATATAGGAATAAGTGTATCCTTTGAATTGCTGAAACTAAAGTTTCACACAGTTAGACTTCCTATGCACTTGAGACTACCTGAGTGTTGTACAATTAACTTTAACCAAATACATTTACATTTTTTGTGGATTTAACATTCTAACAATTAGTATGAAAACAAAATAAATGGCACAAACTGCATTCAGTTGTCTCTAGAGGGACCATCTATCTTATCATATTTGAAGGCAAGTAAGGAAATAACAAATGCCCAGCTCTCATTGGATTATTAAGTTCCCTTATTTTAAGTTCCACCTGCACATCAGGGACACAATTTCAATGTCACTTTTGCATCTTATGGAGAAAAAAAACATTCTGTACATCAAAGTTTTGACCACTACTAGGTATGCACACACACACACACACCCACACCCCACACCCACACCCACACCCACACCCACACCCACACCCACACCCACACCCAACCCTCCCCCCCACCCCCCCACACACACACACAGTGCCAATCAGACAGAAAGTCAAGGGGGGTACTCATCTTGGTCTACACAATGATGTCAGACCATTAGTCCCATTGTAAATACAGTTGAAGGGCAAGGTATGTGTTCAATTGCTGAACTGTAGGCACGCAATGGTAGCTGTATGGCACAGATGCTTTTTAAACAGGTATTGGCAGACCCATCTTTGCATTTCCTCGCAGTACTGCAGACAGGAAAAGGAGCAGGAGAGAGAACAAAAGCAGGTATGAGAAAAGCTATTAAAACGTGAAGCAAAAACCTATAAAGCTTGAGGTGAATATCCTTATAATGAAACCCCCAAAGTAGTGAGCTTTAGAAATGTAAAAACACATCAATTCTACCACTGACCCTGAAATACTGAGCACACCTGCTGCTATCATCCTCAGTGTTGCTCTCCTTACTCACCCCTTGTGACATAAAGGTAGAAGAAGTCGCAGTAGAAAATGGTCTGCACCACACCGGACACCACAGCAATCTGGTCAAAGAAGCCCTCTGTGTGGTAACGCCACACCCAGTTGGCCAGGTAGAGGGCTCGGTAGAGACCCAGGAAGAACAGGTAATGGGTGGTGATGGACTCTGCTTCGCCAGTCTTGGTGATCATGAAGAGCTGGGGCATTATGGCCACCGCCTCCAGGAAGATGGAGAAGGTCCACAGGATCTGGGTGGAATCGATAGGAACAAGACACGTAAGCAATATTGACAAAAGTTCCATCTCTGATTTAACTGATGTAATACCTGAGGCTAAAAAGGAAAGTCTGTGTTAAGATGAAGATTTTTTGCTCTAGGGATCTGAGGATACAACATACAAATAGAACTTAACATAAATCATTCAAGTTGCATGTTCTTGAACCCTAAGTGATCACATAATACAGGTATTTTTAGACTTGGGTCCAGCCCTGGATCCAAATTTACTCAATTTAATCTCACCATGGGATCCATGCTCATTAAAACATAATAGTACTCTTATCATGTGGGGCCCGTCAGAAGTAGGCCGGCGACCCATTTTGTGTCCCATCCTGTGGTTTACCTCCAGTGGGGTGAAGGCATAGTTCTCCAGGAAGGACAGCCCAACGACGGGCACCAACAGGAACTCCACACGGAACGAGTCGTTCTCAGAGTCATAGGTGTTCCTAAAGCGCATATAAATCAGGTACACGGTAGCATAGGCGAGGGCCAGGAACACCAACTGAGAGAGAGAGGGAAACAGAGGGCTTGAATATGAAGTATTGTCCATGATGGAGTAGAGAGCCATATATACTCTGAGACACTATTGTGTAGGTCTAACCGTTGCCTGCTATGCATACAATATTTACTCTTTATGTGTGTGAGCTAGCATCTATATGTATGAGCTAGTGTGTGTGTGTGTGTGTGTGTGTGTTTGTTTTAGTGTGATAGGTCAACACACTTACCTTCATGACTGTGTTGTAGGCAGAGATGAAGACAGTAAACAAGTCCAGGTACCTGGTGGTGAAGACTATTGCAAACAGCACCTGAGACTTCCCGGAGATGCCTACAGAAAAACATCAGTTTCATCACACTCACTGATGGGGGAGGGGGGAGAGGGGGTCCCCTGGAAGACTGATAGATACTCATAACTTCAGGATTTAACAGCGTTGAATTACAGTCACCCAAGAAGACAGGAGATATCCATGTATTTATTTGCTTCAGAGTGGCTATTAGGGTTTACCTAGCCGAAGAGGCTGCAGATACCAGTGTTAAAACGTCACTTTGCCACGTAGCACGCACTTGTGCAGAACTAACGTTACTGAGCATTATGCAAGATCCCCTCCATACATCCCAATTCACGTGTGTGACCTCCACAAAAACGTTTTAATGCATCTGCAAATGGTCTCTTTAAGGACGCTGCAAGAGTGTACCGTTAGCATCTACAGTAAAGGCATGCATTTGAAGCTATGGTATAAAGTCAAAAGTACAAAGTACAGTGCAATAAGAGAATACATCGTTAACCCGAACAATAGAAACATAAACTCTGTCAGCCTACCAGCACAGGATTTGGACCTCCATATCTTCAGAAACAGAGTGATGATAGCCACCAGATGTGACACGTCACCCGCCAGACGAAAGATGTTCATTTTGTTTACTTTATGCCTCCCAAAAAACGCCTTAAAACGTTGAGTTTACCAGTCGATACGCTAACGTTATAAGATAAAGTTGTATAATTAAATATGTAGGAAACCGCAGCTCTTCTGTGATAAATGAAAACGGAACCGCAAGAAAAATAAATAAAACAAGCTAAAGGGGACACAAGGCGCTCCCAAACGGTCAGAACCTAAATGCATGGAAGTTGATTTAATGTCCAAGGATTCCGCATGGATCTGTGACTGTAGCTGAGAGTGTCCGAGAAAAAAAAGTTGTTTCAGAGGCGGTGACGTGGCTGACAGCTCGGACAGGATCCTCTTAATTCCGAGGAGGAAACGGTCTCAAACAAACCAGAATATAAAAACAACTTCCGTTTTTAACTTTCGAAATAAACATCTTATTGACGAACATGCGCTCGTTGATCAAGAACGTATTATAAATATTTAAGCATATATTTTGCAGCTATTTTTTTACCCATAGTATTTTGGTATGACCTTATCTCCCCCCAAAAGCGACAGTTTAGGCTTTTATTCTGAAAGCAAAATCGTTTTGCAGAGTTATTTGGCTTTCTCTGTCCGGCTTCACGCTGCTAGAAGAGATTGTGGGCTGGTCCCTTTTACTAGCTGGCCACTCTCTCCTTCCGCCACTAAGTAGAAAGAAGTGATCCTTAAGAAAAAACAGCAGATGGCGACAGGCTGCTAGCAGTAACGAAGTAAATTAAAACATTTTAATAGGGGGTGAATTACTCTCTTAAACGTCACTGAAGCCTTAATGTCCAATTAATCAGCGGTTCCCAAACATTTTCATATCAAGGACCCTCAAATAGACACCTTTTACACCACCGACCCCATTTGATAAAACTGGCTACCATTGGTCAGTCTTAGTGATCATTAGTAATGACATTACTAGTGGTCATTACTGGCATTAGTGATCACTACTATGATCAATAGCTACCTCAATCAATAGCTATTGTCAATAGCTCTACCTTCTTTCACCCTTCCTTTCACTCATGAAACCTCAGCACAATATCAGAAATATCTTATTAACTTTGAGCAGGTGGTCTACATGAATGAATACATACAGTAGTCAGCACCTGACATCACATAAAATGACTTTACAGACTTAAAAAACAGGTAGGTTACATGTAGCAAAATTACAGTATTCTGATTACAAAAATGGTAACGTCATTTATTACAGTTACTGTAACAATAATCAGTACATCTACTAAAAGAGTAGATGATTACTTGAATTCCTCAGAAACATGTTTGAAGGGATATACATGTGAGTTTATAGTTGTAGATGGACTGTATAATATTATTATCATTAATAACACTATACAGTCCATAAATTGGGATATGTTGTGGTCTAGAAATAATAAAAGTAATCCGATTGTGTTACTGAGTTTGAAAATTGCAGTGGATTTTACTAGCAATTGTGGTTTTAAACAGATAATCAATAATCTGTAACAGGTTATATTTTGAAAGTAACATATCTAACCCTCCTTGGAATGATGTTTTATGCTGAGTCTTCTCCAGCTTTGTGGTTTTTATTTGTGGCCTAATAAAGATGCAAATGTTGAAATGAGGCGTTAGACTAAACGTATATGGCTTCTGTTGATGGAGAAAGGACTAAGTCTCTTCCCCACCTTTTGAACATATCAGCCAGACAAGCCTCTTACATCATATGTTTGCTTCTTCAAAACTAAGGTCTTAGTCTAAATCCCAAATCCTAAATCCTAAAAACCTTTCTTCAAACCTGCTAAAAAAGAATGATTTTCATTCCCAGACAACAAGTGAGGGCTTCTAATTTTGTACTCGTGCTTTTCGTGGTGTTTTAAAATACTCACCTCCCTCTCTGTCTTCAACTTCTTACTATATTTTTCTTTTCCACCTACCTCCTTTCCCTCATAATTCTGTCATCTGAATCATTGTCAAAACCTAAAACCACTCATGCCATTTCTCATTGCTCTGTATCTCCCTTCCTATTTGATCCCTCCTTCGCCACCTCCTTCTTCTTCCTCCCTTTTAATCCACTAACTGCAACTAAATTCTGGTCTCTACGCCCAGCAGTGTGTGATTCTCGCTGTGCATCACCAAGATTGTCCTTCCCTGCATCCTACTCTCATGTTTGATGCAGGGTGGTTGCAGAACAAAATAACTACAGGGCATCTGACACTACAGTGGAAATGCTTTCTGCCTACTAAGTGTTCACCTGTGGTGGTTCGGAAAATCGAGGGGGCACTGCACTCCAACGAAGAGTACACTTTGTCTTTAGGCACCCCTGTAGAACCTGGCGCAGACTCTGTGTATGTTAGCATTAGCTCTCACCACCAATTTGTTTACATGTTTAATCTTAACTCAAATTTATGACCGGGAGATTTTTAACTGTTACATTCATTAGGGAACAACCTAGGGACACAGAATTGTGTATTGTGTTGTATAACAAATACAACTGGCTACATCAGAGAAAGTGAGGGTGATAAATTGATTAGTAGACAAGGGAGGTGGAGGCAAGAAGACACAAACAAATACACACATGGGCAGATCGACAACAATGCATACACTAAAACGCAGCTTTATTATTCCCCATAGGACAATTTATTTCCAGACAAGCTGCTGGACAAACAGAGGCAAACAGACCGAGAACAGCATCAGTAGAGGATACCTTCTGGAGAGAGTTGGCTAACTTAGCTGACCCATACGTACTGTAATGAGCGTGTGCCTAGCAAAAGGTTATGGGAACTAATCTGACACCCAGGCCTGATTAGTGGCTATTTATACACACACACACACACAGCCTGGTCTGCCCTGAGGAGTCTGTCTTTGTGGTCATCTCCTCAGATTGCTATACTGGGGACTGACCTTCACTCTCCTCCCGTCTCTCAAATCATATGCAGCCTATCTCTAGAAACAATATCCAGTTATTTAGTGTCTGACTTTGCTGAATACTCTGTTTAGCTCTTTTTTAGCACTATAACACTGTAGAACACTAACACTAAGCACTATAGCTAAATAAAATAAGATGTTCATGTTCCTCATGCCAATATTATTGCAGGTCTGTTTTACTCTACTGTGTGCACTCTGTTCTGTGTCTCCTGTTTAGACTGTCTGACCCCTGTTAACCTGTTGTCCCTACCATTTTGCATATTTCATCTCTTTTGTCTGTGTGTGCGTGTGTGTGCGTGTGTGTGTGTGTGTGTGTGTGTGTGTGTGTGTGTGTGTGTGTGCACGCCCATACAAAGCGTGAGGTTACAATGAGGCATCAGTATTGCCCATAAGTACTCCCACAATCTTTGTCATCAACCCTCCTTTTGATTTTGAAGTATCTCTTTGTTGTTGTTCATGTCAACTGCTCCAAAGCAGCTTTTCTTTGTCACCCTCCACTTCTTGTAATAGGTTTCTTTATTCAGGTCTGAAATATTATCTTGTGATATCATCATTTTCTTTCTTTGAAATCCCTTACTTGTTTATTGTAGTAGAAAAGTCATTCCAATAGACATGCTACTTAGTATACCTGTTTGCCCCAGATCCTCCTTATTCTCCATTCCTGTAAATTTCTGTTCTTATTGACCTCACTCTTGCTGTTACCTACACTACCGTCTCTCCATCCACCCCCTTGTTCCTCCTCTGTGAATTTGTCATATGGGCAGATGCACACCCACCTTCCTATTCAGAGGGAGAGATAGATTTGAAAAGAAGTCTCCCCTGCTCTATAATTTACAACTAGTGGGGAGGGTTAGGGAAGAGAGAGAGAGAGAGAGAGAGAGAGAGAGAGAGAGAGAGAGAGAGAGAGAGAGAGAGAGCGTGAGGGAGAGTGAATCAGGAGGGTGGGGGTGGGGGATAAGGGGGAGCTGGCAAAAAGGGAACGGTTTCCATAGAAACTGTTTTGCTCACTTCATATAGTCATCTGGATTCTAGATGATGCTGAAGAATTCTAAATTAAACTAGAAAATGTCTCATGTGATGTTTCTATTCAGCCTAATAACGATGTGTCAATCTTGATTTGCCAGCAACATGACTGTGAGAACACATAAAGTTATGCTGGGAATGCCGAGATGGTGATGCAAGTCCGTTCTTGCACTTTCCCCGTTTTCAGACCCTGTATATTAACTGTTGAAGTTCACATTAAACAGGAAAGTCACTCAAATGAAAATGATGTTAGTTTTATGACCGAAGACAGTCCAATCTGAGCCAGGATGTGATGTCATCTCATAAATCCCAGTGCAGCTGCATTGACAGTGAATGGGAAAATTAATAGACTCATACAATATTTTATGAACTTTGAAATGAGCTTCAAACTATAGTGATATCAGTTATGAACCATAAAATATACACTAATCTCCAGAAAATCACCTTTTCTACCTTTGACAATTAATTCTTTATGGTGTGCATCTGTGTTACATCACATATTAGGAGACAGAACAAACTCATTGCTCTTGTCTTGTGAGGTGAAACAGTTGTATTTCAACGTTTTGGAGGAGCCACATATAGTTATTAAAGAACCAGCCATGAAAATGTATTGGGAAAAAATATAGGAGAGCAGATGCCCTCAGGTCCCAGGAAGACCCTGTCGGAGCTGAGGGGATCTGGAGTTTGACTGTGTTGAAAGGCTAACATGCATTGACAGTCGGCTCTCACTGCACCGCCAGCGATAAGAGGTTGGAGA
Organism: Hoplostethus atlanticus; assembly: GCA_034670405.1. Lineage (NCBI taxonomy): Eukaryota > Metazoa > Chordata > Actinopteri > Trachichthyiformes > Trachichthyidae > Hoplostethus > Hoplostethus atlanticus. The sequence continues at coordinate 2,203,584 of JAXDDX010000022.1, read as the reverse complement.
CCATCCCTGGCACTACTGCGAGGGAGTAAATGTAAAGGGATTACGTTTAAAGGGCAATTTCATATCCTTGTGATAGTGTGTCCATTATGGTTAAAACACAGTAATTACTTTGCAGTAGCAAAGTTTTAAGCTGTAATGGAAAATAAACCAGTCATCATGAGTCAAATTTGTTCTTGTTTACTTATATGGGAACATCAGGCATCATTCAACACCTACACATGCTTAGAGTGCACAGACAGCTAGAGCCCCCCTTTACTCTTACCTCCTCTCATTTTTTGTCTTTTCCTTTCTTTTCTCTGCTTGTTTTTTTCTCTCCTCTCCTCTCCTCTCCTCTCCTCTCCTCTCCTCTCCTCTCCTCTCCTCTCCTCCATCCCTCCCTGCCGAACCCACATGCTCTACAGAGGGAAGATTGACACAGCATTTTCAGCCCAGGGTGTATGAGTGTACACAGGAGAGTGCGCACAGACAGGATTACAGGACACAGGAGTCAGCGAAGGAGAATAAGGGATTAAAACAGAAACAAGAAGGAAGAGGAAAAACAATGAGCATGCAACACAGAAGGAACTAAGAGAAAAAGGTGAAAGAGAAACTAAAATTAGAAGGGAATACAGATCATACAAGCTTAAGGACATGGAGCCTTTGCCCTGAACGGATACTGAAAAGTGAAGCAGCAGTATAAAGGCATTTCAGATTCTAGCCAAGTGACATAACAGAACAACTAACTTGAAGGGTGAGTATTGTATGTGCTCAGTTATCAGAGAGTTGTTCAATATCAATGTGCAGAAGTGTCATTTGATGAGTTAAGTTCATTGCATGTTGAATTAGTTCATTTGATGAGGCTCTCAGTGCAAATTACGTTAAATTGGACACATTCATAAAACCTGCTCTAGGTTTATTTATACTGTATAAAATAAGCAGTACGTCAGACAGACTGAAGCATGGGCATCATTGAAACTGCTGTGTCGCGTGACCATGCAAATAGTCACTACTCCGTCACAGTCACTACTCCGTCATGAACTGTAAATCTCTCTATATCACCAGCGAGGCTCAAAGGGACCTGCTGGAAACATATTAAGTCAAATCTTGTTGACATAATCTATCTTAGAGGTATACACTATATTGTCAGTCAAAGTTAGTGTTGTACACCTGTTGATGGAGTTGAAACAAATGGGATTGGCTATGTTAAATGCCCAGGTATTACTTTTTCTTTTTCTGTTTCAGACTAATGTTTGAGGTCAATTTTGTATTTCTATAATTTTTGCCCATCAAACAGAAAAGGAAATCTCTGCTGCTTCTGGAACAGAGCCATAAGAGAAGAAAAGGAAAGGCTTCAGGGTTCCCTCTACTTGGGAAGTGTAAGGAGAGAGGAGGGATATGGACATTACAAATAAACAAGGTGCCTTGGATCATGAAAACAAAGGGGAAATTCATGTTTTAAATAAAACACTGTGATCCAAGTCTCCAATCATGCCTCACAGATAAACCTGGATGTTTGCTTGCACTAAAAACATCCAGTCATTCACAGAAAATGAGAAGAAAATGTGTACAAATTCAATGCAAAACATCCAATACTGATTGGTCAAAATACAACTCTACGTTTATTATGGTTAATACTAATAATAATCTATCATTTTGGAGGAGAAAGTTATTGATCTGTGTTGCCTGAATTACATAACTCGGGTTCCAATGTTGTCCCTCATTCAGTGAGGCCTAATGGCATTTCCAGGACCAGTCAGGAGAAAAGCATGGACCAGGATAATTCTGATAAATAAATGTCTAAACTGGCCAAAAGATGTCACCCCAAATGCTCCTTACTTTGGATCGATTTATTTACACTGTCATTGTACAATACCACAGTTGTACAATGGTATGACGCAAACTAAAAGTGTTGATATTGACTGGCTAACCAAAGATGGTTAATAGACTACTTAGTGAAGCACTGATAATTAGCTCTAATTGGGGCTCTCTCTGTCCAGCAGACATCCAGGTCATTCAGTTCTGCTGACAGGGAGAGGGATTGAAACAGTTGAAGTGTTTCATTCCAAAATAAGATGTCAATAAATGAGACAGAAAAGTATTGCTGACCTGAAGTATTGCTAACTCACTGTTGAATGCTATTGAAGTTTATAGCTATCATAGATGTTTGGTTAATAAAAGTATTTTTTATTATTTTAATGGGTCATCTACACTTGGAAATATTGCATAATGAACATATGGAAATAATGTTTAACCAGCAATGGAAATGGATTTTTAGGATCAAAACCCTTTAATTAATGTAACCATTGTAGAAACTAGGACATATGGATAATATCTGCTGCAAAGACTAAAATAGGAAAATATAGAAACATTTCTCAAAGTAGACAAGAAGAGATTGTCTGGGATGTGATGATATTGTAGTTATACTTCTTGGTACTGACTGACAGTGTTGCCTCTCTGTGGGTTGGCTCGTGACAAGCAGAGGTGAAACCAGATTTTCTTTTCATTTGTTTTCACATACTACAAGCTCATAGTTTACAAAGGAAAACAAGAAGCAAGTGAAGTGAACCTGCTTGGTGGGATGTCTGAAAAAACCTCCCTTTACTGGAATGATATGAATATACATCTGATGAAATTATCAAAATTGCTCTTGATCATAATTTCATTTACCTCATGTCACCACAGTGAAAAAAAGCATTGCGACTAAAGAGACTAAAATGAAATTTTACATAAAAATTGTTTAATACAAAAAATAAAAAATCAACATACATCAACAGTCCCATTATCCTGGCCTGTGGTATTAATCACTTTGGTGAGAGGTGACTCAACAAGTCCTTACCATGGGTAAATTTCATCCCAAATGCTTGGCAATGACATCCTACTGGTAATAGAACAATGTTTATGTAACAATGTCAGTACTGTGCTTTCATCCCAAACAAAGAATATGACATTTACTTGAGGCTTTTATACAAGAATCATTTTGCCAGTCTGATTTACCATTGTTTATTGCTGTTTTAGACAGCAAACAAAAGTGCTGTACATAACCACCTCTCTTTAAAGAAAGACTCCATGTTACACAATGAAAAGATGACTAATGTATTCTGCCTTTAAATGCTGAACCCAAATCTGCATATGGTATTTTTATACTAACCTTAGTTATATAGTATTGCTACTTTCTCCATTTTTAATCAGCAGGTTTGAATCAAATATGACAGAAGAATGACTCCGTTTGAGACCCCATTCTGTAATTGGTCCACTTAATGTTTCAGGTTTAGTACACTGACAACATGTTCATAGCTCTTAAAAGCTGCAGTACATTGATTTCCAAAGCAGATTTATAATAGTAAGGAGTAACTACCTCATGACTTTCTTTTAATGGTATAATGCATGGAATTAAAAACATATTTACATTAATAACATTTTTTTATTAAGACAATAGGAACGATTACAGGAATTCAGAGAAGCAGAGAATACAGAGGATCGGCAGGGTGAGAGGTATTTTGTGGGACTTGATCACAGCCCAGCATGTGATCCATGAACTAAGATGCCAAATCAGAAATCGCCAAGTCATATCTGCTCTGGTCTTTATACTCAATGTAATATACTTTCTGGTTGATGTAATACACTGCCTCATCAATGGTGATTACCCATGCTTAATCTGCTAAAGCTTTTAAGAAATTGACCCTTTCGGATCTTAATCCCACTCATTTCTACACCCAATCTGCTTGTATGTTGTCTTCCCTCTCTCTCTCTATCTCTCTCTTTCTCATAACACTGTGTGAGATTACGACTGACTATTAATCTGCAATTTAAGGGATTAGGGAAGAGTTAGGAATGGCTTTGTGAATCAGAAATACAGACTTTCACCACATTGCAAAATATTACACACACACACACACACACACACACACACATACTCAAGTACAAGATGGATGCGTGGACACACACCAGCGTGCACACACAGGCATGCACAGAGACACACAGATGTATACATGCAAAACCATATAGACACAATACTGTCTAACACACACATTCTTACTCTCTATTGCTTTCTAACTCAATCCCTACACACATCACCTCCTGGACAGGGATTAAGTATCTTTCACTGTAGTGCAATAGAGGTTCATTATTATTTTCATCCAGACAATTTCTCACACCAGACCTGCATCAACTAGCAACCTGCTTGGAATACCAGACGTGTGGTGTTTACTGCATCTGGACAACATAAATATTGTCCCAGAAATGCAAACTGAATAGATTTTTATTTTGAAATACTTTTTTGTGATTGCTGAAACTTTCTGTCTCTCGATGTTTTGTCCTATAGGGCAAATCCAAACCATTTGGCACCTGAGTAGGATAAATCAAACCATAAAATACTATTTGAGCTACGTCTGGTCTACACAGACCAAAGTAAATGTACAAATATAACTACATATTGCTTTCCCCTCTTTATATTCTCACTCTATGACGTGGATAGCAAGTTACAGTTAAATAAAATTTTGTAACAAGTAACAGTTGCATTTTCTCAAAATGAAGTGTAGACGTTGCTCGGTTGCCCTTTCACCCCTTCTCTCCTCACCCTGTTTATTTCTCTCTCGTTATTTCTCTCTTCCTCTCTCTCTGTCTCTCTGACTCATGTTATAAGAGCCCTTACTGAATGCTAGTCCCCTTCACACTGTCCCTGAATGCCACAGGAGATGGGTTCCTATGGAAACTAGCTTCAGTGAAAGTCACCAGTATTACCAGGAGACCACAAACCAGCTTGGATTGTGTATGTCTCATTTCTGCAGTACCACAACTGTAACCTGGGTGTTATAAACCTTTTGCACCCAAAAGGAAACACCATCAATGGTGGATTGTTGGCTGGTTGCATCTTCCTAGATATGACTTGGGGGCGGGGAGCATTATTCCACAGCCATGTTGTTGGTTTGGAACCAGATACCTACATGGAGAAAAACAAAAAAACAATGATGCCGTAGTATATTTATTTACCATGTACAATAAATGTATAAGAATTTGTCTTGCTGGCACTGGTACATATAAACAACTAACATGAAGATATACATAGATACCAACATACATACATAAATAAATATACATTTTTTTTAAAGGAAAATTGGAGGATATATATTTAAATATCTGGTATAATAGGCTATAAAAAATACTGTTCTCAGATGTCAACAAAAGGACTACGTAAATAACTGCAAGGGTGTTTGAGACAAAGGCTCTGCCACGTTTTCATGAAATGCCTGTTCGTTTTAGGCTGAGAGACAGAGAGACAAAGAGAGTGTCAGTGCAAAGCAGCTCTATTTTCCAAAGATACATGAACTTCTTGATTACACAGATTTAGTTTGGAGTGGTTTAGGCAGGCGTATCTATTTTCATCTCAATTTGGCTAGTTTGTGTACGTGTGATGTAAATAAGTTAGATGATTAAAATGATATGAAATGCAACCTCAGTGACACCATGACATCAGAAAAGAGTAAAAAATAAAGACGTTCCTATGAAAGGCACAATTAGCCTTTGTAGCAGAAATCTTACATTTTCTGTATTTCTTCTTTGGCAAAGAAACATTTATGCACAATGTAATGGGTTACAATGAAATACAGGAAATTCAAATGAGGGAATTTGAAGTATATGTTTTTAAGAACAGGGGAAGTAGAGCTAAAATCAAACCATGCTACCGACAACTAAATGCCAAGGTTACTCCTAGAAGCCCTGCTTGGCTTGGTTGACGCTGACATCTGGATCCACTGGAAAATCTGCTGGAGGTTTTCTGACGGGCAAAAGTCACAAAACATTCTTCTACAATTGTAATACAGAAAACCTCTATATACACGCAGTAATAAACACACAGCTGCTACATCCTTCAGCTTGCATTCACCAGCCAATTTGTATTCTAGGTGTTATGATGCAAGATATAAACTACAATAAAGCAACACAACATTTAATTTAAAAGAGATGAAGAAATGAAATCAAAGACTCTCTGCACTTTCTAGAATTAAGTCGGCAATCATGAAGCTGGCGGTATCATTTGATGTAATCATGATCTTGTGGGATTTGAGAATTTGATAATTCTGTTATCTCTCTCTCTCTCTCTCCTCGGCTTTTCTCAGGTTTTCTCTGTGGCCCAATCCTCACTTCCATGATGATACCTACTCTTTGGCAGTAGGCGACTTGCAAGGGAGAGTCTGGCCTCCCACCCCAGCCCCATACTAGTGATCACTGGTGCCATGGAAACAAATAGGTCCAACAGGTGAGGGCTATAACCTGGAAGCAACCTCCTGTCTAAAACCTGTGTTTCCTTTTCCTTTTTTAAAACTGTATTTAACTAGGTGGTCCCTTTGAGATTAAGAATCTCTTTTTCAAGGAAGACCTGAATACATAAATTATACTTACAAAGTTCATTTTATATCAGTGAACATCTAATTTATCCATGAATAACAGAAATGTGAAGTGCCCATTCATAGTAATGCTGTGAAATAAATCCAATTTGTCCCCGAAGTCAGTTTCAATCTCAAACTATATCTTTAATAAAAGTGTTATTGCACACACGTGATGCATTGATAACAGAATGATATGTCATTGGATAAAAGCCCATCTTCAGACTGGTAGGGTAATAACAGAGTTCTAATGTATATATGTCTGTCTGACTGACACTGGCTCAGATATAATCCTTAAATCCGTGACGACAGCAATCCTTCTAAAGCTAAACTGAACTCACCTTCCCAGTTGGTAATCCGCCACGTAAGGGAGAGAGACAGGTTAGTCTGATCAATACACCCAGGTGACCAAGGCTTCGGTCAATATTGATAGAACCGAATCCCTTGTAACCGGTAATGCGTCATGCATTATCTTCCTGTCTCCCTCTCCCTCTCCCTGTCTAGTGACGGTGCACAGTCACTTTGTGGCCTTTAGATGATACACTGGAAAGTACAGAGGGTGCAATAAGATTATGGGTAGGGTTGGGTATCGTTTGAATTTTATCGATTCCGGTTCCGGTTCCGGTTCTGCTTATCGATTCCGAGTTTCGATTCCAATATGGTAAAAAAAAAAGAGGTCAAATGTTTAGATAACAAAAATATCTTTATTCTTTTAACCGTTACTGATCATTAACAAAGTAAATACATACAATAAAAGCGTATCATCCACAGACGTGCATTTAAAAAAAATCTTAAATAAATAATAGATAAGGATTAATCTAGAGCAGTTAATTAAACTAAGGTAGACAAAAGGAAACCCACACTCAGAGTCACAACTCCTCTCAGAGCCTTATCAGACATGCTCAATGACTTAAACCACGTAAATTAGTAGTACCTGAGATAGAGGCAACGTTGAAACTTTTTGTCTGGAAAATACTCACTCACTCACAATACACTCGTCAGTTTTCTCTTTGGTCATTTTTCCCGTCATTGCCAAAGAGAGTCTCGCGGCTTGCTGTCCCTGGCTCTACTAGAGGCATGATTGGAGGTGCTTGCGAGGTGCTCGCGCTGGCTGACACACTCGCACTCGGAGACCGCAAGACATCAAACACGGTACATTCTTTCAAATCGATGCCGTGCTGCCTTAAATGTTTGGTCAGATTTGAGGTGCAACCTGCCTTGCAGCTAATACATTTCCCACATGTACTGTACTTAGCCTTGTCGTCGCTTTCTTTTACAAAGTGAAGCCAAACTTTTGACCGTTTACCGCGGTCCATCTTTCACACTGCTGACATGTATAATTTATACATGCATGCTAACCGCTAGCTCGTATCAAAACAAATGGACACGTTGCGTTGATGCGTGACGTAGACAGGTCCTGGCAGATAACAATTTTTTCTTTAAAAACGTTTTTTTCGGGTACCCGGTACTCGGCATTTTGAATTCGGTTCTAATTTGGAACCGAGTTTCGGTTCCCAACCCTAATTATGGGCACTATATTAAACCATCTTCCTTCCTACGTCCTGAACGTGTCCATACTACACACACTAGGGTTTGACTTTTTTTTCATTTTCATGCCAAACAAGTATTAAGTGTTTCCCCAAGAATTTATTCTTGGCAGGGTGGAAAAGCCTCTAAAACAGCATTTAGGTTGTAATGTGACACAAAAAGTAATTAATTAAGAGTAATTAATTTACAAAAACATTATTGAACAATTAAATTAATAACAATAATACAAATAAATTCATTGTGGATTTTCTAGCCTGTTTTATGTGGCTGCGGTCAGGGGAAGAGGACCACATGACTGGCCTTTATCTGATATTTAACAAAAGACTATCAGCCAAATATATTGACAAACCAATTTATAACCCTAGTGCACATGCACATTCATTGTTTTTTATCTTAAGTGTTATCACACCAAATAGTTTTCCATTTAATATGTAACAAAATTGGTGTTCAAAATATGTGTTCAATATCCATATAATTCTGGATATCATAGAAGTCTGTATCTAAAACCTATTTAGTCAAATTAAAGTCAAGCGAGTGAGAAATTATTACATACCTATGTATTTTGTGCACCTTTAATTTGAAACCTCATCTCTGACAGGTACAGCATTGTATCAGACATTATACCAGACGAGGAACGCAGGAAGATCTCTAGCCTAGGACTCCATAACGACCACAGTTCCCTCAACTTCCAACTGCATTCGGCCTGTGACACAGAGACAGAAGACAGTAGTAGGAGATCAAGAGCCACCTCCACCACTGTGTCCAGCACGAGGGGACAAGGAGGGATGAACAACTACAACGGGAAGATCCTGACAAGAGGCTCCAGCCATCTGCGGAGCCGGTTCGTGAAGAAGAATGGACAATGTAATGTTGTATTCACCAACATGGAAGAAAAGAGGCAGCGCTACCTAGCTGACATTTTCACCACCTGTGTGGACATCCGCTGGAGATACCTCCTGCTTATCTTTTGCACTACCTTTCTGGCTCTCCTGGCTTTTCTTCGGTATCATCTTTTACAGTGTGTCCTTGGCCCATGGGGACTTTGATGAGCATCCTGGGATGAAGGCCGATGGGATGATGGTGGGGGCACTGCCTGGAGCGGGCACTACATACAGTGCAGCTGGTGAGGCTGCAGGAGGGCAAAAACTGTGGAAGCCGTGTCTCCTTAATGTCCAGGGTTTTGTTGGGGCGCTCCTATTCTCCATCGAGACCCAGACCACCATCGGCTATGGCTGGCGCTGTGTCACTGAGGAGTGCCCAGTTGCTGTAGTAACAGTGGTGATCCAGTCCATCGTGGGCTGCATCATTGACTCTTTCATGATTGGCACCATCATGGCCAAGATGGCACGGCCCAAGAAGAGGAACCAGACCCTCATGTTCTCCAAAAATGCTGTCATTGCCCTGCGTGATGGCAAGCTGTGCATCATGTGGCGGGTGGGCAACCTGCGTAAGAGCCACATCGTGGAGGCTCATGTCCGTGCCCAGCTCATACGGCCATACGTCACAGCTGAGGGTGAGTTTATCCCCTTGGAGCAGATGGACCTCAATGTGGGCTACGATGAGGGCATAGACAGGCTGTTTCTAGTGTCCCCACTGGTTGTAATCCATGAGATAGATAAAGATAGCCCCTTGTATACATTAAGCCGAGCTGATCTGGAGTCAGAGGAATTTGAGATTGTGGTGATCCTGGAGGGGATGGTGGAGGCCACAGCCATGACCACCCAGTTCCGCAGCTCCTATCTTGCCAGGGAGATCTTCTGGGGCCACAGGTTTGAGCCTGTGATCTTTGAGGACCGGGAGCGCTACAAAGTGGACTATGCTCGCTTCCACAAGACCTACGAGGTGCCGATGCCCCACCTCAGCGCCAAAGAGCTCGATGAGGCCGCCAGCCGACCCTCCTCCGCCGCCTCTCATGTCTCTGAGTCCAGATCCACCAAGGATTTGATCCCACGGTCACTGAGCGCCTTCTGCTATGAGAATGAGGTAGCATTTAGCTGTGGGGACGAAGAGGATGACATCTTTGACTGCTCTCAGATTGGGGTGACGGAGAAGAAGGACAAGAGGAGGATTTCAATGTCTGTAGACTTCCAAAAGATGTTCCAGGACACAGCAACCATGACATCAGGCAGTCAAAATGTCATGTGTGTTCTGGACATGGACAACCACATCCACTGACCTATAAGAGTGAGCCAGAGATCTAAAGAGCTGAAGGAGGTCTCACGTGTCCAAATCACAAATCACTTATTTTGAATAGACCTACACTGGCGACTTGGTCTTGAAGAGGGATTGCTCTCTTATGTATTTTGTGTTTTCAGCTCTGGATTAGATGTACAGAAATTGAAACCCCTTTTGCCTTGCCGGTATCGTTTTATATTTGAACTCAAGCCTCTGTGACGTTTGTTGTTTCTTCTCATGGAGAGTAAGAGTTAAGAAAAAGAGATTTTTTTAGCAAAGAGCATCTGGTGACACAACATCTTTGAAAAGCAATAACAAACAACTGACTCTGTAAGACGACAAAGGATCTCTGAAAAAACACTGACAGACTTCTGACTCCATTTAGATTAAGACTCTAAGACTCGATTTAACAACCAAAGGAAAGCACAAACTGAAATTACCAGAAAAAAGTCCAGAAACTTGAGTCATATTTTAGACAAGACTAATGTATTTAGATTTTAGTTAATAGTTAAGTTAATAGTTTAAATCTAAGTTGAACTTTTTTCTGTGAATGTAAAATGAGAGATTTTATGAAAGCAATAGACATTCTGGTGGAATTCTCTTCCTTTTTGAAGAAGAGTGAACTTGAGACTGCAGTGCTCAATTTTAAGATGCACTGTAAATCAGACAGTGGACAATTTACGCTACATAAATTGCATTTTGTTCATTGATTTCATTGGTCATCATGCCTGCAATAGTTCCTTGCAAAGTTTGCTATTTGCATCGTTTGGTGAGTCTGGATGTTTTGTCAAATCTTTCCCTGTAAAATATAAAAACTCTCCTTTATCTTTATCAGTGAATAACTACTGTATTTGATTTTGCTGTGCAGTATACCAACAAGGCCATTCTAAGTGCAATCATTAAGTCTATATGAAGCTGAAAATGATAGTTTCCTTGAAAAAATAACTACCAACAGATGTCTTGATTTAGTGCAATGCAAGAAGACATTGCTGTATTTAAAAAAAAACCATCTGATGTTCAAACAAAATATTTTTCTTCTTCCTAAAATTGGTTTTGAATGAGTATGTTGAGAAACTATAAATATTTCATTTAGTAATTTGTAGTTTTTGAGAGCTGAGATATTGAAATGCAGTAAACTAATGAAATCTTCACTTTTTGTATATTCAACTTGAAGTCAAGTAGACTTTTTGTTTACTTACCTGACCATTTCAAAACTGTTTTTCTTGGTTTGTTTCTTTCTTGTGGAGGTGGTGGTTAGTGCTGTTGTTGCTCGCCAAAGGTTTGGAGTTGTAAAGTGTAATACAGAGCACATCCATTATCTGAGTTAATATTTGGATTCTGAGGTGCATGTAGCCTAAGTGTACTCGTTGTCTTTGACTGATAGTAGAAAGATATAAGCCACTGTAAAGCACAACAGGAAACAAAGGCATGAAGGGAATGGCTGAAGTACAATGCCAGGTCAAGGAATACAATCTCCGGAAATGTGCAATAGGTCACTCGATGGGGACATTGAGGATAAAGCCTACCTGTATTAAAAGTTAATACAGAACACATCAACAAAATACCTGTCAATACCTGTCACTGCATTGTCCATTACTACCCATCTGGTACTCCAAGCAGATTGAAACAAACTTCAAAAATGATGCATAAACAGTATTTTATGTTTAAGAGGTGGAGAGCAATGATTGGGGTTAAGTGTGGATTTTCCCCCCTGTAACCTTTGGATCTCATGCAGTTTTGCTTGTCTCACGTATGGGCTGTCCAAACAGTGTACAGATGCCTCTTAACTGCACCACTCTGACACTGCACCTGTTCCCATAAAAACACTGCAACTCTTGTTCTTGATTGAATTTTGAGTTTTGGGGATTTTTTTTCTATCATTTTTTGAATGTTTTTGATGATTATATTGCTCGATGTGTACATGTTTGTGTCTGTGTGTGTGTCTGTATTTGTATGTGTGAGAGAGAAAGAAAGAGAAAGAGAGAATACATGATTGTAGTGAGCATGAGCATCAGGCATTCAGTATTGATAGCTTTTTAAATTTACATTGTCTAATTTTTCAGTGCAAATCCTGCAATTCGCTAAATATCCAGAACTTTATTAAACATACAAAAAATGGCACAATTTTCATGATTATGTTATGATTACATTTATTAGGAGTTGATATAGAACACATCAACATGAGCACAGAAGGACAGCCAACTTGAGTGCAGTATAACAACCAATGTAAAAGGCATTTTGTGTAACAGATAAAATTGTACTATGGTACGGAATTTTGTTATCTGTTCTTTGCTGCTAAGTCTTCCTGCTTTGTAAACCTTTGGTGATTTTCAAACCCCTGCTTGGAGATACAATCAAAAACTGCACTGAACAGACTATTGTCCTGATTGGAACACGCTTGAAAAGAAAACAGAAGTACAAAGCACTTTATTTTTCCTTGTATACTTTTTGATGTTGCAAATAAATATTTATATAATTTTGGCTGTTTCTGTTTTTGTTGAGCCCTGGTAAAAGAAACACAAAAACCCCACTCCGGAGCAGAATAAACATAAAAATTACTCAAAATATTGTCTCAACTTTGCAGGAAAAAATATTCTCTTTTCAAACTACTATTTGAGCTTTTTAAACTCCCGTAAGGAATGCAAAGCTGTGCACTGTTCACTGTGCTGATCTTATGCCACTAGATGCCTCTGAAGCCTCTCCTATCGGAGGGCTTCAGTGGAAGACACTGAGACAAATGTTCCCTCTAGTGGTGCATGAGGTCCAGTGTGCATTTCACTGGAAATGAGGGACAGTTTGCTGTTGTAGTTTAAAATCATACTTATTAAATGTATACTTAGAGGTTTAAAAATATAGAGAGATGTTCACATCCCATAGCACAAAAGTAATATGAGTTTGCATCTTTTACCCACTGAAATATTTTTTAAATATATGAGAATTACATTACACAAATAACTAATGTATTACTCCAATGTTAAAGTGGCGCAAGATGGAAATATGAGGACTGTGATGAAAAGTTTGGTAATACTTTACAGTGATTAATATGTGGACAAATACTGAAGGTGTGCAATCATGCTGTGTTAGAAGTGTATTAGCATAACCAGTAACCAATCCCTTTTATTAAGTAAATTAATATTTTTTGGTGTTTGATATATTTTTCAGAGGCCTTGGTAAAATAGAAAATGAGTGCATTGAGAGTGCTTGATTTATTTTATCTCGAAAGTAATGAGCCGGATTTTTAGACTGTTTAGATGAAGATGAATCAGCCACATGTTGAAATAATTCAAATATTTGCAACCATATTCTACTATATTTTTGCTGGGTCTGGGTCTCTATATGTAATAAGTTTCCCTCTAGTCCAAGGTTCCCACCTGGTTCCTCCATCCAATAAAAGACATGTTCAGTTCGTCTAGAATGGTTGATTCCTCTTTGTAACTTGTTACTGGTTGTTTACAACATGAGCAAGGCTACGGGGAAGTTTTTCACTCTCTCAGCACAATAACGAAGAAAGGACATCGGTTATGTTTGTTTAGTCAGTCTCCATGTTATCTTGTAGACTTACAGTAGAATTTCTGATTAGGTTTTCAATGCTGTATCAAAGGGTTTTAAAGAAAACCCATTTTAAAGCAACAATGATCAAAAGGAGGGGGAATAAACTACAAAGATTGAATGGTACTGTTCATATTGTAAGAGTTTACTTTTTAATGACCATTAAAGACAGCTTTCAGTGGTATGAATTATAATGTAAGTGACTTATGGATGTTCAATGGTCTACAGTAAGCTATTATTCACAGTCAAGTGTCTGTTCTGGTTTGTCTGGATTGTCTGAAGTCCGAAGACAGCGCAAGGCAGAACAGTGCAACATGGAGATGATGGCTTGTGCTTCATAACCAAGCAGATACTATAAATATAGTTAAAATGTGCATATTATGCCAAAGTACTGTATTTACTGGATGTAATTATAATGATAAACAAGCTATGGCGTGGCCCTCAAATCTGTGAGGCTTCTTCTTAGGGCACTTACATTTGTTTTATCTTTAAGTACCTGCAGTGTATTAACTGAGTACTCTTGTTTTTTTACTCAGCAGACAGATAGTCTCACAAAGCCTCTTGGAAGAATTTGGTCCGTCTTTTGTTATAATCTTTTTCCGTCCTCTAGACTATCTACACTACATCCCCTACACTGAAACTACTCTATCTAACCTATTCATTCAAACCGTTACACACATCCAGAATGCAGATGACAAATGAGGTTTGAGAGTTTGACAAGACACCAGTGAACAAACATCACTCATGCAGACATGCCATTTCGGTCCGACCAATGCCACAGCACTGCACAATGACTCTAAAATAACAAGGGCTTTCAAATCTGCATTCTCCTGACCTTAGTAGATGAGAAAGCCGGAGGTTCATCTCGGAAATGGTTCTAAAATAACAAGGGCTTTCAAATCTGCATTCTCTGACCTTAGTAGATGAGAAAGCCAGATGTTCATCTCGGAAATAGTTCCCCTACTTTAATTTTGGCACCGTACTATTGAATGCTTTTCAAATAAAGTCACCTTTGCTCATGTGGATAAATATCTTCCAGGGGGGATTTGGCCAAGAAGATCCAGTGAACAAAACTGTATATTTCTGTAACCTGTCCTTTAGAGTAATTACACTGCAAAACTCTTCCTGAACATGAAGGCCCTTACAGTTCCCAGGTACCGGGAGATGACTGGTTGTACCGCCGGGGAATTTGACCAGGGGTCAGCGAGGCTAAACCTGAGTGCAGACAAACCCAGGCTCATCGCCAGAGTTGCCGCATCATCAGCTTCTTTGAAATGTGCTTCGGTGAACATGCAACAACACACAGGAGAGCTTGTCAGCGATCTCCCTCTAATACAGCGCTGCAGGCGAGCCAGAGAGCACGCCGCATGTCCTGATCTCTGATATGTTGAGGATATCTGCAGTGGGACGGCGCCTTGGACAGAAGCTGCTCACAGCTGTGTTTCCCAGTAGGTAGGTACTTCCTTTGCATCGCAACAAAGGACACTGTCTTTCTATCAGTATGTAAAGTATTTACATTTTTTCAGTTATTACATGTTCCTAACCCATAATTAGATCATTCTCGTTCATATCTCTCTCTTTCGCTCTCTCCAGATTTTAATCAAGTTAAAATCACCCTCTGTCAGGCTAATATGCCACTTCCCCTTTCGGCTCTTCATGGCCCCCAATCTCTTGATCTCCCTTCAATTATATTCACCATCTCTGTGCCTGTCGCTCTTCCCATCTACAACGACTCTCACCCACCCCGACGGCGACAGCCCACAAGTTAGACCTCTGAACCTCGGAAGGACTGGAGAGGCATTTCTGTCGGCGGATGAAAAGAGGAAAAGAGAGAAACGAGGAGGAAGGGGCAAGCTGTTTGGTAACTGCAGCCCTCGAGGCTATCAGTTTTTCATTAGTTAGTCAGTGATCAGTGGAGTGGTAAAAAAAAGAAGGAGTGGTGGGCTACATTGGCCATTAGGGTGATTTGGGGGCTCCTACTGACTCCTATTGTGCATTGTCTCCAAAGTGAGCAGCCGGGCCTCAACAGTGAGCCTTTGTGTGGGACATTTAACTGCCTGTTAGCATGCTAATTATGGGATGTGTGTGTCTGTGTGTGTGTGTGTGTGTGTGTGTGTGTGTGTCTAGCATCATTTCTTCCTCTCCATTTCTCTCCTTCCGGTATTTCCACTACTCTAATTCCTCTATCTTTTTTTTCTGTTGACCCTAACCCCTGACCCACCACTGTGATCTCTGAGTTACTGTCATGACCCCTCTTTATGCTCCTTCCTGTTGCTTCCATTTTTTTCACTTCTTTCCTGTTTTTATCCCCAACTCTGTCTGTTCTCGAGGTCTTGTTGTCCTCTTTTCGATAATCAGCTGCTTCACAACTTCTGCTATGTTTGGATCTGGATAACTTCCATTCCAATGTTTAAACATTAAGCCTCTCTCTCACACTCCTTGTTCATTATCCTCACATTTACTTAAAATATCTACTCAGTCATGCATCTCTTTCATCAGCAACAACTCCACCTGCAGACTCCGACCATCTTGAGCCTGTGCTCCTTTTCCACCTGCCTCCTCTCCTGCTGCTGGATTAGGGGTGTACAATTACGGATTCCCAAAATATTTTTGGCCAAAGAAGACCATCCTGGTTGAAAGGAATGAAGCTAGCTGCTACCTGCTGTTATTGAGCAACTATTTCTCAACAGTTCAAGCCAGGAATTCAGGTTTTAATGGAAGAGTGGTAGCTATTGTAAAACTCTCATATTATTAATCTATTATACACATTTACTAGCATAGGACTGCAGCCATTGCAGCAATTCTATGTTAAAATGAACTGAATAGGAATGATCTACCCCAGAAACCATTCAGTACGGCTCAACGCACAAATATGAACTGAATCTGGAATTGAACTCCAAATAATTTCTCTTACAAGGAAGCAACACTACAATAAGCCCTATAGTGCTGCATGCTTTGTAGTAAAAGCTGAAATTACAATCACTACAGTGCTTGGCCAAAACATGCAGAGATCAATAGCCCCTTGAATTTTATTCTTCATTCTTTTTCATGATTCACTTTATAATTCTGTTCAAGAGTTGCGACAACCCAGTAAAACAAACAAATAAATCAATAAATAAAAAATCCTAGAATAGCACTTTTCAGATCTGTTCACAGAGTCAGAGACTTAACTTACTAGACATACAAGCACTCATTTATACAGGGACTGTTATTACAACGTTGCTACAGATCTGCTTCCCGAACCAATGAAGGATAGGGTGTATTCATGGCATATAATGTAGGATAGTGCGCTCACGACACACATTCACAGTCAAGCTATTGTAGCGTGGAGCGAGGAGTGAATGGCATTATCTCAATTGATCAACATAAATATAATTGACCAGACACAACACTGAACAATAACAAATGCCTCTCGTTGACTGCTACAAGGGCTGCTTTGTTGTTGGGCCTACTAACTCTTAGTAATACATTCACACTGATGTAATTTCTGCTGTGTAATTTCACACTGTGCGCAAGTAATGGGATTAGCCTAAAGAGTGAAAATTAAAATGTCCATTACTGACACAATTCACCATCAGTTGAACAAAATATCAGGGCCATCTTCCTGCTGTTGAGTTGCACCACATTCTGCACAGTCCATGTCCATGATTGTCAAGCGGAACCCTCTTTAACGTCTCCTCACCTTCATCTCCATCTGCCCTTCATGACTGAAGTGGATTGAAGTGGTGGTTTCATGGAAAGAGGAGGTCATCCTATAATGTTTTGTCATTTCAGTGTACCAAGATTGGAACAAGTGGGATTTCTACAAAATCTACATTTGTAGCCAAACGTTGAAATGTTTGTTATTGGTATGGGAGGAAGATACGTTAAAGTCTCTGTTTAAGTGTTATGGACAACTCTGAGTGTGTATCTGGACTTCATGTATGTGCATACGTCTCTGCTGTATCTCTGTATTTGTAATCATGCAGTATGTGTCCTTTTATTGGCAGGTATTGTGCATGTATATTCTTTCTATGTGTAATTGCACTGGTGTCACCTGTGTGTGTGTGTGTGTGTGTGTGTGTGTGTGGGGGGGGGGGGGGGGGGTACGTATGCATAGGCATTTGAGTATGCAGCACCCATATTGTCAGGTTTACATGTCTGCATGCATGTTTGCATATACCTGTTAGTTGAGTGTTTGCGTATATGTGCACACCCATGTGTTCACCCACGTGTTTGTGTGTGTGTGTGTGTGTGTGTGTGTGTGTCAGTCTATGGGAGCAGCTGTGGGCCCTGTGTTTGAACTCCAGCTCACATGGGCAGAGCGAGGGAGGGCCGCAGGGTGAGGAGGCGATGGGAGAGGGGACTGATGCCCGACAAGCTCCCCATCTCCCTCTCCCCTTTCATCTCTCTCTCTCAGCATCGAACAACGAACTCTTTCATTCGGGCATCTTTGCGGCCGCCCCCGGACCCCCCGAGGCCCCCACCCGTTCACGCTGCTTAATTCAATGTTCTGAGAAAAACTCATGATTGGAAAGTGACTTATTTTTTTCTTCTTCCTTCTCCATATCTTCTCCTAGGGAGCATCACCCTTCTCCATGCTTATCCTCTCTCTGCTTTTCCCTCTCACTTCAAAACAGCTTCTGTCTGGAAGGAATGTGCAGGTCGAAGCACTACAGTGAATGTAAAATGTGACATAAGCACAGAATTAAATTTGACAGAAAGTTCAATTGAGCATGTCTTTCTTGAATGACTGGTACACTTAAGATCCCAGCCATAGAGATTTTGATAATATAACTTTTGACATTGTTAGAGCACTTTGAATGCAACTTCAATCTCTTTGTAGGCCGGGTAAGGGTAAGGTAATCTATCGGAAGGTGAAAGTAGCCAAAATCTAAGAGCTTGCTTCTCAAATTGTCCATCAATACATGTCACATAACATAGAACACAGACTATGTAGCATAGAAAAAGCCACTTGCCCACTATGAGAGCAGTTATGGAGATAAAATGACAATTTCCTCAACTGCACTGTCAGCTAATTGAGCTAGAAAAAGTTTTCCTTCCATGCAAACATTATACTTTAACCTCCAAGTCAATGAATTAGTTTCCAATTGGAACTGCAGTCTTAAAAAACAGACAAAATTTAATGTTTTGAACCTTGTCTACAGGTAGGATGCCAAACAAATGTACCCATGGTCTCTACTTGTTCGTTCTACTCCCTTTAGAGTTTTTTCTTAACAGAAAGGCTGACAGTTCAACAAGTCCCTCAGTTGGTTCTCATGGGTGCAACGCCAATGGCACCCACTGTAGTTCCAATTATACTCCTGGTTCAATAACCCATCCTGACCTAGAACCAATGAAATGGGGACTAAACAACAGTATTTAAACATCTCACAAACAGAACAGAAAGAAAGCACAAAGCATTTGAAATCTACTTTCGCCTATTGCAAACAATGATACTTATCAACCTATTGAGTACTTCCCCGACACATCGCATAATTACTATGTTGAAAAAAGCAACCATCCTCAAGCCTTGGCCCGATAATGACCCATTACATTTGCAAGGGCCACAGCAAAGTGGCAATTTGTTCATTTTTGGGAGGAAGATCTTGGCAGTTGTGCATAATCTTAATGATTCTCACTTGAAAGTAACTTCCACGTATTTTGATAATGATCTGCTCTTTTACTTGTACTTGAGTGGATTTCCTGACATGTACTCTTACTCTGACTTAAGTAAAATATAAGTCTTGCAGGAAATACTGCTACTACAGTAAAATATTGATGTACTATTTCCACCTCTGGTTGACCACCCTCATTAGTGTTTCTGGAAGATACAGTGCAGAGAGAAGAGAGCATGTAGAGACAGATGCACAAGATAGGGAGGTATTCACTCCCATGCAGTTACAAGTATCTGAAATGCACATCACCAGGCTTAGCTACCGGGATGTCAAGCTAAATTAGATATTTAATGAGAATTGTGTCTTGTGTCTATGCACCATCCACCACGAGGAGAAACAGACCAATAGACAGTCATCAAAATTGAACATTTTCCGTGAGGCAGATCATCGCCGTGTGACCATGTCCTAAACAGCAGCCAGACATGCTGCAGAAACATCCCAACAAAGGACATCCTTGTTCCCTGCTAAATTCTTGAGCATCATTTTCTGCATTTTCCTGCAAATGACTCAATCTCCACATCCCTCGCCTCTCATTCCGCCCAATTATCATTTTTCAAGCATGTACCCTCCTCCTACTAGGATGGGTTGTTTGGGAGTTTCCAAACCTCACTGTGAAATCTGCTTATATGTATGCATAAGTATGAGGAGTTTTAGTGCCATAGAAATACAATCAATCAAACACACACGCACACACACACAGATAGACACACACACTGCATGGCCTTTGGAAGGTGACGCAGATAGATGGAGAGAGTGGTGGCTGGTGATGGGCTCAAAAGAATATGTGACTGATTTTGCTCCAAGAGGGAAAGAGGGAACAGTTGGGAAGGATACAAGGCACCATTGAGAATTCTCTTCCTCTTATTCCTCCTGCGTCTCTCCCTTTTTCCCTTTTCTTCTTGTGTCACTCACAGCTGCAGCAGGGCTCAGACATTTGTGATGAGAGGGAGAGGCGGGGGGCAGGCAGGGAGTGAGAGAGATAAATTAAAGGTTAAGAAATTATAGAAAATTTAAAAAAAAAAAGTATATATATATATATATATATATAATGTTTCATAGGAGCAGAAAGCATTAGCTAAAGCAACTGTAGCAGCCCCATGGCTGAAAGGACAAATCTTTGTTACGGCTAAACACAGTGTGATGGTACTCACTGTGTTATTTTCTGTGCCTACCGTAAGTGTATATATCTGTATCTAGAACAATAAAGGCCAAAGGCTGTCTATAACTGAAATACAGGCTGTTGTGTAGACTCATAGTAATATACAGATATAGATATAGTATTCATACTTCACTACATCAGCTTCACTGCTAATGGAAGTCTCCATCATTTGAAAAAAAAAAGATAAATGTAAAAAATGGATGAGCTGCTAAATGCTCCTAAATTGACAGTTGGTTTGGTGAAAATCCAATTTCCATATGTTTAAACAGGCGACACAAACTCCAACACACCTGCTGACGAGTGATTTCAAACTACAAACAAATAGCTGCAAACATAAGCATGCAGTCTACAATACCAACGGTCTTCTGAGACTGAAACTGGGAAATATAAGCCAAGTTCTCAAAAACAAGTAGAAGGATGATTACAGAATACCAGCAGAGATCAGCCACAGGTAACTAAACTCTCTCTCTCTCACTCTCTCTCTCTCTCTCTCTCTCTCTCTCTCTCTCTCTCTCTCTCTCTCTCTCTCTCTCACCTGGGACCCTCACCCCAACAAGCCCCCCAACCCCCCATATCAATTTCCTTTAGATGTTCCCCCTCACACAATTGAAGTAACTAGATTCTTTCCTTTGGCCGGCCAGTGGAGATATGAAGCAGAATGCACAATGGGCCATTCATTAAGCTAGCAATGCAGTTACCCCCCGCTCCAACACCACCACACACACACACACACACACACACACACACACACACACACACACACACATATCTCACCCCCAACCAACCCCAACCCGCCACCACCAGTGGCAGCACCATCCCCTCTTGCCTCCTCCTCGCATCTCTTTATAGCTCTCGTCGCAACTACCTCCCACACATGGACATTGACATATGTACAAACCACATCATGCTGTCATACTTCTGCATACACACGCATACACACACACACACACACATCCTCTCACATAAACACGCATGGACACACGTGCACACACACCCATGCCCGCACATACATGCACGCACATCTCACACACATACACACACAATATCCCACCTCACTCCCCAGCTGCAGTGGAAGCCCGTCCAAGTTCTTGCCCCCCCTCCCAACCCCAACCCTAACCCCCCCCTCCACACACACACACACACACACACACACACACACACACACACACACACACACACACACACACACACACACACTACTCGTACTGGCTCTACCCCTCCCCGTGCAGCAACACTGAGAAAGAAAGACGAACACAAAAGAATAGGAAATTCGGTGCTACGAGCACAAAGGCAGGATTCATGGCGAGAGACAGACATTCAAGAGAGGGACCTATTTAAACGTGACACAGCTGCATCAATTTATTAAAAAAGATGGGTGGAAAGAAAAGAAAAGGTCAGGAAGGTCTTGTGGAACGCTGAATTATTTTTATTAACCCTTTGAAGATGTCTTGACATTTTAATTGGGGGCTGTAACAGATATTTATCACTATTAGGGAAGAATCTGTGAATCATAATGGGTCAATTGCTTAATTGAAGCTAATGTGGGATTGAAGGCAGCAGGGTGGCCTAGTGCTAAACAACATCCTTCAATTGGAGGACCCGGATTCAAGCCCCTGTGTCAACAAGCATCCGCCCTGCTGAAGTGTCCTTGAGCAAGACACTGAATCCCTACCAGCTCCAGTGGTGCCATTCTGTGGCTGACCCTGACCTCTGACCTCCCTGGAGCGGGAACGCGAAAGGACAATGTCAAATATCACATTATTAACTGTCATTATTATCAAATAACCCAAACCTGAAGGCAGCAGTTATCATAAAATATGAGTGTGAGTCGATTACCTTTGTGCGGTAGAAATAATCGACAACTACCACATCCCTGCTTCGGGTTGTACCCCACCTCAAACTTGTAACGTGGCCCCCTGGTTACTTCTGCAAGCTTGACTGATCTACTTCAACGGGAAATATTCACACACCTGTTCTGCTCTGCGCAGGTGCAAGGAGAGAGGGAAAAAATAGAGTGATTGACTGAGGGACAGTGAGCATGTGTGTGAGTGAGAAAGGGACAAAATGAGAGTGTGTGTGAGTGGGTGAGAGAAAGAGGGAGTGTATGTGTGTGTGTGTGTGTGTGTGTGTGTGTGTGTGTGTGTGTGTGTGTGTGTGAGTGTGTGTGCGTGTGTTCGTGTGTTTCTGAGTGAGTTTGAGAAAGAAAGAGAGCGGGAGAGAAACAGGAAGTGTTCAACTGATGCAAGAGTTACAGGGGAAAGATGTGTTCGGGGGTTTACTGAAGACCATCTTACACCATCACATATAAAATCATTATTTACACCATAACCCAGACATTTTGCAACACTGCATTAATCTCATTCCCATTTGCTCTCTCTCTCTCTCTCTCACTCTCTTACTCAGTTCATCAGTTGATCAGATTCCCTCTTTTTGTGTGAACGTAGGAATACCTACTGTTTTTGCCTGAAACAGAAAACAGGCAAATGGGCAATAGTTCCCTCTTAAAAAACCCTTGCATCTTTCTCTAAAAATTCATTTCTGCAGCTTTATTTACTTTTATATCTTCTTTTCTATAGCTTCTATTGGACGGAGTGCCCGTTTGCTGCTGTTTAGGAGGCTGTTTGTATTTCGCACTGAAAATTCTTACAATGTCAAATATCATCAATCTGTGATGTTCAATACATTTGAGGAGTTATTGTTTGATGAAATGTTGTCATTTACTTTTTTGAGGGACCCACTGTCCCTCAACTTGCCTCGTCTACTTCTACTTCAGTTAGTGATTTCCTACATTTCCCAGAATGCCCTTCAACAACCCCCAGAAAATGAACTTTTTGCATTCAATAGGTGGTGAAAGCAATGATAATAGTGATAGCAATAGCATAGTAACAAGAGAACAAGTAACAAGTTGTGCCCCTTACTCAAAATGCAACTGTCTTGTGACTGCATTGCATTTTGGTCTATTGAGGCTACAGAAATCGGTATCTCTTTCTTTTCCATGATGGATTTCTCCCTGTATGACTGTTGAATGTCGGTGCAAAATGGTGAGTCTAGAAAGAAGCCCTTGCTCTTTCATTCTGAGGGACTGACACCAAAACCAAAGGCGCTTACCATGATGTTTCTGTTTTTTAAGATTATTTTTGGCTTCTATATTTGACCAGTTATCAGCGGGAATAAGAAAGAATATACCACCAAACAACAAAATGCAAGATACATTGACAACAGCTGTTGTTTACTGTCTAAGGGTTTTAGGGTGGACTTTTTCTTTACGTTTTAATTTGTCACTTCCTGTGGGCGGAGAAGTCTACATACACTAGACCAGAATTTAATTTAGGAAAATAGGGTAAATCTACGGGTTCTATAGGGAGGATGAGACGCTCTAATCTGTTGTAGTCTCATTTTGTGATTTAGGCTCATAAACATCTTGCCTAGTGCAGCTTTAAACCTTTACGACACACATTTATTCTCTCACTCTGATACCCTGTATTCATTAAAACATATTGTTATGTTCCACAGACCAAGTTTGAGTCCTAACCCATAGTTTAAGAAACCAGGGCCTATACATGTGAAAAAGTTACACACATCACCCCCATGACTAAATCTGATTTTATACAGTCCTGCTACAGCCTTCAGGGGAACCTGGCCTGGCCTGGAGCTGATGGGGGCAGGACTTTCTTTCTTGGCCTCATGGTCAGAGGACCGTGTGGCTTCTGCTTTGACGCCGTCGACCCGTAACCTCTCCTGTGGTCACGAGTCCTCCTGACCTCTAACTGTCACCCAAAGTGCTATGTGTGCGTGTGCACGTGCATGTGCGCGTGCGTGTGCGTGTGTGTACTGGAATGTTTGTATCTTTATGTATGCACCACAACAAACTGCACATGTCAGGATCTATTTCTACTCTTTAGCCTTTCTCTCTGTTTGATCTGCCTGCAAATCTTTTGTACAGCACTTTGGCAAATGATGGTTGTTTAAATGTGCATGATAAATAAGGTTTACTTGACTGAGGACACTGCTGCGGACAGAGATTAGGGGTGTAAATATCAACTATTCTGGCACATGGACAGACGCCTTCTACACTGTGGAAATCTCAGATGCCAAAGATTCCTGTCTGAAATAACACCCAGTTTTAAATTCTTATCTTCTAACTGCTTTGGTGCAGCAAAAATATTTTCTTTTACATGGTTTCACCACCTGACCAAGAAATGCAGATGTGGAAAATAATCCAAAGGCACAAAACCTCAATAATTATGTAACTACATGTAAGTGCACTGGTAAATAGAGTATATTCCTCATTTATAAATTGAATTAAGACAAAGGAGAGCCATTCTTATGATTAATTAATTGTTGTTGTTTTTTTTATATAACTATTTTAGTAATAATAATTCTAGAATTTTGTTTGATATCAATACATTAGCAAGTACGTAGTATACTCTGAATTTAATCTTATTTAAATTAAACTTTATGTCAAGAACAAAAAGAATCTCACCATCCCTCTCTACTTTATAGGAGGAAGTATGCTAAACAACAAATCAATCACTACAAACCCTTAAATCCCTTTAAAAGTCATCTACAACAATATAGACCTAAGGCCAAGTATCATAAGGCCTGAAACCTTTATATTCTTTTCAAAGTTTACTGTTCACATGTTAAAAGGTGTTTTTTTCTACTATAGAAATAAAACATTTAAGCTACATCAACGAATTTTAAGCATGAACAGAATAGTACCTTTTATAATGAGTCGCTTTACTATAGAACTGCACTTTAGGCTTGTATAATAAAACTATTGTCTTTATTTTTCGTTTATTGAGTTTACTGAGTAAAGTAATGAGGCCTCAATCCAAATACTATCCAGCAGATTTGATATTGGTTTTAAAACTGCGTTTGAAAAATTATGAATATGAGAATAATCATATTATTATAATAATAGAAATGTAATGGTATAATAATGCACATTACAGTAATAATAGTTTTACACCACATGAGTGTATCACAGTGAGCTTTTCTATGGGAATTTGCTATTTTTATTGAAATTATGAAAGCCTTTACTATCAAGGATTTGTAACACTAAATCATTAGCAGTAGTCAAGTAGTAGGGTATACATTCTTCCTCATGCACTACAAAGTAATTCTGTTTCTAACTACTTTGTCCACTCTCTTGTCGCTCTGCAAGCTGTCAAGGTATGCATCATTATTCTGGAGGCATTATCAAAGAGGGGGAAATTATTAATAGGCGAGAAAAAATTAATGCTCCCCTCTTCTTAAAGACTATTGCTCTTCACTTGAACAAACCAAGTGAACAAACCCACTGATTCAAACCAGTTATTCCAGTATTGGTTTAAATGAATGAAAAACAAAATATACCATCTCAATAACATATTTTGTTCTACAGTACCATTGTATGTAATAAATCACGCCAGGACGTGAAATCAAACCTAACCCAAAGCTAATCTCAGCGACCAACACATCTCTCTCAAACATACTGTGGCCTTAGCAATGGACATTACATTCATAGACTTTTTTAAATTAATCTATTTCCCTTGTTTACTTTTTGTCTTGTCTAAACACCGTCAGTCCTCCTGCTCTGTCCACTTCATTACTACTTGCGCGCACACACACACACAAACGCACACACACACACCAAAAAACACTCACTTCAAATTGAGGCTGGGCCACAAATTCCCAACTGGGGAGCACGAAAGAAGTCCCGGCGTGGCTTGCTAAGTGTCCCCGGTTTAAAGCTCCAGGAGCCGGACAGTCCAACCACAGATCCCCGGTCAGAGTTTAGCCGCGGTCCTGAAGCATTTTTCTCTATATGTCAGCGTTTGTTGAGACGTGGACAAAGAATGGCAGTAAAAGGGAGACACAAGCCTTTTTTCCTCTTTTCTTTTCTTTTTTCATATACACAGAACTGCTTTTTGTTCCTCATTTTTTCATTTAAGGGGGTAATGGGAAGGGGGGTGCTCGTTTTGATCACATGATTACAATTCACCTGAGATAAAACAAAGGGCGCAAAGAAAGGAGGAGAGGCAGAGGGAATGAAAGAGGCAGAGAGGGAGAGAATCAGACAGAGAGATGCACTCATGGTTAGGATTTCCTTATCATAGTCAACATTCATGGATAATGAAAAAACGGTGATTTTTTTTTGGATTGGGGGCAGTGTGTCGCAAGGAGGGAGATACAAGGGGTCATTGTTGGGAAGAACAGCGCTTGTGTTTGTATCCGTGCGGCCCATGATGTTCACTCCCGTCTCCCCTTTCTATATTTTCTACAAATACTGTTTGGTTTTAAATGTGTGCTCAGTGGATCTAAGTGAGGGCGCACTGATGCAATTATAAAAGTCACACATGGAGATGAAGAGGCGCACTGTTGGATGTGGCTCATTCTCTACGAGGGCCAAGTAGGCCTGAATATTACCTGGACCCACTGATGTAGCGCTAAATACAGAGATGCCTGAACTGACCTCCAGTCGGATCACAGCCACCAGTATAAACAGAGATCCATTATATTTTCATTAATGTATGCGTTTCTCTTTACATAGGCCTTTTTTCCATCAGTTTGATATTAGTAATATGATGTAAAATATTTATGCCTGCCTAAAAAGGGGGCAAACTCTATTTCGCAAATTCCTCTATTCCGAGTTTAGGTGGGTTTACCCTCCACTATTTCCCTGATTATATATCCAGTAAACCAGAAATCTAACCTTTGTACACAGCCCTTCGAAAGAGCAGTAAAAGTATGATAGTTGAAGTTCTTTAGTGTGCATGTTGGTGTACACTTAAAGTATTTATTTAGATCGATTCATATACGAGTGCGTAAAAAAGATAACATGAGATAAGATAAGATAATACTTTATTACCCGTAGGGAATTCGTTTTACATCACCAGAGAGGACAGTACACACAAACATGTACTGGTTCATAAACAACAATTAACATGAAGCCATACTATACATGAAGGTTAACTAACACTAACCCTAAGACAACTGTTGAGAACCACGGTAAAAACATGATTTAGCTAAGACTACCATTAGTATTACATAAGACAATAAAAAAAATGCAAAAAAGTGCAAGGGGTGTGTATAAGCCGTAAAAAAGCGGGTAAAGTCAAAATCGTCAATGATATTTTGAGAAGCGAACAGTATAGAAGCCCAAATATAATTTAGTAAGTAAGTAAGTAAGTAGGTAAAAGTCAGTCTCTGTCTATCCGAGGCCCAGTTTACCCACTTCTTCTCTTCTTTTAAAGTTCTCCCTTGACCTCCCTCTGCTAATTTGGCTGCTGTTCACATCAGTCAGTGATCAAAAGAGAAGACAGTTCAAAGATGCGTGAATCTATTATGTGACAGTGAAAGTGAACGGTGTTACCACCGTCCTGCTGACTCCCATCAAGTATTTTCTTCAGGGGCTTCCAAGCTTTAAACACTTAGATAATCTTTGTCCATCTATTTTACAATGGATCAAACAGCCTTACGATGTGTTAATTAACGCTGATTGAACCAGGAAAAATGTTAATAATCGACGTACAACACGGAAGTCAATACTAGAGTCAGATTTAATTTTAAGTTACTTATGGAAGCATACATTTCAGACTCATGTGTTTTATGTTGGTGATTTGGAATGAACGTTGCGGACTATCACAAATGAAACTGATTTTAATTCTAATGAACAACTCCTTCTCACTTGAGACGCTGAAGGCAGCCAACGTTAAAATGCTAATTTTGTTTTTGGAAAAAACACTTGTCACTAGATTGCCGCCCCTTTCAATTTTCACGCTACAGACAAAGACAGTTTAATTTACTGTAGGCCTGTTTGTGGAATCCATCAAGAGAATTTACTTACATTTACTTACATGTATTTTATTGTGGATACCATACCGGGAATAGACATTTTCTCTCAACAAATTCACACAAAATGGAATTGGGTAAAATCGTGGACAAAATAAAAAGCCCGCTACAGGTGGATAGACTTTATGCATGCCAAACTATGTGCGTAAATCTAGTGACTATAGTAGTTCTCTCGCCTACCTACGTTGAATGCACTTATTGTAAGTCGCTTTGGATAAAAGCGTCTGCTAAATGACTGTAATGTAACGTACTGTAATGTCATTTAATGTAATGCAATGTAAATGCTCGTGCGCAAAATTCATGCGTAAATCTCAAAGTAGGCCAATACACAACCCCATCATTAGACTATTAGAAAACTCAAACCTACAATGGGTTTCTTTTCCTTTGTTATAAACATCATGACTCTGGTCATCAGGTAGCCTAATACTGACGGTCATTCCTTGAGAGAGAGAGAGAGAGAGAGAGAGAGAGAGAGAGAGAGAGAGAAGAAACCCCGAGGAAAATAATCCCCAACCAATCACAGAGATTGCCAGTGTTGCATCCGTGAAAGTTTGCTGCTCCTTTAAGACTTTCCCCCCCACTTTTTTTCTCTCTCAGCCTCATACAAGGGAGCTCTTTAAGCCCCGGTACCGCGACACAGAGCAGGCATTCATAGATGGGCAGCGCGAGCGAGGGGGCTGGGGAGCGAGCGTCACTTTGGAGACTCGGGAACTCACGGATTCTCGTGCTAAACCGGCGACCTCCTTTTCATTTCTGAAGTAAGGCGCTTAGCATTTCTAACTCTTTCCTCTGTGTTGCTGTTGTGTTATTTATTTCTTCTCGTCGGAGTTATGAAGTCTATCCAACTCAGAATTAGAGATGTTATACTACTAATACTAAACATTATCATGATCATTACCATGATTATCACATAGAAAAAAATGGGTTGGGACAGTGAACTGTTCAATATGTTGTTAAATATATAAAATATCAAATTGGAATAAAGAGTCCATTGAACACATCTTTCTTACTGAGGCTGATTTGGAACATTTCAAGCATTTTACAGGGTGCTTTACGACAAAAAAAGGTTCTACGCAGAGCCATTTGAGCATAGAAAAAACTTTCCAAACAGTTTCTTTCTGCACCAAAAAGGGTTCTTATAAGCCTAAAGAACATTTTCTGGTACTAATCCTTTTGATAAGAATGATAATAATAATCATAGTAATCCCCATTATAGTAATTCTTATGCTATGCCAGTTATTGCATCAGTGCAACAAATCTATTTAGAGTAGATTCCTGATGATGATGATTTCATTTGTGTACACATTTCATCAATACGGTTTTGACTGTCTTCCATTTCAGTTTGCCATATTATTAAAGAAAATCATGTTGTTCTATTGGTGGTTTTATACATCTGCTTTTACTGTTCGACTGATTAAATTCATGAGGCACCAAAAAACTTTTTTCATAAGAAGAAAAGTAAATTGCCTGAGGAAGCTATCTATCAAAGAAGAGCGAATATCTTAGAAGTTGCATTATGTAAATATTAATATGTTATTAGTCTTAAGAAACCCCGAACAGTTAGAACCAATTGGACCCAGGGCGAAACTGCAAAATATTGTCTCAAACTATTTATATTGTTACCGTTTCGTTAAGAAGAATGGCCTACATTCTTTTGGGTCTGTGTGGGCTGGATAACATCGTAAATGTATTCTATTATAAAACTAATTGAAATAAACAGTGCTGAAAAAAATATTTCCAAACAAGCAAATTAAGGCCAAGTTATTGTTAAGTCAAGCGGTGATAACGAGCTCTCTTTCACATAGCCGGAATTCATTATGGCACACTAAATGCGCTCAGTGATGGAAAATTAGCAACAAATGAAGCATGATTTGAAGGCGGTGTAGAAAACAATCTATATATTGTAAACAGATAATATATTAGATAAAAGTTGTCGACTGCGGACAGACACAAATTGGCATGCAACTATTGCTTGTAAATGAGAGGATAGACGCGCTAGTGTCTTCCTCTCTCACTCAATTCCTTGCTCACTTACTTACTTGTTCCTAATTTGCGGCGCAATCTGCTGACTGTAATACTTTTTCAATGCATGTGGCCAGTGACAAAAGAAAATTCATCGCCAATCAATCAAATTTCATCAAATCAAATTATATTTCATATATTTCATTATTCCCAAACCAACAGTTACATTATATTCAGTAGATATAGCTGCAGCGTATCATCAAGAAATAGACAAGACGTGCACAATGACGCACTGGGTCGTTTACGCACGATCTTTACGCATTGTCTTTCTACAGCAGGGATGCGTGACAGAGACGTGGTGAGGACGCAGATAGTCTGTGAACTGGTCCTACTGGCCAGGTGGCAAGTGAATACTTGTTAATGCGTCTTGGACAGATGGTGAAGCTTTACACCCGTCGCTGTTTGAATCGCGGGCCACCATGGATACGACTCCTAACCTGCACTTTGATCTTCACTAAAAGCTGTTTTTCAGAAGACAAACTTTTATGAAGAGCCATAGCCTTGCGCCCGGTTACACAAACTGTGATTTAACGCTATAGTCAGCCAAGGAAGGCAGATTTCAACTAAACATTGTTTCTATGGTCCGGAGTACAGCGTATCATAAAGAAATTATTTAATGTAATGGTAAACAAAACGTGGGTTAGCTAAGATCAGTGGGTGACCATCACAGGGCAAACTACCACCAAAATAAACAAAATTCAATTCGTTTTTCTGAAAATGTACGTCTTTAAGATTTGTCAGCCTTTAAAGGTGAGCAAATTATTCCTCAAATAAAAATGTGGGTGAACTGAGTTGAAGTGGGTTTAACCTCCATCATCCCTGCCGCAATTACCACAGCACAGTGAACCTACACATGGACACAGAGACTATCACATTGACAAGCTATTTCATAATACGATTGGACATGGGCGAGAACCTATATAATCCCTATATGTTTTTTGCAATATGATACCAAGGTCGAAAACAAACAAGCCGGCTGTATGTTGTTGAGGTTCGCAGGAAGTTCGCTGATTTGGAACGTAAAGGTCGAGGCGAGGTGCTGATTTAATGGACAAAACAACGGCACATTTTGCTCCCCTCAAAACACATGCCCCTATGTATACTTTAACAAACACACTGTGTCTAATTCACACACGCGTATAGGCACTCACCCACACGGGGTTTATATTTCCAGCGCCAGCCCATGTTTATCCAAGAGGTCCAGAGTATAAATCCAAGGTCTGTGCTGCTGCGGGCTGATATTATTCCAACACTTTCTCTCCGGGGAACTTGGAATAACTGCAAAACCTTAAACAGTAGCTTGTTAGGGGGACCGAGGCCTGGGCTTGGAATAACAGTGCCACTGCGCTAGTTGGACTTCTGCATAGCTTGTTGCACCTAACGACCTGAATTCACGTGTCACTTATTCTCATTTAGCATGAAAATGCACAATAAGGATTTTATACTATCACAGCAAAACTTTAAGTCCATATAGGAATACTATAGTGATACCATAGGAGAAAAATGGGACTCATATTTCTATAACTTCTTTATCCTGCCTCCCTTCTCCTGTACCTCAGCTGTGTGCTATAATCAATAATCAATTCAATATAACGGAGAGCAAAGATCATGCAAAAACTCCAGAACACCGTCACATGTAGGAGCATCCAGGATCAGTGTTCCCTCTGTGCAAGATAGTTTGGTGACTTAAGTCTAATAATGCATAACACTGACCAAATAGTACGTTTGGTGGCAAATAATATTATACGCCTGTCCTTTGAAGGTCATTTTTTCTCCATCACACCGAGTCTTGGTTGCCTGGGTGCGCGCCTTTCCAATAGGCTAGTCCTCTGGAGCCAGTGGACACCCCAAAAATCAACCCCAAAGCAGCCAAAGCATGTCTTTTCAACATATCGATTGCTCGCTCTGTAATGCTGTGATGCTTTAATCATACCTTGTGGTTTAGTGAACTCTGTTTGGTTTCAGGATCTTGCTGTAGACAGCAATCCCGGGACAAACCGAAGAGAGAGAAGGGGAAGTAGAAGAAAGAGAGGCCCGGTGGGTCTGGCGCAAAGAGGTGTGATCCAGCAGGTAAACTGGGGTCCACGGTGCGCGCTGAGCGTATGATACCGACAACACGGATGGAAAGAACTTTAATGTGGAACCCTAATAGAGTTTTGGAACGGAGGCTGAGAGTAGAGACAGACTGGCAGTTTAAATTATAGAGGAGACCAGACAGACCTGAGACCAGAGAGCAGTCAGCCTACACTGAGCCTGCCCTCCCTCCAGGCCGATCTAACTGTGTCCTTCACTCTAGGGACGAGGGGGCAATAGCAACAGGAACAACCCGCACCCTCTGCGCACCTGGAGGCTTGGATCTTTAGAAAGATGTCTGGAGAGGAGCAGAGTTTATCGGAAGTTGACTTGAGTCCAGGGGTCTCGGACGACAGCAGCTCCCTGTCACCGGGCCACGGTGCCGCCGGTGGGGACTCGCCTCTTCGCGGCCAGCAGTCCCAGCCGACGGGTGTGGGCGACACGACGTCCGGCGCGGCGGGCAAGTCCTCTGTTAAATCCGAAGATGAGGACGACCGTTTCCCCGTAGATATCCGCGAGGCGGTGAGCCAGGTGCTGAATGGCTACGACTGGACCCTCGTGCCCATGCCCGTGCGCGTGAACAGCGGAAGCAAGAACAAGCCGCACGTGAAGAGGCCCATGAACGCCTTCATGGTGTGGGCGCAGGCGGCGCGGAGGAAGCTGGCGGACCAGTACCCCCACCTGCACAACGCGGAGCTCAGCAAGACCCTGGGCAAGCTCTGGAGGTGAGGGACAGAATCTGGGTTTGTTTTCCGACTCTTTCCCAAATAATTAAAAAGAAAATAGACTTTTACAAGGTCAAAAGTAAATCCGCAATCAATTGACCTTTGGCCCCTTGTGCCCCAATTCTCACTTATTTTTTTCTCCCTTTTCTGTTTTTTTACCTTCAACTCTTTCCCTCTTCCACCGGTATACCACCTACTCTAGTTCAGTCAGATAACACCCTATCTTTAATCTTTTATTAAAATTCTGCTAAACAGGAATATGAGTTATTATGTAACAAGCGACCTGGTCTGTTGGGTTTAAAAAGTGCTGTTAAACTGGTTTTGTATGGGGACACAAATATTACATCATTCCCTCATCTACCTTGCCTGCAATCTTGACAGACTGTCTCAAAACCCACATTTGGTCACAGCCCACCAGTTGAGAAGCACTTGTATCTGATCTGTAGGGTGAGTGTGCTGTAGTCACATGTTCCTGAATCCAGGCTAATTTCATACATCACTTAATTCTTGGCTATTTAGTTGGAACAAATGGCTCCTGAGGGAATTACTGGGGTTTTTCAACCCCCCTCGGCCCAGTTTTACAGGTCAGGTTATTATAGCACTAATGACAGCATGTTTTTCCAATAATTAATAAATTCATTCATGCAGTGGCATATAGCACCAACGCGCAGCAACTAGCCCTCCATTTGAGAAGTTCTGCAAGATTTCAATGAGAATTTCTTCTTTTACATAGGGCCATACTCTTCTCATTCAAAATTAATTGTTTTAGAAATTCAGACTGTAGTTTCCCTGTTTTGCGCTTAATTTTGCAATACAAATATTCTCTGGCCAACCAGAGTAAAGTGAGTTTTTATAGTC
This sequence comes from Hoplostethus atlanticus, assembly GCA_034670405.1. Lineage (NCBI taxonomy): Eukaryota > Metazoa > Chordata > Actinopteri > Trachichthyiformes > Trachichthyidae > Hoplostethus > Hoplostethus atlanticus. The sequence continues at coordinate 2,169,623 of JAXDDX010000022.1, read as the reverse complement.
AACCTTCTAAAGTGCCTTTGCAATGTCACAACGCATTCTTGAGTGTTAGAGGGCAGCGGTTAACATCCGTGTCTCTTCAGTCACATGCAGAACATCCTGTGTCTCCTCCACCCTGTATCCCTTCTTTATTGCTACTTTCTCATACAGAATACTCACCATTTACTGACGTGAAGGTCAGAAAGGCCTAATTCATTAACCTCGTATGACCCAACCTTTAATAAGATGAAGACTTGCCCTTGGGATCAGACATGATTGGTTAATTGGCCCAGAAACATGATGAACTGGGAGACTGAGAAAGGTCAGGGTTTTCTCATGCCAGTCCTGCCAGCAATAGTAATATGAATCTTGGTTTCGTGTTTGCAGACAGGATGCACCTTTGGCCTTCATAATTGTATTACTGTCCAGCAGTAAATATCCCTGGCAGGCTTAACTTTAGATGCAGCTGTGCAGATGTAGTGGGTTAGTCTACCTGGAACAAAACAGAAGGCCAAAGCATTCTGCAGTAATATACTGAAAATGCACTGAAAATGTATCACGTTGATTATGTGAAAATTATGCTGCCAATGAGGCATAACACTGTCATCAGTGAGACATGATTTCAACCCATATGCCGTGTGTTGATATTCTTTGATGCCCTTGAATCCAGACATTGGCTCCTTAAATGTAATTTCCTATTTCATTAGCACACAGACCACATTCCAAATTACATAGAGATTTTTGATTGGTGGTGGTCAGGGCTTTGACCCCTTCCAAAATACTGAGTATTAAAGAATTCAGCCCTGCAATGCTGTTATCTTAACATACATTTCTTAGTCTTCATGTTACCAAACACACATGCTCTAAATGTTCTCAGATGACTACCATTTCCTTATACCAACAGAATGGCTTGGAGTTCAACACATTTTTCATATCACCCATAGAGTATACATTGCAGCTTAAAACCAACAACGTGACCTAATGTAGTTCTGATTCTTGGTGGAAATGTGTCATTTTGTTTTTTATTCTTTTTCTTTTGTTTTTTGTTCAATCAATAAACCCTCTCTCTTTACCCAAGGCTCCTGAATGAGAGCGACAAGCGGCCATTCATTGAGGAGGCAGAAAGGCTGAGGAAGCAGCACAAGAAGGACTACCCAGAGTACAAGTACCAGCCGCGACGTCGCAAGAATGGCAAGCCTGGCTCTGGGTCAGGAAGTGAGGCCGATGGCCATTCGGAGGGTGAGGTCAGCCACAGCTACAAGGGCCTCCACCTGGACGTGGCCCACAGTGGGGGAGCCAGGTCCCCTTTGGCCGATGGGCACCACCCTCATGCTGCAGGTGGGCTGATACTAGCACTGTTAGATTACTTTGACTAGAATGGAATAGAATAGTGTGTGACACATAGATAATAGATACACACCTATTCTAGTCACTGTACAAAGAAAAACAAGTGTAACAACATATTCTCTCCACAGGCCAGAGCCACAGTCCTCCTACACCACCCACCACTCCCAAGACGGAGCTCCAGTCTGGGAAGGCTGGGGAGGGAAAGAGGGAGGGTGGTGGGAACGGGGGCTCCCGTGGGGCAATGGGGGTAGGAGCGGAGGGAAGCTCGGGCGCTCCAGGTTCTGGGAAACCTCACATCGACTTTGGCAACGTGGACATCGGTGAGATGAGCCACGAGGTGATGGCCAACATGGAGCCTTTTGACGTCAACGAGTTTGACCAATACCTTCCACCCAATGGGCACCCGGGGGTCGGGCAGAGTGCCGGGGCAGGAGCAGCCGCAGCAGGGTCCTCGGCTTCCCCATACACCTACGGCATTTCCTCAGCTCTGGCAGCAGCCAGTGGACACTCGGCAGCCTGGCTCTCCAAGCAGCAGCAGCAGCAACAACATCATGGCTCCCCGCTGAGCTCTGACCTCTCCAAGGCCCAGATCAAGAGTGAGGCTGGAGGTCCGGGGGGGCACTTCTCAGAGGCAGCCTCAGCAGGGTCCCACGTCACCTACACCCCCCTCAGCCTCCCCCACTACAGTTCAGCCTTCCCCTCACTGGCATCCAGGGCTCAGTTTGCTGAGTATGCAGACCACCAGGCCTCAGGGTCATACTATGCTCACTCCAGTCAAGCCTCTGGGTTGTACTCGGCCTTCTCTTACATGGGGCCCTCCCAGAGACCCCTGTACACTGCCATCACTGACCCAGCCAGCGTACCCCAGTCACATAGCCCCACGCACTGGGAACAGCCTGTCTACACCACACTGTCGCGGCCATGACAAACACAGAGACCCAAGGGCACTAGTGTAGCTTCAGCCCCCATGTCAAGATCTGTAGTGGGGCAGCAGCAACAGCAGTGGTGCTAGTGGTGAGGGGGGTCTGGGCTGGGGGAGTGGGCTGGAGGGGAGAGACCCTGTTCTGCTATTGCCCAGATACCAGAAAGGCTGTCACAGCCTAAGGATGAGCTTGGAGCTTTTGAAGCATGGTTTATTATTTGGGGTAACACAGTGGTAGTCAGACAATGTATTACTTTAAGATAAAAACCTTGACAGAAACCTTGGGGGTTTGGATCTTCATTATGGAGGCTCTGAATCAGAGTGAACCAAACTCATCCTATATAAAATGGTTTTATGGTATCGAAAGAATGGAGTGCCAAACTAGTTGGCTATAGCCCATTCACATCTCAGGCAAGTTTAACCTGGTGTCAAACAGATGTTAGTTTTGTATTGTTTTGGTAATCAAGATAACAATATTTGAAAGCATTATGTTGTGGTTTCAGAGGCACATTTGTTGTTCCTTATCCAATACAAAATATTGTACTGTTCACTTACAATAAATTTTTACAGACCGTGAGGGCTCATGGAACAAAAATGCCATCAAACCTTGATGAGGTTAAGAAGTATTCATTTTGTCAGAAAACATTGACTAATATCAGGATATCTTATTGAATGTGCTTGAAATTCAAAATGTATATTCATGCACACATATGAGGTATGATTCTAGAGATGTTTTATTTGTAAAATGACCAAAGTTTTGAGACCAAAACTTTACAGATAGAGAAGAAACTGATTTTCTAGATGTTTCTCCCAACATGACACTCAACACTACCTTAGAAAATTAGCAATTTAGTAGCAAGTTAGTTTTCTCTTAGCTGACACCATTTTTCCAATGTGACTTATGGTACTTTACTCAAAACTATATTGTATTGGTATGAACCTCAAGTTAATATTTTGGATATTTCATAATATGGCACTGATGAGAGTGGTGAATTTCAAAAGTATTTTATGTATTCATGAAGGACATTCATGATGATGGACAGTTCTATTTATACTGTATAGATAATCCATTTTCATTGACAACAACTATGGTCTCTGTGTATCCTAGAATACATGATACAAACATTTTTTCATTGTTTTAACAAGTTACTGTATCACTAATACTGTCAAATGCTTTTTGCCATTATTATCTCCACTGAAAGTCTGCACCACTGCCCTTTCATTTCCTTTGTGTGACATTCAATATGTGTATATAGTACAGTATTCAATGTGAAATGTCAGATTTGTTGATTGTAGTGTAACTTTTGTTACTTTTTTAGGACAATTTTTCTGCGTGAGATGCCATTATCAAAACAGTTGCCAGAGATTGAGTGAGTAAAAGTTTGCGTGTAGGAGTCGGTACGTTTAAAAAGAGTCTAACATTAAATCCTAAGTGTGCCTTGTCCTTCCCTAAATGCCTGCTACTCACACATGAAACATAAAAGCAACAATCTGTATGTTATGTTAAAAATGTTTTTATTTTCAAAGGTTCAGAATTTACTGTATCACCATATCATTTAATCTCAAAAGCTTTTAGACTTTGATTAGAAGAAATATTCATTGTTGCTTTGACATTCGGTCATGAACGATAAGAGGATAAAGGATCTAAACATTTGGGAAGCTCATGTGGTTTTCTGTGATTTCTCATCTCTCTTTGGTCTCTAAGGCCTACGATGTTTGGCACCTGGAAAGGAATCGTTCCCACTCGCTTCCTTAACAACATGCCTGTAAATCGGGTAGCATATCCTCCATCTTGGAATGTGAAAAAATATTAATTAAATTTGCTTTATTTTTATGTATATCACTCTAATATTCTGTATCACTGTTTGACACAAATCCATACCATGTAATTTGGTCTGTGTTTGGCACTGCTTCTCATACTTTCTGGTCCATCAGAGCTTAACATTGTTATTTAACCATGTACCTCCAGCATAAGAAGCAGAGCAGAGTTCATTTTACATCCTAATTGCTACGTGTGAAATATCAATTGTTGCTATGAATATTACATTTTTTTAATTTATATTTGCTGGTATTATGTTTGTGTGCGCTGTTAACTGTTAACTGTTTCTTATCTTGATGACAACATGTTGACTGTTATTGCCATTTTACTATTTTGTATTTTCAACTCTTGTTAAACTGTTGCCAGCACAACAAAATGCCTTGTAGATAATAGCAGAGGCGAAAGCTTAGACATGTGATGATGACTAATGATCTTTTTCTCTCACACTAAATAAAGCTGTATACTTTCTGCTTTTATAAAAAAGTCTGTCTCCTGAGACATTCAATGGGACAGAACTTTTAAAAGATGAAAATAACAATAACTGTCACAAACGATCATTTTCTGAATTTCCTATTTTCTCAAACAACAAACTAAATGTCCCCCAGATTATAGAAAGATGCCTAGTATTGTCAATGAGAAAACAAACTCATTATTTTCTGGTAATTTCATATATCTCATACAGTGCAACAAATGTCTGTGGCATCCAGTGACTCAACTGCCGCTTCACATTCTCAGCATAATCTGTTCAAGCTAATGGATAATTTAGTTTGGCTGGTTGGAGCTTGACTCAAAGCTATGACAATCCACAACTGAGCATCAGCCATTAGCCAGATGCTGAACGTGATGATGACGCCTTGCATGTATGGTACTGAATGTGACTGTGGGGGTGGTGCATGACATTATAGCAGCAATAGGAGCATCCAGATCCCCATTCATCCCCACTCATACACTGCAGTGTGTTTATCTACAGTGGCTGAAAGTTCATATCATGCTATGGACTCTTGGACTGTGCTGTGGACCATTAGCTGGTCCCACTGCACTTTCCCAATCCTGGATGAGAGTGTGATTGGTTATGCATGCCTATATGCATATTTGAAGTTTGTTAAAGTGTGCATGTATGTGTGTGCATGCGTGTGTCCGTGCCTATGTGTGTGTTGCGGGTTAAGCCTAATTCCCTCTATTTAATCGGCTGTGTGATACTTTGGAAAGACAAAGAGAGCCATTGAAAGGGAGCTGGGGGAGGAGGGGAACGGGGCAATGAGGGAGCCATACCCATAACTGCCTGGCCTGTAGCTTCGCTGGGATACAAAGGGACTCTCATACTCTCGGCACATAGACCCCACAGCCCCCACTACCCACCCTACCCCTCCTCTCCTCTCCTCTCCTCCTCCCTCCGCTGAAAAAAACACCCCTCCCTTCTCAGGTTGGAACTGTAATGGGATTAAAACATTCCAAAAGTAGGGGGGAGAGAGAGAGAGAGTTAACCAGAGAGACTTGCATGAAGAAATATGTATTTATTTATATTACTTTAGAGCACCAGACTGTCATATCAAACGCAGTGTACATCTACAGTACATCACCAGAGTAGTAGGACAGGGGCAGCAGACCCAGCAACAGGTAGGAGTGCAGAGTCTTGCTCCATGACATTTGCTCGAAAGGGGTGTTAGGTAGGTGGAATGGTTGTGTTTGCGTTGTGTACCTCACAGGCACTCCATCCACTGGACCTGCTCATTTGATCTTTGTTCAACTTCTGTTTGGATTTTAAGTGATTCAGAATTATTTTGATGTGCGATACTGTACTAAATAATCATCAGAACGCCTTGGATTTTGCAAAAGTTGGCAGAACCCTAGAGATTGAGCAGTTTATGGTCTATGGGCAGAACAATCAGTTGGTAAACATATCAAAGACGTAATGAGACGGTTACATGTTCAAATCTAGAGCAGAACAACACGGAGGCTCTGCAAAATGAATGACATCAAAGATCTGAAGGATAGACATTGAAACGCCTGTAACAACAGGGTTAAAGGGGAACTGGCAGACTGGAAAAGGTTGAAAGAGAATGAACTGCTGGAATAAACAGTGGAGAGATAGAAAGACAGGATAAGAGAGAGATGAAGAGAGGCAGATGAAGAGGAAGGTGGAGGGGTAGGATAAACACGAAGATATAACTCATGCCCTCAGCTGGGTGGCCTGATAGTGGCGTTGCTGGTGGTGGTGATGGTCACATGTTGCCCCCTTTTCCCTATTCCCTAAAGGAATGCTGTGCCACCCTGAGGCGCTTTCTCTTCTCATCAAAAGATTCACAGATTAAAGCTATTAATAATGAATCAATAAGATCCCAGACTGCGGCAACACGCAATCTATGAAAAACAAAAACAAAACTGGGCTTTCCCCTAAGTTTCAATATTTGCGAGACAGAGTAGAATACACTGATACTAACAACTGTTTTGCCGTCAGCACAGTAACATTTAGTAGTAACTCGTGGTTCTTCAGCTCCCCTTCATCCATGTCATGCTAACCTCAGAAGTTTCCATCTCAATAATCCTAAAACTGAACCAGAGGAACAAACCTTGAAAGAAAAGTCCATTAACCACTGAAGGATGGATGATGTGTATTTGTATGCTTGTATTTTAACCACAATGCCAATAAGGTCAAATAAAAAGGAACATCCATATTCAATCCATCCACCAGAAGCTTGAGTATCATTATACAGATTCCCTTACAACAAAGCTGTTAATCCTCTCTTACTAGCAAACCTCCACCCCCTCTATCTTCCATCATGCATTGGGTTTCTTGCCGCTTGGGCAACAACCCATGTCCCCTAAACAATAAAGTGACTGTTTCCCTGCTTTGTGTGTGTGTACGTGTTTGCATGGGGAGACAGAGGGGTGAGGGGGAGAGCATTATGACAGTTACAACCTTTATCCATCAGTTGCAGTGGAGTAGGTTTACTGCAGTTGCTCTTGCTTTCAAGACTGAAATATGCAAGATGGTTTCCATCACACAAGTTCAGTGCAAATCATAAAAAAATAAATCACATAGCTGAAATTCCCTTACATGAATTGAATTAAATTAGATTTCCTATTTCCATCTGTAATTGGCTGGTTGCATGTATTGTTAAATCCCTATGACATAGACATTATCCAGAAAGGATAATTACAAACCCATTACAAAACTGTGTCAGTGTGTACTGTAAGTGACTTGAGTGAGACACGTTCATTTATACAAAAGATTTTATTCACAACAATAAAACAGTTCTATTACACAAATAACCCTTCTCCTTCAAAACAATAAAAGTAAAACAGAGTTATTCGGTAAAACAAAGTAAATGTTTGACTTAAGTTACATTTCCCCCTTGTGGATCCTAGTTGTAATACAGCTGTAATAACATAACATCTATCTAGAAGTAGACGACGTTCAAATGTGACTTGGGTTGAGTAGCATGTACCACCACATAATCGACTAGGCCAAAGTACAGGACTGTAGGCTTTTGAGCAATACATTGTTTGGGTTTAATAAAGTAGCCTGGGGCAACTTGTATGGAACGCCCCGAGTCAGTTCTGTAAATCAAATCTAGTCTCGAGAATAGACGGCCACCATTGGACCTGGCCGGGACATGGATCAAATTAATGTGTCAACATATGGGTGATGATTACACCTTAGGATTGTTCTGGGTTTGTGGGGCTGATGGGCCCAGTATGATGGTGGGTGGGACTGGTTTTGTCAGGGCAGATTAGACAAGTTGTTTAATCAGTAATGATGAGCTCGTCGCAGCCCCAGTCCTCATAACTTCCATCAGGAAGGTACCGCCGGATGATGATGGGGATCTTTCTGCTCCTGGTAAGAGTGGCAAACAAAGGTCACAGTAAGATACTGGGAATCACAGAGAAAGTTGACAATATTGACACAGACAATATTGACCTGGAAAAAACGTACATGTGCTCAATGGCAGAAAGAAAAATCACAGACAAAGACGCAGACAAGATCTGTAATCATAAAACAATCCCTCCTCTATGACTCTATAGTTTATAATATTCAGTGATCACTTACTTGAGCTCTTTCATAGCAATTTGCAGGGGGTCTGTCTCTCCCTCTAGCTCCACCATGACTGGAGCACACATCCTATTGGAAACAAGTCAGCAGATAGGTTGATAAGACAAAGGAGAAAATTATAATCAATATGTAAGTGGTTGAGTCTAAGTTAGCAGGTTGCTACTGTTTTTAATAAACAACCATCATATAAACACTTCCAAATGAATGACTCAACTTAGTGACACAGATCAACTCAACAACTTATGTTAGCACTGCAGTGTGTTTTTTCCCCCTTGGCATTTCCACTTCTATGGCATTTGGACAGAATACAGAAGATAGAGAAACGAGAAACGGGGACAACATGCAATAAAGGTCCTAGGCTAGATTCAAACCCAGGAAGTTGTGGTCACATGGTACAAGCTTTGGCCAACTGAACCACCAGCACGCCCCACAGTGCATAGTTTTAGTTAGATGCCATAGCAATAACAGGTAGGTAGGTACTTTATTAATCCCCGAGAGGAAATGTCTTAAAATAAGAATAACAACACTCACGCAATCTGAAGGGCTCGTGTCCCCAGCACTCTGGCCCGCTCATATTTGGTCATGTATGATGTTGTGATCCTCTTCTGGTTGGCCTGTTGGCCTTCTCCTGCTGGCAAAATCTGCACATTCTCGTGGTCCTCCTGGTTACAAGAGGGGGAAAAACAGATTTTGACCCATCATGCATCAAACATGGACTGATTTAAAAGAGTACAGAAGGACAAGAGAGATTAAATACATATAGGAGAAAAGCTCATCACTGGCCAAAAGCCTGTTTCACAACTTCAGACAAGCAGTGTTCCTACACCTTTTTGCTATTACTATTCTTTTTGCTATTTACTATTCCATGACATATAGCACAATTTCCATTACCAATATTTGCCAGCGTCTATGTTGCAAAAGTATATGAATATCTGATCTAAATGCCCCATGTCTTATTTCGGCTACAACTATCACTTAGGACTGATATTCCTCAAAAGGTAAGTGGATCCACATGCAGCCAAACTTCACATGAAACATTTTACTGGTTATAACAGATTATCAACAAATTCCAGGCCTCCTGGAAAACCTTTTTATTCAGTTACTTTTACAGGTTTTCCATCACCGCAGGAACCCTGGACATGGCTATCTTTACAGTGACATTGCATCATTTGACAGACGAATTAAGTTAGAGGCAAACTCACATCTTCTGCGTTTTCCAGGTCATCCAACCCCTCGTCTTCCTCGGCGTCATCAAAATCTCCATCATCGAAGCTACAATTTTGACAGTAAAACAGTCGTTACAAGAACCAATGAGGAATAAGGGTTAACAACAATAGTCATAGTCGCTAACTAGCTAGCTAACGATGACTAACTAGCTCAACAGTAGAAGCTGTGTCGAGCCCACGTTGTTGTTACCGTTACAGTAAATACGTTACATGAATCGCTACTCTAACGTCTTAAAGCTGTGTACTCACTTGTCTTCGTTGTCTGACATGCTGTCTTTTTAAGATGTGTAAATGTCCTTTATTTATATTTCCTACTGAAACGTGACCAGATACTTTGTTGTCAGCCGTCCGCTCAACATGGACGTTACGAACTGTACACTTCCTGTGCTTCTGGTGCGTTCAAAAATATTCCGGATGGTCGCGGGAAACGTTCGTATTTGTTCCGCTTGTTCTGTTGTCTAATCCCCGTACTCTGGTGTTACTCAACCTTCCTATTTTGTTACGGGTCCGATAAATGTGCTGAAATTCTGGTTAAACTCTTTTTTGTCCGTGAAATTGTATGACATGTATGTAATTTCCTCATTTAGGGTTATAACCCCATACGCAAAATATAGACATACTACTTTTGTTGTTGAATTTATTAAGGCTGGAATAGCTCTCCCTCACACATGAACACCCTGTATGTTATTACAACGGTAAAGGGGTAGTTGTTCAGCGTTCAGCAGAAAACATCAGAGTGGAGATGGAGATGGAGAGGGTGGCAGATATCATTATGGAAATTTAGTTATGCATCCAGTAGCCATGGCTTCTTCACACCCCATCGCCTTAGAGATGAATGACAGAAGATACATTTGACCATGGTGGGAAGAGACAGAAAAAACAAACAAAGATTTTCGGGGAGGAACTGTGCATTCCTCAAAATTTGCTTCCTCTGAAAATGCAAGAGCTATTTTGTACTTTCATACAAAGAAAAGGCAAGAATGTTCTTTTATTGAGCACAATGCACAAAGATGCATATCTGAGTGCAAGAGAGGCATGAAGCCACAAATCAGCCTGGACTACAATTCCACAAAAGGGGGAGTTGACGTCCTGAATAAAGTCACTGCAACATATAGCCCCTTGGACCTCAGCAGCTCCTCCAGGATGTTCAAGCTCTGCCCTCCAGCCCCACATCCAATCAACCTGAACTGGATATGTGTTGGCAAAAACAACTAAAGAAAAAAGAACACAGAAGATGCCTGAGAGGCTAGTAAAACCATAAACACATGTAAAATGCAGAGAATACAGCTGCAGTGAGCACATTTACATGCTGCTCATCGTGTGGAGAGTAATAACAGACTGATGAGATAATTTTGACTAAAAAGGTCAAATCATAAGTATGTGTAAAACTGGAATAACCTTTAGACCCTATAAAACATATACATGGAAAACTAAAAGTACTTAGCATTATGAAATGTAATGTTTGTGAGAAAGTAAATACACTAAGCTCACACACTACACCTGCTAAATGTAGTATGTGAAATAAAAATGTTCTTGTAATCATTCTTCTTGAACGGTCAAGCAAGGCAAAATAAAGTTCTTGTTGCTTTTACCTGATAATTTGACTGTTTTGAGAGGAGTATTTAAACTGGGTCATTTGGATTTTGTTTGTTTTTTTCAACATGATAGGAGGGTTAATAGCTGTATTAAAATGTTTGCAATTAAAACTCTTTGTGAAGAATTTTCTTCACAAACACACTTGACAAGGTAGTTTGCAAGATATGTATTTATTACTAAGTATTTATACTCTCATAATGTATATACGTTGTATTAGAATAAAATAAGAACAAAAATATTGACCACATTAAACACGACCACCAAAAATGTACCTAACACAAAGTGCAAGTTTAAATAAAACTGGTATCCAGTGCAAGAGAAAAATAATTACACTGAAACATTTCATGTCTAAAACTTTTGAATGGAGGAAATAATATTTCATCATTTCTTCTTTGCCAAACTGCTGTTGAGCTTTATGCACACAGTTTATTCTTATGATCTCGATCGTCTGTGGTAAAATATTGCAAAGTATAAGTAAGGTTCTTTTTGTGAATCCAAGAGTCATTGTATCTTGTATTGTAGCTTTATACTCCTGCAGTCATGATAGTCCCTCTGCAACTCAGCTCTTTTTGTCCTTGGAGTCTTTGGTGCTCTCTGCTTTATCGCTCATCATCCTCAAGAGTTTCATGGACTTGAATTTTCCTTTTGACTTTTTTAGGTTTTTTAATGCCTCTTTCTGGAACTCTAAGGAAAGAGGTAAAGCATTGTGAAACGAGGGTCATCAAGCATGAGTATTTTGTAGTAAAGGAAGATATGGACGAGAGAAGAGACATGACTACACGAGCACAGACTATTTCCTAAATATTTTCTCACCTTTGCTCTTCATCATGACTTCCAACAGCATATCTTCTTCCTTTTCCCTGATCAGAAGAAGAAAATTTGATATCATTACATTTCTATTCATCATCACAGAAATCTATCAGTGTGAAAGCAACAAGTATTGTTTGTTCCTGTGCACCTTTGCCTGTCCTGATCCAAGCTGCTGATGAGCAGGTTCCTCTGTTCAATGACAGCAACCAGCTCATCCATCAACGGCTGCTCTTGACTTCGATCCTCCTGACTCCATTCACTCTCTGTGAAGAAAACATTGTGTCACATATTGCAAAACCAAGCATGCTTAATTGTTAGGCTACTTTGATGATAATGCATTCATGCATTGTTTTGCACTGCATCATATTACATCACTTCCTGGAAACATATCCAGTAAGGTATCAGATTTATTTAATGAATCCCATTGCATATTAGAAGGTTATTGTCAGCTACGTTATGAACAATAGAGTGAGAAAGTGGTGCACACTCTAACAAACTGACCTGGTTTATTGAGGATACATCTGAGATTGTACTCCACATCTGCCTGTCTCTCATCTAACTTCTGTTGCTTTGTCCTGGGGATAGGCACAACACAAAATGTCTGTAAGCTTCAAAGTAATTCCCAAAATGTCACTCTCATGAAATCTGTGGCTGGCATAATGAACAGAGAAGTCTGAATGCACAATAAATATCTTACTAGCACATACAGCAGATTACAAGAACCTCTGCCCCAGTCTAATACAGGTTTTTTTCTACAAGGGGTTTTATCTGTAACTGATCATTAAATTTAACAAAATCAGTTCAGCACACTTACATATAAACTAGCTCTGCATCTCTGCGCACCAGCACATGTTTCTCTTGGATAAGAGAGAACCAGTCAGTCAGCATTTCTTCCTGTTCTTTATCTGCAGTAAACCACAAAAACCACAAAAACAGAACAAAACAGTAAACTCTCTATGAGTGGAATATCCTTTAGGCTGTTATGAAATATTCATGCTCATAGCATAGTCAACAGCATTGATCTTGTACATTAGATAAACTGTGTGAAAGTGCATGTGCGCTTACAATTGACTACATTGACTCAAATTTATTCTGTGCAGAATCAAATCAAATCACATTTATTTGTATAGCCCTTAATCACCGTTACAGTCTCTAAGGGCTTCACAGTGCCCAAATGGTTAGTACACGACATCCCCCAGCCTTAGACCCTCACAGAGGACAAGGAAAAACTCCCACAAACCCTCACTGGGAAAATTGGGAGAAACCTTGGGAGGGGCTACTCAGAGAGGGATCCCCCTACCAGGACGGTTGGGCGTGCAATAGATGCCGAATAGCAGCTATTATATCAGTGTGCTCAATTATTTAAAACTACTGGACAATTTGTTCAAATTTAACGTTGGAGAAGTTACAAGGGTAATTCTTTTGTTTTCTTTCATAGATTACAAATGGATTAAATAATTTGTCTAGACTTTTGTCTAGATCCAATATGAACAATTTGTATTACCATTTTTGCAGTCTCTCAGATTTCTCTCAAGTTCAGCTCCTCTCAGCTCCATTGTCTCCAGTCGTTTATCAACTTCTTTCATCTCCATCTGCAGGTCTCCTGCAGGAACACATGGGTCTGTCCACACCTGAGAAGAATCATATAAGAACTGAGTAATGTCCCACTCCAAAAATGTATATACGTATATGTATATACATATATGTTACTTGAATCATGAGTTACCTCATTACTCAGTATTTGAAAAATGCAAGCAATTACACCCCTAAAATATTTCAAGGTTCCATTTTATGACATCAATCATTTTGTTAAACTAAATGTTTTTTCAAGTGGTGGATATCCAATTTGGAATGAACCTCCTCAAATGCAAAATTATGTATGTAATAACAAACTGACACAGGCACAAACTGAATAAGACGATAGCAGATGATTTTGACATCAATGCGGTTAGAGCTAATGAGTTAAATAATACACCAACCTTCAAAGAAGCAGTTTCTGTCTATCAATAAATGCAAAGGTTGTCCAGATTTTTGCCTTTTTGGTAGCAGAACTCTGTAATCACTTAATATTATTTATTATTTAAACTATTAAATCCACCTGTCCTACCTTCCTCTTTATGAGGGGGAAGCCATATCCAGGGGCCTGTTTGGATGGAAGGGCCTGATAAGTCTTAGATTTGGGGATAGCAGATTTTTGATCGAAAGGGTTCTCTTTGCAGGCCTGCTAAAAATAGAAAGTACGAAAATAGAAAGTGGAAAATAGAAAGCAGCTTTATATGTCATTGGCTTGCTGACTCAAACATTGAAAGATGCTAACAATGGCTTTAACACTAAAACCCATGTGGCACTTGAAACCTGCTTAACCTGATTTGTTTGCATAACATTAGTATTCAGTAACATCAGCTCCTGGCAAGTTAAACTGAGTAAAATGGTACACAGTCCTTCCTTACAGTTCATACATTTTATTATACATTTTGTAAAAACAAAGATGTTCATTACTAGATATCAGTATTACTATTTAGCGTTGCCTTACCTTACTTTGAGATAGCGTGGCCTGTTCAGATTCACTTGCTTCTGTCAGGTTAGTAGGCACAGAGCAGCTTTGAGGGAGGGCATCTGATGTGGGAAGTGCTCCTGAATCACCTTGACTTTTTTCCCCCACACCAAGACCACTCACTGCCCCTGATAGATCAGCCCCTGATAGGTCAGCGTCCCCAAGTCTACTTGCTACACCTGATAGGTCAGCGATCCCAAGTCCACTAGCAGCCTCTGATAGGTCAGCAATCCCAAGTCCACCAGCAGTCCCTGATAGGTCAGCGACCCCAAGTCCACCTGTTACCCCTGATAGGTCAGCGATCCCAAGTCCACTAGCAGCCCCTGATAGGTCAGCGACCCCAAGTCCACTGGCTACCCCTGATAGGTCAGCGACCCCAAGTCCACTAGCAGCCCCTGATAGGTCAGCGACCCCAAGTCCACTAGCAGCCCTGGCTGCCCCTGCTACGTCAGGCACCCCAAGATTACTTCCAGCACTGGCTAAATCAACTTGTTTCACACTAGGTGCACCAGACACATCTGGTGCTTTAGGTTCATTAATGCTTCCACCACTACTTTTACTTCTGCTGGATGGGCCAGAGGAAGCAGCTGATCTGTCTTTCAGAGGTAAGTCCATGGTGGGTGGTGGGGTACCTTTGAAAGCTGGTTTCTTTTGTGGAATGGGTTTATCCAGTGGTTTTGCTTTGTCATCAGGTTTAGATTTGGTGGCAGCATTTGCAGTGTAACTTGAGTTTACCGGAGCATGTGTGTCACCTGATTTATTCGGTAGATTAGAGCCATTCTCTGACTGGCTAGTTGCCTCTGAGGGTTTAGTTTGGTTGGCAGTCTTGGTCATAGTACCCTCACCGCTTGTATCCTTCAGGTCCTCATCCACTGCATTTCTAAATGGATTGGGAGGAGGCACCCTTGGCCTGAACCAGCTCCCTTGCATGACAGGGGTTATTGGGGGTGGGGCACGAGGTAGTTGTGTCCAAGGTCCTGGGTGGACAATGGCCATCCATGGATGGTTACCTTTAGATCTACCACTGGCCGGGCTTGTGCTAAAAGGTGTAAGAAAAAACACGGGTGTCTTTAGAGGTTTTTTGACAGTGGCTTTACTTTTTAAGAGCAGTTGCGAGAAGGCAGTGTAGTCTTGCTTCCTTCAATTGAGGAAGTCAGCTATGCTTTCATCTCATTTCATTTAGACTACTGCAACTCTCTGTAGTCCTGCCTATGTGAAAAGTCACTCTGACGTCTGCAGCTTGTTCAGAATGCAACATCTATAATTTTTGCTAGAGCTTTATTTATCTATTTTTAGCTAGTGCTTCATTTTGATCATTTTAGCTGTCAGACTGTTTGGCAGTCTAGACTCAAGGCTAAAGGCGATTGTTCTTTTGCCATCAGGGCCCCTAGACTGTGGCATGTCCTGCTGGGGGAACAATTTTCCTTTCAATGTGTTACCCAAGTTTTATCTCCTTTTAATAGATTTTACTATTCTTGTTGTTATGCCTTATCTAAAGAACTTTGTAAACTCTGATATTAGATAATTGTTATATAAAAAGGTTTATTATAATTATTATTATGGAGAATGGATAAATTAGATGAAAGAGAAAAAGAAGCGCTGTTAGACAATTTAATGTACTCAAAGCAAATACATGCTGGTGGTTGCTGCTTAAGACAGTTTCTGTCAAATGCACTTACGTGCAGGAAGAGCTGGGTGGAGAATTTCTGTGTTTGGGTGAATTGCCTGTACAGAGGAAGAGAAAGAAAAACACTGATTTCATTCAATTTCTTACTCATGAAAAGAGGAGATGATCAGTATATACATAGAATGTAATAATGACAGAAACTGAGCAGCTTTTACTCATAATACATAGTGAATATTCACCTGTAGCAGAGGAGCTGTTCATTCTCTGAAATGTTTTGGTCCTGGGTGCAGGAACAGGAGCTGCAGAAGAGTTTAACATGCGCCTGGGTGCTGGAACTGGCCTATTTCCTCCTGAAGCTGATCCACATAGTGATGTAGTAGCGAGCCCAGTTGCTTGCTCCTGTAACTTGGTGTCTGCCAGAATGGGTGAAGATGGGTGAAGGTCCAGCTTTTCCAGCTCCTTCAAGCGTCCTATCTTTAAAACTAGGCGGTGGAGCCAGCCTCTTCACCTTACCCTTCGATCCAAGAGTTGAGTCTCTATTTTCTCTGTCTCTCAGCTCTCTGCTCCTCTCCTGACATGAGTTTCTTTCACTTCCCTCCGTCTCCTCCAGCCAATCCTATGAGTCTGTTTTCTCAGTGTAATGAGAAGGGAGATTAGTGATGCTGTCCGTGACACAGAGACAAACTCCTTTCCTGATACTTAAATTTGTGCAGATTCTCAGTAGATGCAATTTGCTGACTGAAGTCCACACGGGTGTTGTCCCTGTCTGTTGTTTGGTGGGTGCAGATCAAGGAGCCAGCGTCACTTCCCTGTTTGTAAGACCTTGGTAAGAGAGTACTTGCATCTGAAAAACAAGACTGAAGAATGTTACTGTGAATGCATCTGTAACACATATTACATGTATTAACCAAAAACAAAAGACTGTGGTTTTCCTGCAACTGATCTGTATTTAAGTCTAAATAACTTAATTAATTTGGAATCCAAATGCACTAATGGGATCACTTAACATAAAAAAAGAAAAAAGGTGACTGAGCATTCTTTCCCATTTTCTATTATGAATAATGATCCAAACAGAAATTTGATCTCCAAGTTATTGTCACTTCTGAGTTGTGCCGTTACCTCAAACAGCTGTGATGGTAGATTTTGCCGTCTATTAGATGTCTCTGTACTAGGCGGACAGGCTTCCTACACAAGGTACAGACACTGTGTGGTCTGTTGCTGGATAAAAGATCTTGTCTACTGGACCGCTGATCAGCCAAGGTGGGAAAACAGAAGAGAAACCAGCAACTAAGACTGACAACGCAGCAACTGATATGACTGATGCTGTAGCTTTGGAAAAAGACAGGCTTGCAGACATAAGCAGCATAGGTGTTTTAAAATTACTTGGACCTCTTACCGTAGGGGGTTTCAGACCATCGGGAGTTTTAGTCTTTGTGTGATTGGCTAGGCCTGTGGTGGGTGATGACTTCCAACTGGCAGGACTTGCTGCAAAGTCAAGAGAAGGCAGGCAAAAAGCACACATAGTCAAATAAGTGTGTACGTTTGACAAACAAGAAGTTATGAATTCAAATGCGCTGTATTGCCTTTGGTAGAGGAGGGCTGTGGGCTCTTTGAAGGTTTTATTCACATAATGGGAGTGAGATTAGTTAATTAGCAGGAGAAACGGGTAGTAAAGAAGTGGGATGAGAGGCAGCATTTAAAGTTAACCCCTCTGAGGGCATGGACTTGTAGATCTTCTAAAGAGTGCAAAATTTCACAGGTTTGATCCCAGAAACAGCCTGAACAGCTATGTACCCTGATAAAGTGCCCTTGAGAAGATCTGGAAGACAAATCTCAACACTCCTACTGAGCAGGGCCTCTGGACACCCACACCAGAGACAGCATCAAGTGTCAGAGCAAGGGTTGTGACTGTGTTGTGATGATGCAGTACACCTACAGTAGGTTGAGAGCCGTCAAGGGGAAAACTGTGCACTTCCACATCATCCCATAGTCCAGAGTGACAGAGGTCCACACAGCCAGACATATAGCTAGGAAACGTCTGGTCTACTTACATCAAATTAGGTCGATGTTTGTGGATGATGACACAATAGGCAAGCCCGTCTCTGAACGAGGTTCACGATGCTATTTATTTCCACGCTGGGGTAATTAGCGCATTTTGTGCGACACCATTCGTGTAAAGCCTTCAGTGATCCAATTTCCTGCGGCGGGGGTTGGCGTGAAGGCCGAGTAAACATACTACAAAACTCAGAGAAAATCAAATGATCGGGATAAAACTAGGCTAGTGTAACTTCGTGGAGAAAGCTTCATCTCTCTCTGCAACAGGCTAGGAAACGAGCATCAGTAACCACCTACAGCGGCTTGCAGAAGCTGCCTGTGGCGACGCCGACCAGGCCCATGCACCACAGTCTCCGAGGCAGCAGGAAGGAAATGTTTCCTGTTGCTTTATCAGGTAAAAACAAACTGATGGTGTTCACACTGTTTCAGTGTTACCAACCACAAGAAACTCTTCACTGAAATCAGGTTCCGTCGTAGTGGTAATCCAAGTTGCAACATAGTTTGTCAACACACAACATCGACAAGATCCTCCGTGTGATGAGTTGTTGTCTTCCGGAGACCGAAACATTTGGTGGAGTCCTCTGAGGATTTTTAGTTGACTTGTCTGCAACCAGCGGGAAAAAATGAAATCAAAACAAATAAAACAAATCCGTTACTTACTTACTCTACTTGTCCTGCTGCACAAGTACTGCAGTGCACAATAGCTACCGCTTGAGGGAGACACAGAGCCTGATCTCTAAAATTAGGTACCGTCGGTTTCTTGTTTCAAGTTTATTTCTCAGATGTTGGGCCACAGTGTCACATCTATTCTATTTTGCATGGCCACCACTGCAGGGATAGGCAATTTTCTGGCTGACTTGACACCGATGAGTCTACATATCATCCCGCTACATTGACTGGGCTCTCTTCCCACTCGGTTAACTGCAAGTCTGCAACAGATGTGCTGTGGATACAAACCACTAAAGCAAGGAATGACAATGTGCCATGGAGGGGTAGTCTTTGGTTGGAGTGGATGAATGATGAATGATGAATGATTGATTGTCATTATCTGCTCTAGTGGTTTGTGTCCACAGCAGGCTTGGGAGAGTCCAGTCACTGTAGATGGAACGCTATTCTGTTTGATTCACCAGTGTCAAGTTAGTCAGAATAGAAATAGGGGTTCCGGTCAAAAGATTCAAAATAAAACCTTAATTTGCCAACTGTTGCAACGCTTTTTTAATAATCTAAAATTCCAAAGTGATTTGAGTTGGAATATGTAGTAAATTAAAAAAAAATATTTTCGAAATCTTCTTTTCACAGCATGTTAATAGCGAGATATATTTTGTACTTTTATTTTGGAGGCAAAATCATCGACGGAGCTATCACTTTACGTGGTCGCAAGTCCCTCGCGAGACCGATGCAGGATATAAATCTCGTAGTGATGGCTGCGCCGCCCGATGCGGAGAGTTTGGAGTCTCGTATCAGTGAGTATTTCAAAGTTGTTTACCAAGTCATTGTTCGTCAGAGAGTTCGACATGCAAAATATTATCCACGAATTGCAATGAACACGATGACAGCTCATTGCATTAGCGTGTGCTAGTGAAGAGACCCTACCATCAGATTCTGGATGCTAACGCGTTAGTTAGCTCCCTAGCTGTTGTGCTTGCCAGCTGTCAACACAGCCTGACGTAGTGTTAGCAAGCCTTGCTAGCTCAACAAGGTAGTGAGCTAGCTTCTTAGGTATATAGGTTAGATTACAACATGGCATATGGCCTCGTAAGAAACTTCTAGATGCGCGGGTGGCAGAGAGTGCGTCTCTCGAGAGCAAGCTAGCTACACTGTATTAGCGCCTACCTTGTATTTTTCTCTATACAGTCACATGACTGGTGGGTCTGTGTGGCAGTCTCACTTAATTTAGTGGATACAGGAAGTCTGTCTTGCTTCAAGTTATCAATATCGAAAACATTGACGCACTATGTAAGATACTGTTATATAGTCAAAATAATGTCCATCTTTTCTATTGATATGATGACTGATATTATCTATCTCCTAACATTCAGACAGAGCCACAAACCCACTGAACAGAGACACAGACTGGGGAAGCATCCATGCTTTCTGTGACCAGCTCAATAATGATTTGGAGGGGTAAGAGAAGGCCACGTGGCTTGGACATCTCTTGTGTTTCATCCTATGATGTTGGGCTTCTTGGTGCTGATGATTTTTAAAATATTGGACATTCTGTCCATTGTAGCCTGTATCTCTTACACCCAGGAGCTCCTACACATGGGGGTGTTATCCCTCTTGAATTGAGAAATCATTAAATGCTTCTCCTTTTGTTAACTAGGAACACTCTCCTAGTGCTTATTTAAAACCACAGTTGTGTGTTTGTGAAGATAAGGTCTGTGTGACCCTCAGTAGCTGGAGGTTCAGTATTCCTCATGATTTTTATATTACAGGCCTCAACTGGCCACCAGGCTCCTGGCCCACAAGATCCAGTCTCCACAGGAGTGGGAGGCCATGCAGGCCCTCCTGGTGAGTTCACGAGAGAGGACTGAACTAGGCTTAGACCGATGTATCGATTTGCCAATATCGGCCTTTCATTATAAATCAGCCACTGTCACTTAGCCAGTCACTGTCGTCCACCTCAGAACTAATGATTATGTTGCAGTTTGTTTGATTACATATTTATTGTATAATTGATCAATACTACACTGGTTGTGTATGGGAAGCCCTTAACTTGAATTGATTATAATGTGACATTTTGATCAAATTGCATTCAAGTATGTCTTCTTATTATTATGATTATGATTATGATTATTATTATTATGATTATTATTACTACTTCTACTGCTGCTGCTATCCTGGGTTTCAATGGAGAGTTTAGTGTCCCATAGTTTAAAGTACTGCAATATCTAATAAAATATCTAGTGAAAAGCCTGAAGATGGGAGGGTAAAACAGACCAGTAACAACAGGAAGCAGAACTGACATATTCCTATGAGATTAGTTTAACATGACAGACACATACCAAGGGTCTGTCAGGGTTTGTCTGTATGTATTGAGTAATATTAATTAGCCTACCTAATGCAGTATTATGCTGATATTGTGTTGTTTAACCAGGTGCTGGAGACGTGTATGAAGAACTGTGGGAAAAGGTTCCACAGTGAAGTGGGCAAATTCCGGTTTCTCAACGAGCTGATCAAAGTAGTGTCACCGAAGGTAAGACCTTGGATGTTTGTCTCTGCATGCACAAGTGAATTCTGATGGGTTTTTATTCATATATGCTTGTTAATGTAAATCAGTCAGATGAAATTATGTGACTTTCACTGGTAATGACTCATAATTATTGTCCTCATCATCGACCCCCCCCCACACACACATACACACACACACTCACACACACACTCAGTACCTGGGCTCGCGCTCACCAGAGCCAGTAAAAAAGAAAGTTCTGGAGCTGATCTATAGCTGGACGTTGGGCTTGCCTGATGAGGCCAAAATCTCAGACGCCTATCAGATGCTGAAGAAACAAGGTATGCTGCTTTCTGCATTTAGGTGAACCCATATTAGATTTCTCAAGTGTGATGAGGCAACAAAGTTTGAGAAAAGTGCTCTGACTCAGATCTGAAGTTTTTGAAGGGCAGGCTATTTTTGTTCAGACTTGTTAAAAATCTTTTATGCATCCACCCTTGTATGAATGAGCACTTTGAATCATTTCATCACAAAGTGCTTTACATAGCAAGAAAGGGAATAGCTACAGATAAATATAGAGGTAGTTAAAATGCTGCAGTGAATGAGGCTGATGGATGTACTAATGTTTGTCTTTTCTTTTTCGGGGTTTGTAAACCAGGTATTGTCAAACAGGATCCAGATCTGCCACCTGACAAACTACTGAACCCACCTCCACCCAGACCCAAGAGTGCTATTTTTGAGGATGAGGAGAAGTCAAAGGTAAGGATTTGTCTAAAAAATAAAATCCCACATCTTTCTCATCATCCTTTTCCTCTGGAATTATTAAAGATTCATTCTTCACCATCTGACCTCTGTCTGTTGCTTTGCCAGATGCTGTCTCGCCTGTTGAATAGCACTCACCCTGAGGACCTGAAAGCAGCCAACAAACTCATCAAAGAAATGGTTCAAGAGGTAAGCCTCTTTCCTTCTCCTTCCTCCTTCTTTCAAACTACTAAATAAAAAGCAATAAGAATTACATTTGACATCTGTTAAACATGAACTACTCCACCATTTTATAGTGCTGCAGAGAAAAGTATAGTCTTAAGAATACTAGTGTGCTGCAATGAAGGAGATGGTAGGAACAGTAGCTGACTGAGGAAGTGGGTTGCTCGCCCTGGGGGGGTTTGTGTGTCGCTGGCAGAGTGATTCAGCAGCTCTGAGAATAAGTGGCCTGATTTTGGGGGTAATAGGAGCTGCTCTTTGCTCTTATCATTAGACATCACAAATGGCCTCTGTGCGGTCTTTTTGTAAAATTGCATCCTTCCCTTTGGCTATGTTTTTATGTGTTTGTGTGCACATCCACGCATGCGTGTCTTTATGAATTTGTCTCTGTCTGTCTTTCTGTCCGTCTGATGTAGGACCAGAAAAGAGCAGAGAGGGTGTCTAAGCGTGTCAATGCCATCCAGGAGGTGAAGGAGAGCGTCAGTCTCCTGACTCAGCTGCTAGAGGACTACGACAGGACCGCCAGCACACAGAGCAACGCCGAACTCATACAGGTCCTGGTCAATGGATATGAACTGAAACTGAAAGACAGAGAAACGAGACAACAATGCTCAACTCTCTGTCAGAGGGAGATGCAGAACGTACATACATCTATATTGTAGTCACACACAAACTTAACTTCAAATGTTTAATGTGTGTCTACTGTGTATCTAGGACTTGTACCAGCGCTGTGAGAAGATGAGACCTACACTGTTCAGACTGGCGAGTGACACAGAGGACAACGACGAGGCTCTGGGTGAGGGTTACTCTATTCATCTTCACAGGTTCGATCCCCACAACAGCCATATGTCATGGCAAAGGCCTCAAGCAAAACACTGAAGCTACTCACTGTTTGTGAGTGAGTCGCTCCTGATAAGTGTCAGCCAAATGTAAAAACAAATGTCAGCCAAATGGGATATTATCCAAAAGCTCATTGCCAGTCAGAGCAAACACATTAATAATACTTACTCACAGTAAGTTTTGCCATTTTCTACTGTAATTACTCGTTTCTCCCACATGTAGAAAATATCAACTAGAAAAGTTCATGCTTCTGGGGCTAAAATACTTTAAAGCATTGTAAACTGTCAAAAACACAGTCTTCAGTCTTCTCAGTCCCTGAAAAATAAAGGTGACTTATTGGAGACAAGGTAATGTAATATGATACTTTTTTGATCCCCATAGCAACAGTCTGTTGTTACTTGCCCCGCCCCCTTGCGAGCACAGGGTCAGCTACAGAGCAACAAGCTGGTAGGGATTCAATGTCTTGCTCAAAGACACTTCATCGAGTCAGTGGCCGACATGGGTACTTGCACCCGGGTCCTCCAGGTCCTCCAGTTGAAGGACTGTGTTTCTAACCACTAGGCCACCCTGCCGGCCAATAGGCGATAGAACAGTTCTGAAGGATATCCACAATATGAAAACTGTAAAGAGTATCCTCGTATCTTTCCACAGCGGAGATCCTGCAGGCCAACGACAGCCTGACCCAGGTCATCAACCTGTACAAGCAGCAGGTGAAGGGGGAGGAAGTGAACGGCAACAACACAGTAAACACACAAAGACACACAGGTAGGTGAAGCGTTGAGCACACACAGCACATAATGGGTGGGGTTTTTAAAAGTGGCCGTCTATGAAGAGGCTTAATCCAAATCCACGAAATGTGGAGAGATTCTCTAGTGGGTGAATAGTCCATAGTGAACAGGGTGCATAGTGTCTCATATGGAGAGTAAAAAAAATCAGGGTTATTTTTAAGCATTTTAATTTGAAATTGCTGTCATTGACCCTAATTCTCAGGCAGGATGGCGCTACTAGATCTGTCAGGATTGGACACGTCACCCCAGTCCCCTCCCTCCTTCCCAGAGTTCCCCACTCCGACAGACAGCCTGAACGCCCCCTCCCAGGAGATGGGGCTCAGTCTCCTTGATGATGAGCTCATGTCACTAGGTAACGACATGACGGACTAAACACTCCATCTTCTAACGTTTCCCCGTTTTGTCTTCCCTGATACATAAATAACATTGCCTGTGTTCATGTGTGTTTGCCTCACCCAGGGTTGAGTGAAGGGACCCACACCTCAAACCCTGCCTCCCAGCCTGAGGACTCCACAGCATGGGACTCCTTCCAGGTGAGAAAGGGGAGAACTCATGCACTATTGTTGTGATGATTTACTGATAGTTCAGATCAGTCACAGTGAGGTCACTTGTCAAGCACACCAAACCTATTTTGGAACTGAATGAGCATTATTGGCTTTAATCTTATTAATGTTTCAAACTAATCAATAAGGACATGGTACTATTTATTTATTTTTTCTTCTTAATTTGTGTCTCTTGCTTTACGCCAACAGTCCTCTGACAGCATAGACACAGACATCCCAGCAGCACCCAGTCTACTCCTGAGCCCAGACCCTGCCTCCCACTCTTATCCCCTTTCCTCCGGCTCCACCCCTGGGAGCTCAGCCCTGGACGAGCTGGACCTACTGGGGAAGACACTGCTGCAGCAGTCCTTGCCTCCAGAGGGCCTGCAGGTCAAATGGTAGCTTACTAATGATTCTTAACTACCATCACATTGAAGAATTTAGCATTATGTCAAAAGGGCACATATACTCATACATTTTTAATAATTATCAAAGTTTTTCTTTGCTGCTTTCAGGGACAAGCAGCAGTCCAAACCAACTCTGCGAGATCTCCAGAGCAAGTCTGGTTCCCATGTTATCCCAAGCCCCATCCCAGCCTTCACCTCTGAGCCTCCTGGGGCTCTCCTCAACTCTCAGCCCATCCTTGGAGCTACATTACTGGATATTTCTCCTACTCACATAGAGACTCCTTTGCCAGAAGTCACCCTGACTGATGTTTTTGTACCGCTAGAATCCATTAAGCCTAGTAAGTAAATGAAGATCTCTTGGTGACTTTATGCTTACTCATGCCTGGAAGTGCAGTCCCCCAAACTACAATTTCCCCTTCTGTTTCTCTCCATCTCTCCCTTGTTCTTTCTCTCCTCTCCTCCTCCAGGTAGTCTGTTACCAGTGACTGTGTTTGACGGACACAGTTTACGGGTTCTGTTCCACTTTGCTCGCGACTCGCCTCCATCTCGTCCTGATGTGTTGGTGGTCATCATCTCCATGCTTTCCTCCGCTCCCATCCCTGTGACCAACATAAACTTCCAGACCTCTGCTCCAAAGGTCAGCACTGAGAAAATGAAAGGCCCTTGTCCGCTATTCAGGTGATATTGCCACTATACTAATCGATATTGTTAACGGTAGATATAAGTGGTTTTCTAAAATGGCCTTCAAATGACCATTATAAGTATACAATCAGTTTTACAAAAAGGTATAAAGAAAGCCATAGTAAAATACGTTATAATTGGGGAAACTCATTCAAAGCAAGGAAGAGGTTGAAACATACAAGGGGAAAGAGAATTTCCCTACGGGGATCTCATCTCATTCAGACATTCGTGCAAAACCATTACTTGAGGATGATGTGGCTTTTGTATATTAGCCTGTGATGTCTTTTATTTATCCATTGTAGTCGATGGCAGTGAAGCTGCAGCCCCCGTCAGGAACAGAGCTTCCAGCCTTCAACCCCATCCTCCCCCCTGCTGCTGTCACACAGATCCTGCTGCTGGCGAACCCAGACAAGGTAGGCCAAGATATTTAACAAGTCAAATAAACTGAATCCTACAACTTGATCCTGCTTCTCTAGCCAGCTTTAAAAATTACACTCAATCCTGAACTTGTTTTTCTGGACTAAGTACTAGCTACAGTTGTCATCTATAGTTAGATGAGATGCCACAAAAGGGTAACTGACATATGAGATTACTACAAAACCAAGAAACTGTCTGTGTAGCAACTTTAAGACCTTTTCTTACATCAAATCTTCTTAAATTTGTGTCTGATATCTCAGACACCACTGCTCTTCTTTTCATGAGGACGCTGTAATTAAAGGTCAAAATTTCAAAGGCCATAACCGCTACACCACTGATCCAATGTTGATGAAACTTGATGCTTCTTGTTACTGAGTGGACCAAGGCGTGCCTGTATCATGCGTTGGGGATGACGTGTTTATTTTTTAGGGCTGTACGCACCTTTTTCTTCAGCTCACTCCTGAATTACTTCTGTGTGCCTGTTCCAGGAGAAAGTGCAGCTGCAGTACACGTTAACCTTCACCATGGGAGAGGAGGAGCATGACGAGAGTGGCAAACTAGAACAGTTCCCTCCTCCTGAGACGTGGGGGAATCTATAGCATTCACACAGGACCACAACCTGACAGACTCTCTGCTTTCAGACTCGGCTTCCTAATTCAACTCTCCCAACATGTCGCTGAAACTTTATTTTTTTTATTTTTTTTAAACCACACAGTTTTCTTTGATTGGAATCGATTTTGTTTTCTTTGAATTACTCTCACGCTCAATCAGCGTATTGTGTTTATGCTTTGCTCTTAATGAGTCGTGTGTTTAGGGCTAGTCTGCTGTATGTTGCTGCTTTAAAACAAAAAAACCTGCAACTACGTCCCACAGCTGTGTTGCAGCCTTGTCTTGTTTTTAACGTGTCCTAAATGCTATGGAGGAAGAAAAAAACAAAACAGATGTGTGCATAATTACTGTCATCATTTGGTGTGCTTGATTTATTCACCCAGTGCACAAAGTTGGTTCTTCGTGGAGAATTTCAACAAGGGACCAGTTGCGTTCCACTTCACTCCTGCATGCTCTGCCAACCTGGGGTACCAAGCTCGCAAAATCAAGCACACCAAAAGAGAAATGAAATGTGGGGGGGGCGGCCGGGGGGTCTTGAGTCTCAGATATTTGAAAAAAACAAAAAAACAAGCTGAATTAACCTTTTTGTGTTAATGTTGTGTCGCATAAATAGCATTGGTAATTTCTTTGGTAATGGCTGAATTCACTCTTTGATTCAGAGAATGGATTCTTGGTAGTACTGCTTATTCCTTTTTCCTGTCTTGTGGAAAGAACAAAATCCAAGTACGCTTTTTGCTGCCATATGTGCCTATTTTGTTTAACTTGGTTTCATATCCATTCTAGCACTTACATGGATTATTTTCGGGTCATCTGTTACATGTCAGTCCCATTAGGTCCACAAACAGCTTGTCTGAGATACAGATCCGTTGCAGAATAATCTTAGCAAATTGTTAACATTGTAGAGCATTTTCAGCAGTGTATAACTGAAATGTTGAGAATATGTTCCTTAGCTAGTGAAATAATTCATAATGAGCTTTTATTTTGTTGAAATTTAATATCACTGACTTTGAGTATATGCAAACTGAGTTCCACCCAGGTGTATCTGTCTTTCTCAAACATGCTCAACTTATTTCTGTGGTCTGCAATGCATGCTAGCCACGTCGAACCACTCCCTCCTGCCCACAGGCTCTCAATCACATTCCAATGCACTACTTATCTTCAATACAACTGCTTTGTAAATACTGATGACAGTTCGGTTATGTACATTTGCCTAGTGCAAAGTTCAAGAGCATAACACTGAAAAAATATATTTAATGGGTAATAAAGTTTTTTTTCTTGGTGATTTGAAGCATGTTTATTATGTTGTGTAAATAATCATTGTACGCATGTTCTCCTATTCCCAGCAGAAACTCAACAGGTTATGGTCTCTATAGCTAAGAAAAAGAGTACACGGTGAAACACTGAAAAGCTTTATTGAAACCTGAAAAAACAGACAGTAAGTGAACATATTAAGCTAAACAAATCTATTACCACCGTTGCAAATACTTGAACACACTAGTGGTTAATTGAGCTAAATAACTTATGGCTGGCCTCAGCAGATACAGAAGTAAATGCATACTTATAAATGCCAAGAAGACTTGGAAGCAATTGCATGCATGTGATTTTGACGGTGCTATGGCTCCACCAAGTCCCTCTAGATTTGCTTCTGTATCAAACCTAAATCCAACCTAATATCCATGTACGTTTTTTTTTTTAATGAAGGATATTTCTAACATGAACACTAAGCTCAAAAGAAAACATGTTAAGGAGAAAAGGGACAATCTCATTAAGGACTACACGAGAACAATGTTTTTACCTTAACTTTGCTGAAGGTCTATGGTTTTCATGTTTTTCTTCAACAAACTAAACATGTTTTTGTGACTTACAAAGTTTCAAACATGAAAATAAAGATAGTGTACAAAATCTTAACAGATCGGCTTAGAAACGAACATGATAAAGTAACTGAAGCACCTACCTTTGATACACCTTAAAGGCAAAATCAGATACTTTATAAATCTGCTGTAGCAGCTCACATCAATAGACAATACAAAAAACAGGTCTGTACAAAAAGAGGTGAGCTTTTTCTCATGTTTGAAGACAATCATGACAAACTGAATCAAGTGACAGTCAGTTTTAGCCAAATATAACTAATGAAAGAATTTAACATGACTTTCATGAAAGAATAACCAAAAACTACAAGAATTCACCATTTGATGAGAAACAAACTTCCCAAATGTGGGAATCCGGTCCAAATCTTACTCAAACTGTCATGGAAGTTGATGTTGAAGAAATGACCATAACTCAAATATATCACCCAGGCAGGAATTTCAAAGCACAGTGCACTACCATGTTGTAACTCAAGCAAGCTCATAATTGGATTCAAACAGTGGTATGTTGTCAAGGACCCAAAACTAAACCTAATTGAGTTTGAGGATGAAATACGTCTGTGTGAATGTGTGTTTCCACAGATCACATTACTTTCTGCCTGATGGAGGAGGGGGTGGCGGAGCAAACTGAAAGGGCGAGTGCCCCATGAGGCCCATCATCGGCTGGGCAGGGGTGAACTGCTGGGCCATGAGAGGCTGGGGGCCAGACTGAGGCGGTGGTGGAGGCGGTGGTGGGGCCTGCCCCCCTCCGCTGCCCCCTGACCCAGAGCCCTCCCCTGGAGCTGCTGTACTGGCTGCTGCTGTTGCTGCTGCTGCTCTGGTACTGGTCATAGGAGGAGTTGGAGCTGGAGCCGTAGCTGCGTCCTCCATCCCGGCTGCTGCGGTCTCTGTAGGAGGAGGAAGAGGAGGAAGACGAGCGGTCGCCGTCCCGGCTGCTCCCTCCGCGGCCATCTCGCTTGTCTCGACTGAAGCTGCTGCTGCCTCCGCGGCTGTCCTTGCTGCTGCCGCCCCCACCCACAGAGCGCATGCGCCGGTCACACTCATCCTGGTACATTAAGTTAGGATTGTTAGAATTGGAGCCGCCACGGAAACGGGCTCGGCTGCCTGGAGACGAGAAAGAGATGAGAGAGAGAGAAGAGTGAGTTGACAGGCAAAGCGTTCTACAATTTATTAAATCTTTCATCATTTTACAGAATTCATATTTTTTTTTCTGTAACTACAGATAACAGTTTACAGATGTGGATTTTTTTCCTCTGGATACAAAATCCAGACAGGAGTGCAGATCAAACCTTTCAGAGCGTTGAGAGTAAAGTCCCTATCTTACCTTCATATCAATCTTGTATTGTGCAATTATCTCATAATCTGTCAGCAACAACGAACCAAAAGGTTGAAATCAGTTGCTATATGTCCACCACATGAAATATCTAGTAATCTCAATCTTTCACAAATTTAATGTAGGAACTAATCCAACAGGAAGTGGTTTCCTCACCTCCTCCGCCTCCTCCACGGCCAGTGTCAACCAACTGCAGCAGTTTAGGGTTGATGGCTTGACGGGCCTCCTCCAGAACCCGGATCAGCTCACGGGCCTGGCGGAGGTTCCCCGGAGTGAAGAAGGTGTAGGCCGTGCCTTTGTTGGTGCTGCGGGCCGTACGGCCGATACGGTGGATGTAGTCCTCCGATGAGTTGGGGTAGTCGTAATTGATGACAAACTTCACGTCCTCCACATCTTAGATTTGAAGCAGTAAGGGGTTGAGAAGGGATGGTATGGTGGGTTAAGTTACAGGGAGGGAAAAGAGAAAATATAAATTAGAACAAAAGTAACGCTGAGGCCCCGTTCACATGAGCATTTGTGATACGTCAAAAAACGGACAATATCCCATGTATTTCAATGAGACCTATGCGTCGATGGAGGACTTGGATTGACAATATGGACCCTGCAACCCAGTCTGTCAAAAAAGTTGAAACTAGTTGAACTTTTGAAGGAGCGGAGATACATCAGCTAACAGAATTCATCCGCTAAGGAGACTGCTTCAATGGGTTTCAAGACACGCCCACAACAACGCAACCTGGGTGGTTTAAACACATACTTGTCCGTGAATTTGACGGATGCCAAATATCACATGTGAACTGCGCCTAATTCACAACTGAATGAAATCAATATGCTTTATTTGGGAATTTTAAGTTGTGTGCTTTTTCAATTGGGGACACTCAAACAGACAATACCTGCAAGACACCCATCATCCTCTGAAAGCATCACTTACCTGTCAAATGACGACTCTTAATAATAATAATGTGCGTTACTCAATTAGAAACTGATTTTACTTACCATGCCAATTATTAAACAATGTTCAATAATGCCAATAGGTTACATGTGCTGTCTAATCTATAGATCAACTGACTATGAAAAAAAATTAGGTTTGCTGAAGAATTTGGACAACACTCCCTGAAGACGGCACAAGTGAGAAACAAATTTCAAGGGGCAAGTCACACTAAAAATAAAAAAAACATGAATCAGGTAATCCTTGGGTTAAAAAAAAAGAGCGATGTAGCAGTCGAAGGGGATTGCTAATTAAGGGTTGAAACAGCGATTGACAGGAAAATGTATTTATTTTAGGGGATTTTTAAAAAAATATTTTGAAGTCTGTTTCTCATTACAGTTGACAAAGGGCTCTGAAAACACTGCTGATTAGAGGAAAAACAAGTCTCCCTTTGGAGCGCAATGACGGAGGTGGGCAGAGTGGTAAATGGGAAGGGGGGGGAGGGTGTTGAGGTACTTACCCTGTATCTGAGATTTAGAGATGACTTACAAGGTTACCTCTCTGTCCCCCCACCCCTCACCAGTCCTGGGAGGTCTGCAGGGGTAGGAGGAGTGTGCAGAGGACAAAAACAGGTCCTTCTCCCCACCTCGCCACTCCTCCACATCCCTCCCAGCGTTGGGAGGGATGTGGCGGGGATGTGGCCAGAGCCCAAGCCGGCTGTGCTGGGATGCTGTTATATTATATTCTCATCTCTGCCTCTTCATGTCTTTTTCCTGGGAGAAAATGGTGCTGGGTTTATGGCGTTTCTGGTTCAGAGCGATGGGTAAGAGACCTTGTGTTACTGGATACTTTCATGTAAACGTAGTCTGACACAATATTTAGACCCCCCTCATTTCTTACATTAATGAGTGCCATTAATAAGGAATTTCTAATTGTGGTATGAGGTGGTAGTTGAGATTTTCTCAGAGGGTTATGATGGTCTTTTAATAGATGTGGCTTGTTCCAAATGCCTCCCAGGTCACTTCCACTTTGGCAGTGGTATCTATGAGCCCAGCTATTCAAGTGCAGTAACAAGAAACAGACACAATGGCCATGTGCAGAGATTCTTTTTAAAGGGAACTAACGTGGGTTTTGCTGGGGCATTTCTGTCATGGGAGTTTGTGTCCTGACAGGGGATTTCACAAATCATCGAGCAATAACAAGTTATTTGCAGACTGGACTGGCAGTCTGTATATGACGTACACAAAGAATAATGTAAGTGTATTGAAGAAGGGGAATGAAAGCAGGACACCCAGTGGAGAGAGGGCAAAAAGGTCACATAAGGGAGACAAAGCAGACAGACAGGGGCCAGAAATGGTTTAAAGGAGAAGGAGACAAAGAGCAGAAGTTAAAGGGGATAGGAAGATAAATAATGGAGAGAAGGAAACAGACTGAAAGAAAGGAGCAAAAGGGAGAGAAGTTATGACAAAGAGAACAAGAGTGTAGGGGGGGGAAGAGAGATGAGGACTGAGAAAGGCAGAGGAACAGACAGAGAGATGAAAGAAAGAAAGAGGAGCAAAAGGGAGGGAGATCGATATAGAGGTGGCTCCTCCAGGCCAGGACTCCTGCCAGCCAGGACCAGACATGACGTCCGCAGAGGGAGAGGCCGGCCGGCACAGCCAGTGGTGGGGGGTGTCAGGGGCTGGCATCAGGGGGCTGCAGGGGGCAGTTCAGAGGGGAGCCTCCAGCATAGCCGTCCATGCCCGGCTTTGGCTGCTTTCCTTCCTCACTTCCTGGCAGTTGTCTTTTTCTGTCTTCTTGTAACGCACCACTGTATCTCAGCTTCAGGGAACTCTAATAAGGCTACCAAAGGAGTTTATCCATGTTTGTACATGGATCCATTTTGGGGGAAATTTTGTCATCTAACAAGCTAGTTACAGTTTTAACTGTTTTTCAATGGTAATGTAGTTCCTGAAGGCCTATGCAGCAAAGGTTTCTCAATCATTATCCCATAGTGATAAATCCTGAGCTACTGCAAACTTGTCCCAAATGTCTCTGGGTGAATCTGAATGAATCTACACAATTGGGAGCTATGTTTGCACTGAGTCTTTGTTACTGTTTGTGTGGTGCGTTACTGTCACAGGCTGATGGCATGGCTGAGGGGAGTCCACCCCCCTCAATACCCCCCTCTTCGCCCTCTCAACTGACCGCCGCCCCCAACCCCCAGGATCAAATTTGGAAGCCCAGCAGCACCCCGCGCTCCCCCACCCTTGTCGCCCAGGCAGCCAGTGTCCTGGAAGGGGGGAGAGTTTTGCTTGAGGGCTCTGTTCTAGGTTTTCAGTAGAGATGGCTGTGTCTGGGATTGATTAATCAGGCCGTCTCTCTCCTCAACTCAGGTTTCGATTTGTCATGCCTAGGTCCGGCTGCAGGCTCCCGAGGGCCTGTGTGCTTCTAGTTGCCGGAAGAGAGACTTGGAAACAAAAAACAAATAAACAAAAATAAAATGAAAAGAAAACAAATGAACATAGAATTAGGTTAAAAATTGATTGTCATCTTGTAAGGGGCTGCATCACCAACCATACCCCTTACATCTTCACATTCTACATCATTCCTATGTTCATAGTATTTTTCAGTGTTTTATTAAAAAAATGCCTTAAAACGTCATAGGAAGCCCTGCTTTAAATATGATATACTTCTCAGATACTGTATCTAAGAAGTATGTTTCAAAGAGCCTATGTGTGTGTGGTTGACCTTGATTACAAATCTACTGTGCAGCAACATGCAATAAGGATATATTGACATTTTTCACATTATATTATTCTACATATTATATAGTCAAACTATGTGTGTGAGTGTGTGGTTATGCCGAGGAACTAATGCTTTGCTCTTGAGCACACATGACATACCCAAACCACGTGAGGCCACGTCAGTAGCAATGAGGATTGGAGCTTTGCCGCTACGAAACTCTGCAAAACAAGACGCAAACCAAATAATCAATCAAACAAAAAGGGAAATACATTACAACAGCCGAAAGGGCAAAAAAAGACAGTTCAGATGATACTCTTAGTTGTGGTTCAAATGTTCACATCTTTGTTGTACCTGACAACACCCAGTCTCTCTCTGGCTGGCTCTTGTCACCGTGAATACACATCGCTGGCCACCTAGGAGACAAACCGGCAACCTGTCAGCTGGATGACCAAGTCGTTTTGCCCAGGGGTGCATGCCTGACCGTACATTCAGATTCAGAGCGACATAGCTACAGGAGGGAAGTTATTTTCAATGGGAGTCGGTGACATGGAGCTACGGAAGTCAAAGCTGAGCTGGACTGCCGTTCAAATGGAGGAGAAATGAATCCTTGCAGTCAGCCTGTTTCCACTGCATGGAAACCACGGCGCTTGCAGTGAGTTCTCTCAACTCTCGATCCAATGCAAGGAAATAAAATGCATTGAAATTTATAGGCCTACAGATCGCTTTAAAATATAAGAAATAGTGGGAGGAGATATAATAAGATGATACAGGAGCAAAATTCTAATACTCTAATACATATATTTTGTTATTTAATTCATCATTTATTATTATTATATAATTGCCTACGCTTGTCTGTTTTGTAGCTTCGTCGCTCATGATCTGAATATACCATGAGGTTGAGATATCATCTTGGCTTATTTTTTTTGTGATACTCCCTTGATCTCAGAAGGGAAATTCTCTTTTTGTCTGCCCCCTACCACAGGGAGGTCAGAGCTCTAGGTGATGAACATCAACATCATGCAAGAAATAAAAACTGTAGTGACTAAATGGTCTAGAACACAATCAAATCATTGGAGGTGTCATCAGTCAGCGTTCTCGCCATCTACTTACCCATCTCGTCTCATCCTGCGTGTGAGGTCGTCACACCGTTTCTTGGTCTCCACAAAGATGATGGTCTTGTTCTCCTTCTCAGCCATAATCTCCTCCATCAACTGGAGTAATCTGAGGAAAGAAGGAAGTAAGAGGATTGAAAAAGATAAATTAAAAAAAAGGGGAATTTGGCTTCAGCGTGTGTCTTGGCTCATAACACACATGCATACATAATTGGGTACATAAAAACTCCAATAACTAATAATAAATTATAATAAGAGGTCTTAATCACTTTGGGAATAAGCAGGGAGGGGGATTAGAGAGTGTGCAGGAGAAAGACAAAGTTGCAAGAAAAAGATCAGCAATACAACAATCAGACATCATGGACATTGCAAGCCTCAAAAATGTAATGACCCAAATGAAGCAAAGTAATAATTGCGAGGCGCTCCGCCTCTTACTTGTTGTCCTTCTCACTCTCCATGCAGACGTCAACTATCTGCAGGATGTTGTGGTTGGCGCTGAGTTCCAGGGCCCCAACGTTAATCTGGACGTAGTCTTTCAGAAAGTCTTCTGCAAGCTGGCGAACTTCTTTAGGCCAGGTGGCGCTCCACATCAGGGTCTGTCTGTCAGGCTGGGAAAAGAACACACCAAATGAGCAATAAAGTAATGAGACAAGGAGGACAGGGATAAATACATACACATTTCATTCATAATGGATGGCGCGTCATTCAATACCAACCAACCACAACATCATGCATATGGTAGCAACAGAGGCATCTCTGTGCTGTTATAACTCAACCACTAATATCCTACAAAAACATTAACACAGCAATTTGTCTTTTTGTTGACACAACATTTAACCACTTTCTGAGCTTACCCTGATCTGGTCCACAATCTTGCGGATCTGTGGTTCAAAGCCCATGTCCAGCATGCGGTCAGCCTCGTCCAGCACTAGGTATGTGCAGCTCCGCAGGTTGGTCTTTCCAGCCTCCAGGAAGTCAATCAGACGACCTGGGGTGGCGATGCAGATCTCAACACCTGGGAGACAAATACAGGTTGAATTAAAATGTAGAACTCATGCAAAGTTACATACAGTTACAAATGTCATTACTCATACTAACCCAATGGGAGTGTAATAAAAATGATAACATAAATGTCACATAAAGGCTGTGATAAAGAGACAGACAGTTCTAGAAAGGGATGACGTTTTTGTCAGTTATTATGTTGTGTAAGATAGCATTACCAAAACAGTAAATACCTCTCTCTAGGTCACGGATTTGGGGTCCCTTGGGAGCGCCCCCATACACACATGTGCTTTTGATGCGGGACAACTTTCCGTAGTCATACGCCACCTGCTGTACCTGCTGCGCCAGTTCTCTGGTGGGAGCTAGGACCAAGCACTGCAGAGGACACAAATAATCATTTAACAGTCCTCTATTTGGTGTAATAGCAACTATATAGATGCATTAAGTAGACCTTTAATCTCCTTTCCTTTCCACCTATGATGACTTATTAAACTCTATATTATCAAGAAGAGGGTTCCTACACCTTTTTGTTAATCAAATTTCATGAGTCTATGTTGCAAAAGTCAGGTCTTATTGCTGGCTACAACTATCACTTAGGACTAATACTATCAGAAAGTTTCTAATTTGAGCTTTTATTCCTCCAATTATGTGGATCAACAAGCAGCCAAGCTTGACCTTAGACATTTCACTGGTTGGAAAAATAAATTCTCAACAAATTTCCACACCATATATACGTGTCCCATTTTCCTTAACTTTTCCAGGCCTGGCAAACACAAATTTTCCCAGGTTTTCCATGACTATGGGAACCCTGCAAGAAGTAGATTGCACTCAGTAATGGTGTATTCTGTTTCTCTCATTTACTTACAATGGGTCCATCACCTCGCTCTAAGTAGGGCTGGTGGTTGATGTGCACAATGGCAGGCAAGAGATACTGAGGATGGACA
This sequence comes from Hoplostethus atlanticus, assembly GCA_034670405.1. NCBI lineage: Eukaryota > Metazoa > Chordata > Actinopteri > Trachichthyiformes > Trachichthyidae > Hoplostethus > Hoplostethus atlanticus. The sequence continues at coordinate 2,133,295 of JAXDDX010000022.1, read as the reverse complement.
AAATGGCAGGTTTACTATAAAAAGTGTTTAAGAATGTGTTTATGTACCCATAAATCCCTTATCTTGCTATGTAATGTACAAGCACAGTAATGTATCCATCTTGGTAATGACAGGAGTTGAGCAAGATATGTCTCACCGATAAGGTTTTCCCAGAGCCGGTCTGAGCAATGCCCACCATGTCTCTTCCACTGAGGGCCAGAGGGAAACCCTGTGCCTGAATGGCTGTGGGCTCCTTGAAGTTCTGTTGCATCAGTACATCCATCACATATTCTAGATGGGGGGAAAGATACTTCTGGCTATTTCGGTTATAAAAGATTAAAATTAAGACTGGGTAATTATACTGGTAACACAGAGAACACGTTTTCTAGATCAGCCTCCATACATGCAGTGTAGTTCCAGAGATGTGCATGTGTGTGTGTGTATACATGCATGTCTGTACTCACGAGGGAAGTGTGCCTGATTGAAGTTAGTGACAGGCTTTGGGCAGCCTGAACCTCGGATGGTGATTTCCTTCTTCCTGCAAAAGTCCTCGACATCATACTGAAAACATTGGACAACAACCCTATGTGTTAAACAACTAGACTAAACAAAAAACATAGTGGGTATCGGCAGTGTTTGTCAAAGTGGGAAGGAATGAATGAATGAATGGCTATTTTGAGTGTGATATGACAGAAATACCTGGCTCATTCGCTGCACTTCCGCGTGTTCACTATAAAAGTTCTTTTCAAACTTGGGAAGCTCATCCAGGTCCCATTTCTTCTTGCGTAAACGGTCCCCTGGGTTCCCAAACTTTTTGGGGGGAGGGCCACCTCTACTGGACCCAAAACGAGAGCTTCTACAAGACGATAAAACAGACATCATCAGAAGTATCAAAACACAAATCACCTCATAACTGAAACAAGTAAACTAGCGTTAGCTTGCTAGTTAGCTCAGTTGACTCACTTACCCCCTATCCCTTCCACGGTCCCGGTCTCTGTCTCCATACGAACCTCTCATTTTGAGGACACACGCTTCTTTAAATACGGATGAGATATTTAGTAAAGAGAAGCTGGCGAACTAGCTAGCAGTTGAGTTCCCGTTAGCTCAGTGCACTTCTAGCTGGGTTTGCTTACCGTTTCAGGCCTAGCTTGGTAACGGTATCCAATCCACTTACTAGTTTAGCCGTATGCTACTTTTTAGCAATACCTGAAGCTAAAAATATTGATAGCCTGCAAGTTCGTCAGATCATTCAAACGCAATAGACACAACTCGCCTTGCTTCTGGTGTGACACAATGCAAGTTTGTATGTTTTTTACTCAAAGGCATTCCACGTATAGACACGGCACAGGTAGCAGTCTTTCTATGTTATTGTTTTTGTTTTGTAGCTTTGCGGTACGGCGAGCGGAAGGCGCGGTTTGAAGGGTGGGTGCAGGCGACCACCGCCCTCATGACTGGTTTATCAGTTCATTATACACCAGGTTTGCAGACCGCAGCCTGCAAAGGCCTTCTTCCAGGCTTTAAATGGTGTGAATTGCTCTTTGTTTCTAAGTTCATATTGAGTTCATTGCTGAGTTTTCCAACTGTAATTAGAGTTACCATTTCACCAATCTGATGCATTGACACCATCTGGTGGTTTCTTTCCTAGTTTCTCTCAGCAGCTATGTTTGGCATTACATCTTTTCACCTAAAGGAAAAATCATTATACAATGCTTACAGATTAACAATATCCATCTGGCATATATAGATGCTGCACAATCAACTCAATACAGGTAGAATCACTGTCCAATATCATAAAATATTGATAAAATTAATCAAGAGTGACTGCAGAGCTGGTGGTATAAATTAAATTAACTCAAATGTTGGACGTTTAACAAATAAACATGCAAAAGGATTCCATTCTGTCAATTTGTCTATTGTCATTTATTTCCTTTTCAACACCAAGAGAGACAAATATAACATCAAAATCTAAGAGATAATATTACTCATATACAAATGAAGAAAAGTTATAAAACAAAAATAAAAAGAATATGAGTCATGAAAATACAAAACAAAGCACTATCCAAACTTAAGTATTATAGTCATCATGAATGTGTTGCAGTGCTTATTTAAACTTTATTTACAAAATTCTTTCCTTTCCGGTTTAATATATTCAGCTTTGTAATTAAGTAACTACTTTTAAATCACACAGTATCAAAAGTATAATTTGATAGCATGTCAAATCAAGACGCTTGAGTTTGATATGCTGTTACCTTAGGAGCAAAGTACAAATAAGGCATTGCAATTCAGTCCCTTTCACTGTTACCAAGTCAAAGGTATATTTAGAACAAATTCATAAGTATTGTTACTTGAAACTTGAGGGGTTTAGGGGTGAGAGTATTGAATGACCAATGTATTGATGCTCTAAAAGAGTGCGGAGGCTAGATGGGACAACAGTCAGGAAACCAGGTTTTTCATTCACGGCCACACTGCAGGATATAAACTTTAGTCAGTCAATAAATCAATATGTTCTCATGAGGTGCTTTGGACTCTACACTTGACATTACGGGAGGAAAACTCCTTAGGACACCTGCACAAAGGATCTACACTGCCAGCATATCACTGTACTCCATCAAAAACTTTAGGTCACAACCATGTGCTCCTACTGGCCACTGCTAGAAATGCATATTGAACATTGATTGATAATATTCTGAACTATAAAAGCCAATGAGGTTATAATGATCCTTTGTATGGATGCAACATCGTTCTGATCAACACAGGATAACTGGCCTAGCTGTGGGGTTTGGCCACTCCCCATCTTTCGTTTCTGGCTATATATATATAACTCTTTGTATAGTATATATATCTATTGTACCTGGACATTGCATATATTAGCTTGCCATTACACTTTTTTACAACTTCTGAAAACCCTTGTGTTCCTACTCCAGATATAAGTGCAGTTAGATTTAAGGCCTTGTTTGCACTGTTACTTATTTGACTGGCCTCATCTGTCTGCCACAGCCAACCATAGCCTGACTCACTCACTACCCTATTATAGCAGTGCCACCCCTTATCAAGGGTGCCAGTAGAAGCAGGCCTAATCTGTACTGCACATAATGCCCCAATTATGGGATTACAACCCACAGCACACCACAGCTGGGCCAGCTCTGCAGAGAAGTATTACTTTCTCAGTAATCTGTGTGGGCGTTGTCCATCTATCAGTCCCCTCTCCCACAGCTGTTCCTCAATACTCCATAAACAACACTTCATAACATTGTGGGAGGAGCAACTGTTTGCCTCAGGCAAACAGTTGCAACATTACACTTTTGATCCACTTGTTCATATTAATACACAACAAAACAATAACACATACATAGTATACTTATAACATCTCTGGAAAAACAGTTTTCCAGCAGGCTAGTTTTAAATGAGCAGTACCTTTAAGGTCATAGAACATTTAAAAAAAGAATTATTTGTGATAAAAACATATATATTAAAATCCCAAAAAAGTCCAGCAATTCAAGGGTTCCTTAGTGTTGCTTGTCTATAAATCACTTTATAATAGGAATCTTTAGCCAGTGTGTCATGTGCACTAGGGGCAGGATGTCACTCCCTCTATTTGGCAATGTTTCAGTAGGAGGCCGAGTTGGCAGAGGGGTGAGGAGGGTTAACATTCAATTAAAAAACTAAAGGATGGCGGACTCTAGGTGTTTCAGCTGAGAATGGCACTTATTGGTTCTAGTATATACTGTATCTATGTCATAATTTGCTGTGGTGCTTTAGGTGCAGCATATGGGTGCTATATGTGGCTGCATGTTGATTTGTATTGATCCATATTGGCGGGTGTACATAGATACTGTATTTTCTGTGAGCAATAACCGATATGTATCAGAGTGTATCCTCACATGAGCAGTCAACACAAATGGTACACAATGCAATGTTACTGCACTTATGGACCCTGTATCAATGCAATGAAGCAACTCAAACGCATGTCAATGACAACTCATGACAAGTGCATGAGACCCACTGTCTAAATTCTCAACTCCTCTGCTCCTTAACCATAGTAGTTAAAACCAATCTACTGTCTTCATGCTCCCTCTCTCCTAGTTCACCAATTTATTAATTTCCACTCTTTACTTGTAAAAATGCATCCCTTCCTACCCACTCTTCACCAGAACTCTGACCATTTTGCAAATCTGACATGAACCTGATCTTTTCATTTTTGTCTAAACATGGAAAAAAACTATAGAATCTGATTTTCCCTGTTTAGGTAGCAACAAAAAGATCCAGTTTGTGTCACATAGCGGATAAAAATCCAAATTGGGCTTCAAGAGTAAATCCTGTGTGTGTGTATATATGTGTGTCTCAGAACTCGTCGTCTGAACTGAGCAGTAGGGTCTTTTCGTTGTCCCCCCTAGTGCTGAGGTTGCTGTGGCTGCGGGAGAGGGGTGGGCCCCCGCACTGCTCCAAGGTGGACTGCTGGGTGTACTGCTGATAAGCCGGTGAGAAGTTATGGATGGCGTCCTGGACCATGTCCCCAGGGTTCATGGTCTCCTTCAGGCTGCTGGAGATGCTCTTCATGGGGGCACAGCGACCTGGAGGGAGGGAAGAATATTAGTAATGAAGCATCGGGCATGATGGGAAGGAAGGGAGAGAGAGTGTGACAGAGAGATGGAGAAAGAGTGAGAGAAAGACAGAAGCTGTTTACATCCAACTGTTAAGTGAATTTCCTGAATTAAAAAAGAAAACACATCTACAAGAAAAAAAGACTTCCACGAATTGATTAGTATTGGGTAAGCTGTTCTTTAGTGCTAGCTAAAGCTATGTTAGCCATATTTCATGCTTTCATCCGAAGACAAAAGCAAAGGTTTTTTTTGTACCCACATAAATACGAAAAATTTCTGAATTTAAGAAAAGTTTAAGATAAGATAATAAGAGAGAGAGAGTGAGAGAGGATGGTGGGAGGAGCAGACCATGAAACCTGGGTGGGTACAGAGAGTATACAAAATGGTGCCCACAGAAACTGAAGAGCAAAATTAAAGCCTGCATTCATTGACTGAACATAAAAACATAAAAAACAACATGAAAGTAGTACAACTATGATTATAAATATTAAGTGTATACACATAATTTATGTGGAACTGAAATAGTTAGAACTCACACAAATGATGCCAAAGTGATGATATTTGACCACAATCAAACACAAAGGAGCAAACAAAAAGCACTTCAATAAAGGAGCAAACATAAAGTACTGTGGCAGAGACAGACTAAACACAGCTAACATCAGACCTACCGTACTGTCCATAGATAGGAAATGAGCCTTTTAGTGCAGCGCAGAGAAGAGGAGAGAAAAAGGAGAAAAGGGAGACAAAAGAGACAAAGAACACGAGAAAGTCAAGATGAAAATGGAGGGGGAAAAAAAAAAAGAAAGAAAGAGTAAAACAAAACAGAAAGAGCCAAAATATTTTCAGAGGGTGTAACAGTGGGGTTTGAAAGATAGGAATGAAAGTAACAAGGGTGGGAAAAAAAGAGTGAGAATACGTCAGTTCTGAAAGGCTGCAGAAATCAGACAATATCCCGAACCTGCATGAATTGTACTGTTTCTAGATCAGACAAACAAATCAAATTACACTGCACACCGGGATAACTTGCAAGTTACACACCCACGCCCAACCCCCCCCACCCACCCCCACCCCACTTACCATAAGAGTCCAGTCTTTTGTCCATGTAGACTTTGTATGTAAAGGCGTGGCGCAATGCCACAGCAGCAAAGAACATCTCAATGCAGATGATGAAGTTTTGGTAACCAGCGGCGACTGTCCCCTCACCCACAGAGACTTCAGCAGAGCTGATCTGAGGGATGGCACCACATTTCTCCAGGATGGCCAGCAGCATTCCTAAACGGGGGTGGAAGAGAGAGAGAGAGAGAGAGAGAGAGAGAGAAAGAGATCAGGTACTACTATACAACGTGCTATTATGTCAGACTAAATAAGTATGTGTGCATGTGTGTGGGATAAGTGCAGAATGCAGTCTTCTTACCCTGCCAGAAGGACAGGAAGATGACCGACTTGACCATGAAGAACTTGAGAACGGGGCTGTAGGGGACGAGCAGCTCACGTGTGGCAAAGTAGAAGAGGAAGAGAGCATACAGCGACAGGCTGACTGAGATGTTGTAGATGATAGTCACATACAGGTAGCCACTGGCCACACTGGAGGAGGAAGGAAGGAGACAGGGAAACACAGTATGCTTTAGTAATGACAAACACAGGAAATGTCTGACTGAGAAAATCTAGAAACATACATATAAAGCATCACAGAAGGAATGCTGATCTATAGTCAGTTACAGCTACACTAGGCAATTTCCAACGTCAGCAGCCCCATCACATAACGTGACATTAATAAACTGCACCCAACCCAGCTGGTCTGTGATCACTTTATATCAAAGGGACAAGAGAGGCAAAAGATCTAACGTTGGTTTCAATTGGACAAGTAAGGCGAATCTAAGGCATCTCAGTTAGGGGGGAGGGACGGACTTTATTGTTGCAGCACTTTGTGATTTAGGCTGATATGGGTGTTTTTGAAAACTAACTCTAAGGAGAAATATGAATTCCCTCAGGATGTTCAGAAAGCTCAACCAAGAACACTTATTTACACTTATGACATAACAGAGTACAACAGAATATGGCATTATGACATTATGGTCTGAAAACCCTTTTGGCTGAGGTCAGTCAGGGTCTAACACACTGACACAACACAGCAGTCAAGTCAAGCTGTTCATGCTGTGAATGAGACTAAGTATGCTGGTGTGCTGGTGTGCAAACACACTTGAAGTCTCCATCTCTGTATTTTCCAAAGGCCTGCAGAATGACAGTGATCATGGCCATTAGGGGCTTCACCACGCAGAACTGGAGAGTCGCCTGAGGAAGCAAGAATGAAAGGTAGGGAAAAAAGAAGAGAGAGAATGTGTCAATTACTGGGCTAGTATAAAGTGATTGACAGATGTGACTCCAGATGCAGTGTGTTACTCAACAGTTGGTAGAAAAACTATTTCTTACAGATTTTTTTTATTCTTTTTTTTTTTTTAAATCAAGCTTCCATCCTAGATCACTTTTTAAGGACAGGGTACCACAAGAAAATTGATAGGAAAAATGCTGAAGTAGCATTATTACCCTGATATTCAAAAATGTTGTGGATCTTAAGTGGACATATATAGTTGTTCTCCTGTCCTTAGAGCACACACCTTAAAACTTAGTTGGGACGGCAGCTTTGGGGCTTAATTATTATTATTTATTTTTTTAAATTGTAGTGTTATTAAACTCTTAGAAAATTAAAAACAATGTATATGAGACAAGAGGCTGATTGGTACCTGTTTGCAAAACCTGAGGAAACCAATGGAGTAGGTCCTGCCCCACAGACAACAGGTCCCATAAACACAGCTTGACCTGGAGTACAGTGCAGGTTCATAAAAAACAGATGAGAATGCATATACACAGGCTTATTGAAATGAATTAATGGATTAATTGATATAGGTCAGGTCATACTTGAAAAAGAGCGAGAATGGAAGATTAAAAGAGAGGAAAAAAACAAGACTTACTCAATAGTTTTCCCTCTGATCTCAGCCATGATGGCGCTCTCTCCTCCCAGGTACTCATAACACAGACTGAGGAAGTTGTAGATGACAAAGGCTGAGGGGCAGAGGGACACACATTGACATAGGGTTTAAATTATGTGAAATAATGAGTAGTGCTTGATGAGTTAAATAGGTTAGAGAGAATGATTAGCTCATTCTTTACAAAATGAGTCCCTCAATGTCTTAGCAGTGTAGCACTGTATGGGACAGAGGTCCTAGACTTATCTCTAACTAACCTCACCGATGAAGTCAAACCAAAGTTAGACTACAGCTGATGCTAACAGAGTCTAAAGACACACCAGTAAGAAGTATAAGCAAAAGCCCACTTTCGCAACTGAGTGGAAGTGGACCTGTAAAGAAGCAGTTCAGTGGGCATAATTGGCACTTAGACACAGGGATCAAAGCTACACCTTAAGAGGAAGCTGGTAGCAAAAACATTGGCAAAAGGAAGCCACAAGGTGTGCCAAAGCAGTTTCTCAAGCTAAGCAGGGATGATGGATGGACTGGGGAAGTGTAGAGAGGGAGAAGCTTAGTTCAAATCAAACTTTATTTATATAGCACATTTCATACATTAAGATGCAATGCAATGTGCTTCACATCAAATAAAAAGTGCACAGATTCAAAAAGAGATTAAAAGAAGAGATACAAAAGTAATTCAAAATCTAAAAAATAAAATAAATCAAATCACATCTATTTGTATAGCCCTTAACCATGGTTAGTCTTAAAGGGCTTCACAATGCCCATAGTGTGAGAACAATTAATGGTGGCACTCAACACCCCCCAGCCTTGGACGATGGTGGGGTATCATACACTATTGTCAACTTTTGGTTTAATTGTCATAATTAAACTTACTGTTTGCTGATGCAATTCAGTTTCTGAACTGCTTAGCTGGCTGTTTCAAGCCAGAAAGGTGAGCCATCCCAATTAGCCTGAGACCAATAGCGAAGTGTATAAATTATTGGGCAATATCGTGAACTAGGTATAAGCCTAAACAGAATTACAGGGTAGCGTAGGGGACTATAGTTCTCGATTGTTAAGAGCAGGTGTGGAGGGGAGTGGTTCTGGGATGCCTGAACTTACTACTAAGCCTTCCGGAAGTGTCAAGGGCCTACTTTAAAACAACATCTGTGATGGGAGGTGCCCGCTTGATAACCACAAAGACAAACCTGCTCTCATCCTTTTTCCTCTAACATCCAAGCTAGGTTTCTAAATAGGTGGCTCCCAAAATGGCACAAAGGATAGTTACATCATACCCTGCATATTGGTCAATATTTTATCAGCAATTATGCTAACAACGCTGCTAAGTAACATGCAATTTAAATGAACCAGATCCTGATCCCAGTAATTGGTGTCCCTGACTGAGTAGACTATGTCTTCATCTGCTGCCCCAAGTGTTCTCAGGCTTAATTTAAGGGTAGCTGTGGAGGCCTACAGATATTAGCTCCCCACTGCTTCAACTCTCTTTACAGTTTAGGTTAGCTGAGTTTAAAGGCTAAACACATTCCAAACACATTCACCCCAATACTGGCTTTATTTACATTGTAATATATGGTATTTTTCCAGTTTGACTTAGCTTTTGAGACAAGGACTGACAGTATGTGACAGTTGCGACTGATTTGTCCATGTATTTGTGTTAAAAGGTTCATTTGTAATGTGTTTTTAATATTTGGAGTAAATGAGAAATATTTTGAGTTTTTGGTTTTTGGTATTTTTGGTTCTTAAAAAAAAAAAAAAAAAACTAGCTTCCATCTACAAGTGAAACTCTTCAAGAGCAACATAATAATAACATACTTTCATTCACTGTTCTACCTTTCAGTCATTACATAATGTGTGTGTGTGTGTGTGTGTGTGTGAGATATACTGGAATTGTAGCTCAAAAATTAAAGCAATGTTTTTAACAAATCTGCCATCGCCATAAATAATAATCAATTTTACAGCGCACAAAAAAAATGTTAGGTAACGTTTGGGTTTTCCAACCAAATTCTCGCTGAATATTCAGAGAACTTCCTGTGGCAGTAGAAGCACTACAGGTTGGTAGGATACAGAACAACCTGACGATTTATCTGTTCACAAGCGAGTGCCTTCTAAAACTCTTCCCAAGGCTTTGGTCGTTTTCATACTGTTGCTAGGAAACAGGCTTTCCCTCCCCAGCAATCCCAACAGGCCTTGGAAACAAGAGAACAAAGATGGCCGCCTTCGTAAATGAAGACACTGCAAAGGCCAGCCGCCATTGGGGGAATCACAATATATAAATTACCACACCCTCAATTCTACTGAGAATCAAAAACCACATACTGGAACACACAGCTCCAAATCGCCAATGGCCTTAGTGAATATTGGCCTACAATATGTGTGCCATATAATCTTTTATGGCAGCACATCCACTAGCCTACACACACACACACTATACGCTAGGAAGCCTATGTTTCGATACTGGTATTTGATAATGGTAAACACAAAAGAGGGTACTACGTTACCAGTTCAATGTAGTATGCTATCCACTCACCTTCGTAGCAGTCTCGGACCGTGTCGAAGTAGACATAGTACTCCTCATTGGTGAAGAATAGAAGGCTGAGCCAGGAGTCAAAGGCATAGATGGGGACTATGAAGAGGATCCTCACTATGTGCCTCTGTTCATTTGGAGAGCTGTAGTAACGCAGGTGCATGTAGATCTGAAAGAGGGAGGGGAAAAAGAGGAGAGACAAGGAGGGAGAAGGGTAGATCTCAGTGATAAAGTCAGGATAGGGTCGAACACTATCTAGAGAGGACACTTCTGTATACACTCCCCTGAAAGACACCGTTACGTCACCAGAGGGGTGTTCCACGAAGCGAGCTTACCACTTATCCAGGCTTATTTCGCTTAGTCTGGCTCATTTTCAGGTTTATTCGGTTCCACAAAGCAAACTCAGCATAGTTCAAGCTAAGTTGCTATGGCAACTTATGCTTCCAAACTAGCCTGCCTCGGGGCAGGCTAGATATCAGGCTAAACCACAGTTGAAGCTTAATCGGTACTCCCGTAACAGTGATCCGACTGAAACGCAATGATTTTCAAACACTATTACCCTAGACCCTACACTATCAGACATAAAATGTAACGTTAATAGAAAATAAAAAATGATGTAGGCTGTATCGGGGATACAGTCACGGTTCAGAGCGTTGTTAGGCAACCCCATTTAACCATGAGTGTCCAGCGAGACCTCAAGTGCCGTATTGCTTTTAGAAAACGGTTACAACTTATAGAAATAATTATTTGATGACACAATATTATTTTATTTTCTAAATTGTTTTTATTTAACAAATTCATTGAAATAATAAAGTATCTTGAATATATGTCAAGATGTTTCCACGGTTGCTAGGAGACGCATTCACTGTTACTGTATGGGATTTACAGTCACTGTAGAACACACTTTCAACCGATCAATTTCCAGGATGGAAACAACCGATTTCATAAAAATATAATAAAAGTAAGAACCAGCCCGAACAGCTCAGTCAGTAGAACATGAGACTCTCAGTCTTAAGGTTGTGAGTTCGATCCCCATATAGGGTCCACTACAGTACGATGACTGTAATGTAGTAAGATGAAACCTTTCGTACAGCCTTTACTACATCATTTATGGCGATAGATAGTACATTTACAGTCTTGAGGTTTCATATATGGCATGGTTTCATTTATAATATTTGTAGCTTTTCAGTTTCTTTAAAGGTCCCATATTATGGAAAACGGTTTATTCCTGGCGCTTATACATGTTCCACAGGAAATTACTTCCCTAAGCAGCTGAGAAAATTTGAAATCTGGAAGTCAACCCGTTTTTCTGTATTTTCCTTTTTCCCAAAACGGTGCCAAAGATAGGAGAAAAACAGCCCGTTTCAGAAAATGGTTCCTTTGGACGTCATAAGGTGCAAATCCAGCCCCTCTCAGAGCATGCCCACGCCCAGTTGAACAACCAATCCCATTTACGTCGTCGCAAAATGCAGCTCACGGCAGTGCCGCAAGCCGTTGCTTATGGTGCATTCCATCGTACTCGGAAATCGATAATTCCGAGTCGGTATTCCTAACTTCCAATCTAAATGTGTTCCAGTGCATCTGCTCGGGAAAACATAATCGCCTGCAGCAAACTCATGTTTGTATGGTAAGTCTCAGAATGTTACAAGCATCTAAACTCAACATCAACTACTACAGCGCCATTAGTGAAGAGAATCGGCGCATATCACATTCGGACGCCGTTTTTTCCGAGTACACTGGAATGCACCATTACTTTGCGACGACTGAAGCTAAAACAACATATCAGGAGATATATCAACTCTCCAGTTATTATTTTGTAGGATGCAGGCAGCAACATAGATCCCTGCACAGTCTCCCAACACGCGAAAATGCCAGGACAGAGTGGATTAATTTTATTTTTAACGGCAACGGCTACAGTTTTTTCTGTGTGTGATGATCAGTCCTCAGACTGCTTGAGCAACGGCAGGATTAGCATCTAAATTGAAGCTTAAAGATGGAGCAATTCATAAGGTACGTGACCCATCTGTCACCATGTTTTGATTTAATTTACCAAATTAGTCTGGTTAGTATATTCACTGCTGGTTAGCTAACGAGCTAGCGGGGCTAGCCATGGGCTTGTTGGGCGTGGAAGAAGTAAGAAAACTAAAGCTGGAGTCATTAAAAGTAAAGTAAAGTAAAAGTAAAGTTATTGGTTGGAGTCAGGACTCATCTTAAAGTTATTTGTTGGGACCAGTGTCTGTTTTATAAGTCTGTCGAACGTGTCAGGCTTGGTAAACTTTAGCCACCATTAGTACAATCGTGTTTGGTTGTTTGGCTGCGCTGTTTGGATGCAAATAGATTGCATCCAATAATATATTGGTTAACTAGCTCAACAAAATTGTCAATCCTAGCTTGTCTGCAAGTTGTATTCAATAAGCTTATGGACATGAGCCATAAATAGACCGGCTACAGCAGAGAGTGTCGCTCACACATCCACATCCACATCCACAAACACAAGGCACGAAAGTACAATATTACACAGAATTGTTATCAGTGAGAAACTAAGTGGAACCGCCTCAGCTGCCTCTTCCCATTCTGGGTCAGACTCCAGCTCAAACATGTACGGTCTCAGTGTTGGTTCTGGAGCGGCCGCCATGGTTATGGTAGATTTCTGCATCAAGCTTATTTGTTTACCTTGAGCAGCATGGGCGCTCTGCTCTCCGCCTCCGCCAGGCCATTGCGTGTAGGTTGTATGTAATGAGCACTGCTCTGATTGGCCGCCTCACGCCGTGAGTGAGGCGTGAGGCGGCCAATCAGAGCAGTGCTCATTACATACAACCTCCACGCCCTCAAAACAGCCTGTTCTTTACAATGGAGAAAATGAGAGACTGAAACACACACCACAGAAGCTGGTTTTAGGATTTGTTTTGATATAGACTTCACAAACGTCTTGTTCCCCCAGGAACAGTTTAAATAGCCCAAAATGAGTACAATACCCCCCCTTTAATATTGTTGGAACACATGATATTTAATAAGGTCTATAGAATTTGTGCGTTTTTAATTCAACAATTACTTACGCATTCAATCTAGCAGCAATTCGTTGCCAATCTTTCTCTCTCCCTTTATTTATGGCAATCGTATTTCCCTTTTCATTGTAATATGGCTGAATTCTCCATAGACCTCCACTAAAAGTCTCTGTTCAGTGGCCTGAACATTGCGGCTCTGTCTTTACTGTCATTTTTCGCCATGATGAATCGATCAGATCCATGATCGACCTCTCGGGCTGCTTAAATAAACTGTGTATAAATGTGCACGCGCAATTATCTGGATTGCTTGAGCCTGGCTCAGTTTAGCCAGATCATGGTAGCTTGACTTGGGCTTTGTGGAACCTCTTTAGCCCCGATTGATTTGTTAGGTTAATTCAAACCAGGCTTGCGAGGTTAATCAATGCTTTTCTAAGCCTGCTTTGTGGAACAGCCCCCAGAGCTTTCTAATGGCAGTAAATAAAATGTGTGTGCTTAAGTTAATAAGTAGCAAATACCCAATCTATGGCAGAATTCATGTTAATCCTCTGATCAGACAACATTTCTGGAGCTGCCCCATTGGCAATGAATAAGTGACCAAATGTGTGGACACTGATCTTCAGGGATATGGATACTTTTTCCGGATCAGAACTCTTAGCACTACTGCACCAGAAAGCTCTGTTGGGCATAAAAACTCAAAAAAAAAAAAAAGATTACTATTTTATGAGTCTACAATTTCAGCCTCCCATACACGGTTAATGGAGCAGCTCCAAAAATTGTTGCTTGATGACGTCACTGATTATATTAGATTGTTTAGATTCTAGCTTTGGGACAGAGATGTTCATGCTCAGAAATCTTTAATGAACACAACAATGTGTGAATTCTGTTTTAGTGTGGGTTTTCCCTTTAAAATACCAAAACCTCTCTGTCACTTGAACAAAGGAGGGACTTACATACTTATGTATGTACTTACAAATACACACAAAACACAACTTTGTGTAGTTCATGTAAATGATACAGATAAAGAGTAAGTAAGAAAAATGCTTTTTACAAAGCTTCTATTGATTTTCAAAATACATAAATAATAACCTATTTGGCTGCACACCACTGTTACGTAATGCCAGGATTGTGTTTTGACAAAGTTCTCTAAATGCTAGTTGAAATCCCAGTAGATGCACAGCTGGTAGGATACAGAACATATCTGTCCAAAAGTGTATGTCTTCTGAAACTCTTCTCAAGGATTTGGTCTTTGTATACAGTACTGAGTGGATTTTTCCGTTAAAATACCAGAAGAACACCAGAAGATGATGTGTTCAAGAGCAGTGGTCTGAATAAAGCAGATATAGCAGGGCCCACAAGTAGGATAGTATTGGGTTATTCCGGGTCAAATCACCCAAAGAGTTAAACCCGACCACCTCAGATTTTGATGAAATTTGGTTTGGCTATGATTTGGATCCCACAACACCAAATATCAAATATTAGGCCAATCCGACCAGTGGTTTGGGAGATACGGACCCCCAAAGTTTGAGATTTTGTGCAAAAAGGGGCATGAACTCATATCTCAGGAACTACTGGGCCAATCTTCAAAACATTGGTAGTGTTGGAAATGGAATTTGACAGAGATTCAAGTCATTATTTTTCAGATTCGAGTATATTGGGGTACGTTGACCTCTTGACCTTTGCTATGACCTTGAAATTCACCTTGTGGATCACATGACCTTGAGATGACCTTTCCTGAAATTTAATCACCCACATGTTAACTAAAATATACAAAAGTTTCAGAGGTGTAATATTTTTTGTTTAGCAGCAATACAGATTCAAAAAATGCATACCCACAGAGATGATTGATAAAATGCATTATAATGTATATTTTCTACATGCATAGATTCCTCTCATGACCAAATGGCATCACATATTTCTACACAGGCATGTCTAGTGATGCCATATCTTATAACGTTGTACATTGTACAATGTGGTGATTGTCATGTCAGAGACAAACGCTGGGTGCCGATTGTCATGTCATAGAAAAACTGGGCACCAATTTTTACATCATAGACAAACTCTGTAGGCCTATTCTTACGTCATAGTGGGCCTTATATTGTGAAAGAACTGACCAATCACGTTTCAGTATTCAGTTCAAGCAGCCCTGGGAAATCCCCATCCCCATTGAGCACATGGCATTTAAAAATTTAAGACAAAGAAGTTTCTTGATCTTCATTTCTTTGAAAATCTGAAGCTTTCAAGTTGGACACAATGGCAAATGTTGATATGCAAGTATCAATGTTTTCCTCATAATACATATTAGGTCATTATATCATGTCATATAGCCTTGCCAATGGTTTTAAATGAGGTGGTTGATACTTAAAAATATTGTTTTTTTCTTCAAGGGCTAACTGCAGCTTTTACTCTCCTGAAAATGTTTGCCATCAACAGCATCATACCAGAAAGAAGTCCTTGCGAAGTGTATGGAAAACTGAAGAAGTTGAACTTCTTATTCTTCGAAGTGGGGCCAAAACACGAGACATCAGGAACATCTGTTCATATCATGAACAAGAACTTTTAACCAAGTTTTCAACATTGCGGAAAAAGTGTTGTGATCCCTTTAACCGCCATCCCAAGAAAGCACGCACTAGATCTTTACGAATTGTTAGCATGGACACTTACAAAGGCTTAGTGAATCCTCCAAAGACACTAGTGCCAGGAGAAAATTTGTGCTGTGACTGTCTGATTAGCCTTCAGAAATCAAAGGTCAAAGCCCCTGCAGAGGAGAGCTGTAGTATGGGTGGGAGTATGGGAGAGGTTGATGATGACATCCCAGTCGAACCTCCGGTTGTTGTTTCCCCAGCAAAGAACTTCGATTTGAATTCTACCCTATCAAGTTTAGGTGAAACTCCTGTTAAACTCCATTCACTAGCATCTTCCAGTAAATGTATGAAAGGACAGCAAAAACTAGCATCAGCTACAGTAACATTGAAACGACAGCTTGAACAAGTCTATGATGTCCCACTTGATTCTCCTGAAAGTAACCTTGACTCATCAGAAAAATCGGACCTTCAGTTATTCAGGAAAGTGTTGGAGGAGCTAAGAGAGAAATTCAACGGTCAGAATCCTACCAAGAGCGTGTGCAAATATTGACTTTGTCACCCTTTACCATTGAAAGGACTATGAATGAATTTGAATCGACCAATTACCAATTACCAATTATTGCTGCTAAATAAAGAATATTACACCTCTGAAACTTTTATATGTTTTAGTTAACATGTGGGAGATTAAATTTCAGGAAAGGTCATCTCAAGGTCACGTGATCCACAAGGTGAATTTCAAGGTCATAGCAAAGGTCAAGAGGTCAACGTACCCCAATATACTCGAATCTGAAAAATAATGACTTGAATCTCTGTCAAATTCCATTTCCAACACTACCAATTTTTTGAAGATTGGCCCAGTAGTTCCTGAGATATGAGGGTTCAAAGGTTGGCGGCCATGCCACTTTTTGCACAAAATCTCAAACTTTGAGGGTCCATATCTCCCAAACCACTGGTCCGACTGACCTGACATTTGAGATTTGGTGTTGTGGGATCCCAAACAACAAGTACACCAAGTTTCATCACATTCTGAGATGGTTGGGTTTAAAATGTCTGTTATTTTGGGTGATTTGACACGGAATGACCCTATTGTTTGTTTGTGTGTGTGGGGAGGGAGGGGATTGGGCCCTTTTGTCATCAGCACCCTTTGAGTGCTCCATCCAGTTCCCTTACACTTAGATAACACCCCACCAAATCACCTTTCCTAGCCTGTAAACAGACACACACCTTTGGTAAAAGAACAAAAAGTGGGTGATAGCACACCAAGAAAGACAGTTCACTCCGCTCACAGGGCTTGTTGCTAGGCAACTCCACCCCCCAACCCCTGCTCTTTGCTGATGTCATAGTAGAGCCAGGAGCACCTGTTGCCAGAGCGACGGAGGGCTCATCTTTAACCCTTTATGTGTGAAGAGCAGCAGCAAACAATGGAAGAACAATGATTAACTTGAGCCTTGAAGCACAATAATAGATCTCACTTACATAACAGGCGAGTTTACTGACAACTTGTAACACCAGAACTGATAAACTGACACAAACAAGGCAAAGATCATTTACTGGGATTATCTGAACAAATAAACAAAACATTTCCATTCTCTAGAGATTTCAATTACTGAACTCTATTGACTGTATAATCCTCCACAAGTAGCTAAACCACATGACTCACAAACACATACCTCTTCACCTTATTGCTTCTTTTTTTCATAGCCTTGCCTTATATCACCGACCACTAGTAAATATTCTCTAAGCTTAGAGCAAACCTTTATGTGGCTGAGAGACAGGCTGTGAAAGGTAAGGCCCTTTGAAGTCTTGCCATAGTTTCTTTATGGCTCAGCAGCCTGATGCATTTGTCCCACGCTGGGTGTGTAATCAACCTGAACTTGGCAGGCATCTGGATGGAATCTGGGAGGAAGTCTTTACATCCACTGTTTGTACTGTCTGCATCTGCATGGTGATTTGAGGATGCCAGGGTGGAATATTACAAAGCTACTCTAAGCTAGTAAGGGGTATGAATTAAGTCCTGTTTACACTGGTGGTAAAACTGGTGGTAAAACTGCTTAAAAAGCCAGTGTAGTGCAGGTGTGAAATGCAACATTATCAATTTTCACAGATATTTTCTATCCTCATTTTTATGCTGCATATCACTCTTCAACTGAAAAACTACACTCACGTATGGAACACTGATGAAAGTGAACAGTCTCTGTGGTCATTCAGTGCATTTACAGAGAATGTCCTGGTATAAGTGCTCTGCATAAAGCCAACTTGCAGTAAGTGGTGTGGTAAAACCATTGAGTGAGCTGCTCGATACTGTGGAGAAGCCTACTCCCCACAGGATGTAAAACTGTTTGTGCGGGTATGCATATTTGGTGTGAGTGTACATGCAGACATTTATGCATTCAACAAGGTGGAGGGGATGAGACTTGGTCTTTCTAACCACTAGGCCATCGGCAAGATCCTGATTTCAGATTTTCCTTACCTGGTGACAGGTGATTAGAAGGGCTGTCCAAACAAAGAAGCCCGATATAGTTTGGGCAGTGGAGGTCATGAGGAAAATGGGCTCCTCAGGCGTGACCAGTGGGGCCTCTGATACCCAGGAGGAGTTGGACTCTTGTGGAGCCATGGTGGCTGGGGGCCCTGGGGCAAGGCCCACAGGGGAGTCGTTGCCCAATCTCTCTGACAGGGGTATGTCTCGTCGCCACAGTTGACTCATCTGCATGAAGAGAGGGGATGGAGGAGACAGAGATGAATTTAGAGACTTTATTCAGTAATCTGTTTCTTATCGAATACAAACACATTTAGCCTCAGGGAACACAGTCTAGATATTTTAAATGTATGGTAGTCTACACTCAATGCTAATCAGCTGTGAGAGATATTTTATGCAAGGTCCTGGTGTTACAATGTTTCTTGGCTATGAAGCCTCAATGAAACATTGTTATGTGGACAAGCAAACCAATCAGGCATTGCAAAACGAACATCCACTGACAGCAACATAGGAACAAGAAAACAGAAAAAGATATGAAGAGCAAACTAGGGCAGCATAGAGATATACAGAGCAAAACTGAGTGTGTAGAAATCAAAACACAAAGAATGAGTAAAGAGAGGAGGCATAAGGTAGGTGGGTGTGGAGAGGGTGACTGAAGGTGGGGAGACACACACACACACACACACACACACACACACACACACACACACACACACACACACACACACACACACACACACACACACACACACACACACACACACACACACACACACACACAGAGTGTGAATCACTCAAATAGAGTGAATCGGTGTGACAGCCATGAGCTGAGGGCTGACCCAAATTCTACTCTGTGTTTTGCTGAGGGCAGAAATAAGTGCAGGGGGGCTGTAAATAGGCCTAGACACAAACAAATTCCTACAGCGGACTGGTACACCTTGCCACACATCATCACAGTTTCAGCTGAACATAGAGCATAGATACATATGTGCCCTGTGGCCGCAGATAGAGCTGATGTGAAAATGAAGAATATCAATATCCATGATAGATTAACTATTTTGCCACTATTGCACTATTGTTGTTTAAAAGGTAATTTGTAAGATTTTCTCTGAACATATCATTGTCAACAAAATTAATTTCAACACTACATATTCTAAAAAATATTACATGAGTCCTCATGACTTGATAAGACTTTGCAGGGAACTGAGCATGTAACATCTACATCCACCTCTTCACTGTATCAAATATTTGCATAAACAGGGCGGCAGAAGGTTTCATCAAGGTTTCATCAAGACCTTTTTTTTCTTTTTAAATTCTAGTTAGAATGAAATATAAGACCGATTTGCCACTGAGATAGACATGAAAATGAGAAAAACCTGTAGTTCATATGTATCATAGTAGTATGGGCTGACTTTTCACTAGAAGAAAAGCACACCTAGACACAGTGATGTTGTTAAGACCCCTAACACAATAGTGAATGCCTTGAATTGAATAGATTATCATTATAAGACTTTTCAGGACCTACAGACACCCTGATAAATTTCCCATATCAATCTCAGATATCAGATGATCCAGTTGGTCATATGAATCGGTTTACATTATCACAGGAAAGACAAGCTAGGTACAGTAGGGTGGATAGGAGAGAGGCTGCTCACTGTAACATCAGCAGCCTGCTTAAAGATTGATGATAAGTCCAGATGAGATGAGGTGGTCCCTCACATAATGATGACAGAGCACTGATTTGGACTAAGGGACACACCAAACTAGCTTATAAAATCAGAGCTGGCAACATGAAAAACATCTAGAAAGATGCTCCACGTGCCACCACCCTTATGATCAAACCATCAAAGATCATTGGGTACTGTCATCTCTAACTACATCAGTCTATTGGTCCAGATCCCAGGAAGGCGATAATCTAATTCAGAGTGAAAATTGATTTCACAATGACTTTCAGTCCCTCTAGCTAATTATAGGTTGATGCTGGTTGTGGTCATGGATGACTTGCACCACTTGCCAAAGCCTCATTCAGGTTGTGGTGATGCAGTACCTTGGAATACATCTGAGTGGCTGAACCAGGCTTGGCTTGACTGCCTACCAAATAAGAGAATTTATTGAGAAATGATTTTAGGATGACACCCAATTTTCTGCAAATTTGGACTGTTTTCTGAAGAAGTATCCAATATCATCTTGATAGCCTGAACAGAGTACTGATTTCCACATTACTGAATGTGAAAAGTAGTGTAGTCTAAAGTATAGTCTGAAGATTGATGTATTACTTATTCATTTAACAGCCATTGGGTGGGTGTGAATTAGTTAAAGGCTGTCACATCATGTCAAAACGCTCACCCTGCGCCTACAGACCAGTGATTACAAATACCTGCCTGAAACTACAACATAAGTGGTTGGTTCTTAGTGGGTCAGGCGATTTCATAGAACAGAGACAGGCAGAGGCAGCTCCTCCCTGCATCAATCCTGCTGACTGCACCATAGGGTGTTTCAAAACATCTATTGTACTTTTAACCTAAATCCTAACAGCAGGCTTTCTGACATGACATCAGAAGTCCTTTGGTTAGGAGAGCAGCAACATAAAGCCTCATTAGGCTGCGCATGCTCTGTGTTCAATCAGAGGTAGTAAAAGCAATATATCTAGCTTAACAGCCATCATTTTTGTATTGTTCTAATCGTATGACAAATCCCACACAGCATGAGCTAGTTTCCTATGAAGACTCACCAGCATCCACATTGCTGCGCTAGTTTTACAAAACGGTGGCTTCAAATTAAATACAGATTCAACAGGAGCAATAACTACAACGTCAATATTGATCACTACGTGTAGGTTAGATATTGAAAATTGTCTGTGAAGAAAAACGGACAAGATGAAGAATGGCAGCTGCTATACGGACATGACTCCATTCTGCTGCTTTGCTTACCTCCTCCTCTGCAGTTGTTTGATTTGCACGGGCTGCGGTTGTTTGAAGCCAAGCATCAATTTAGCTGATCAGCTAATGTCGACTGCCAACCAGTGAGTATGAGAAATAAATATTTAGCCAATAGCCGACATTTAAAAAGTAGTCACAAAACTAAATCTATTGACTGCATATTTGTTAAGACCGACATAAGCTTGCTTGTTTGTCAAGCTGGCAAGTGTCGCCAGATGAGCGTTACTCTGTGCTAGCTAACGTTAGCTACCTAGCCTGGCGTTAGCTTGCTGCTGCTCCTCCGCGTAAAGTCAAAATAGGGTAAGCTAAGAGAACATACATTTAAAAAGGGAGCTACAGGTCTATTCCGTTCAGAAATATCTAAATTCGTCTCTGAGAACCAACTTGATATTATCTCGCCAGTTTCTCTTCCATAGCTGATCAACTAGGCACCGTTATTTCATCCAGTCAGCAACTCATGATGGTAACAGTACCACAGCCAGCGAAACTCCTGTTTTGCGCAGGCGCAGGACACGTTTTATTTTCTTCGAGCGGCGTCTTTCCCATGGAAAATGATGTAACTTGGCTGCCAGCTGGAATACACTGCATGTGCTATTATACACACATACAGACACACACACACACACACACACACAAACCCTTGATCGGGTTCACAAATTAACATCCACTTCACACCTAAGGATAAAAAGGTCATACAATTTGTGAGGAACTTTTTAAATTCATTTTTATTACTTCATAAAATATACACAAATACTGTTGTAAATAAAGTTAAAGTGTGTTAAAGAACTGTACAAGATATCAGTACACAATACATAAAGTGAATCCCCCATTACCCCAACGATTTCTAGCTGCCCTCCCCAACCCAAAACAGTTACAATGCCACTGGGTCATGTTGGCCCATACAAAGCAAACACACAGGTCACTGCCATTTACACATCCCTGCAATTGCATCAGTTTTGTTTTTTTTCTTAATGACATCATCAAGATTGCTGGAAGTTAAAATCCAAAGCCCTCTTTATAAACAGAAAAATAATTGTGACATCAAACTATTAGCATCATAGCATTTTTTAGAAGGAATATAGAGAGCCCTATGTCTTGTCCAAGGTGGATAGTATGGACAAGCCTTTGAAGCAGAGGACGAAAAGAGAAACAAAACAGGCAATGAAGTGCAAAGGACTCAGCAGGTGACAAACAAGCTGCCTCTATAAGCTACTGGCAGGTTACAGGAATAAGAGGAAACAAATGACAGAACAAAGCAGTTTCAGACTCCACAGACAAAATTTAAAAAAAACTGAGTTTAACATAAATAGCAAGGAGAGGATAGAAAGATAAAAACAATCAGCAGAACAAACTTAATCATGTATCCTTAGCGAACACGGGAACCTGTGCATTTCTCTCTCACTCACTCGCTCGCACGCACGCACTTACACGCACGCACACACACACGAGACCCAGCTGGCAGTGTAACAATAGCTAAAGACCATCCCACAATTTAGTACTTTTAATAACTTCTAAAATTCTGAACCCAGCCCCGATTCATGTATTTAGTATGCATTTTTCTACTTTACACCTTAAAACAACCAACCACATTTGGCTTTACACAGAAATAAAAAAATATTTACAGTGAAGTAAAAAAAAAAAAAAAGAAAATTCCTTTTCAGTTGATGCCCCATCCCCCTCCTATTCAACTATAATAGAGCCTGCCCACTCCCCTCTGACTTCCAATAACAAAAGCATAAAAAAAAGTGACATTAAGAACCGTAATAAAAATTGCAGCCACTACCATCAGCCAAAATGGGTGGCCATGGTCTCTGGTCAAATACAATGAATTTCCTGAGGATGTTCCCTCAAGACTTGGGAGTGTCTCTTAGCAATATCTGTAGTTATTCTCTGCCTTACACACTCCATATCATGACCAAAGAACATGAGTAATAAGTAATAAAACAGGCAACATGGGGGGTGGGGCAGAGTGCTGAAGTAGTGAAAAAAAAAGATGGATTGACAGAGGGCTCTATGGTGGCTGAGCTTTGAGACTTACCAAGCCAGTAAGATATTGGTAAACAGCAATGGGCAAGCACCCATCACTACTTCAACAAAACCATTGCACTAAAACAGCTTTAAAAAAAAAAAAACACTTACACGTCCTTTCTTTTCAACGTTACCTTTCTTTTGTCCACTACCATCTCACCTACCCCCCTCTAGTTCTCCATCTTTTAGCTGTTCTTCCTCTCGTTAAAACAAAGAAATCCTGAACCAAACCTCAAAAAAGGACCTAGTCAATGAACAAGATTTATTCACAAAACAAGAGGAGACTCATAACTAACTCTACTATTCTATGAAAGATCAAACAGATGCATTCATAATGGTTTTGCAGTGTAAAAAGGAAATGGATAAATCTTTATTAAGCCCAAATCAAAAAGGACGTTGCCCCTTGACCAGGCACATGCTTGTGCCCCCAGATACCTTCCACTTGGCTTCTCTGATGCCAACAGTTCTTCACATTAATCAAACAGGGTATTGTGGGAATGTTTTTTGAGGGAGACTTATGAGCATGGAGTAACAATGGAGGAGAGACTATGTGTAGCATTGGCTTCTTGTATTGTGGTGGTGATGAGCCAGGATCCAGCAATCATCAAAGGGTGGAAGTCATGTACTTCCTTGGATCTTTTTAGGATTTGCTGTCCATTCCGAAAAGATCTACATGTCCATTGGCAATTATCTCTTCATAAGACAAAGTACAAAAAGAACAAAAACACTGGAGCGATGAATATACCTTGCAGCCCTGCAATGACAGGTGGATTATTAGAGTTATACAGAGTGTTCTACAGAGTTGTGCGTGTGTACAGATGAATGAAACTGGGCCTTACCTGTCAGTTTCACGTGCATGCAGAGCCTGAGGATTCTACTTCCCCATGTGCTCAAATGGCATGCTGACCTGCAAACAGACAGAACAAAAGACTCAGAGGAAATACCAATAGTCTAGCATCTCTCACACACAGAATTATTCTGGTACGCTGATCCAGGTCCATCCTGTGTTGGAGGCAATTCACACAGAGCCTCAAACACAGGAATGACCCACGTCACTCTCGCCACTCAAAGTTTTCGGGGGATCTGACTTATGCAGTCAATCCTGGTCACCTGGCCCATGTTAACACCAGCATGTTAAAGATGTGGAGCCAATGTTTCTGTGTTTTCTTACCTGTGATGTGGAAATTCGGGATTGGTCCTGACGGGCTGTAAGGTCAGAAGATGATACGTTGGCGGGAGCCCCACGGTGGAGCCGCATGCTCACCTTCCTCTCCCTCTCTGCACGAGATATCGCACGAGGTGATGTGTTCCCTAAAAGAATGTGCGAGTGTATCAGGTGTCCACATTCATTTCATGCATTTATTTGGGGGGGGGGGGGGGTATAGGTCTGGTATCATGCTGTTATGTGAAAGCAGTCCGTATCCGTTTTACTCCTAAACTTGTATCTTACGTGTTTCAGACCAATGCAATTTAGCAGCAAACTCACCAGACTGCTGGACTCGTGAGGCAGGGTTAGAGATGGCCTGCTCTGGTCCATTCCTGACTCTGTTGGCAGCTGGTGCGTTGGGTCCTGGGGGGAGGCCCCGCGCTGCAGACCCCCTGGGGGCTCCTCCGATACGTTCATCCCTCTCATCGCCCAGTCTCCTCTCCCGATCACCATCCTCGGCTGTCCGGCTGGCCCCCTGGTGGATAGAATCATATTAAAGCCATGTTCAATCATTAACAAGAATTGGCTTTCAATTTTCCAATATCATATTGTAAATGTTCTTTGTTTGGAAGGGAGTTTTTGAGCCTTGTTATGATAGAGTCGAGCAGCAGCTAGGCACAAGACCAATACATATACATAATAGCAACACTATAGGGGAAGGCAACTCACAAATTTGAGCATGTTCCAGTCAAAGACATAATCATAGGAGAAGCCCTGTCTGTGGAAAAGATTCCTGAAGAGCTGCCGCAGGTAAGAGTAGTCTGGCTTGTCGTCGAAACGCAGCGAACGGCAGAAATTCAGGTATGTGGAGAACTCGGCTGTATGAAGAACAACAAGAACATCAGTAATGAGAGAGGAGCAATTCAGAAAACGATATGCCCAAATACAGACGCTCCCTAATAAAGTTCCATGATCACTTACAGGGGTATCCTTTGCAAAGCACCTCAATCGGGGTGGACATTTTCTTCTCACTGATTCGTTCATACTTCTGCCTCTTGGTGGCGGCCTTGAGGCCCTGCCAGGGCAGGGAGCCCAGGTTGAAGTACATGAGGACATAGCCGAGGGACTCCAGGTCATCACGCCTGGACTGCTCTGTGGACAGAGAACGAGCAAGAGAGGGAGGAAGTGCACATCAGAGTGTGAGAAAGAGGGACACGGGGTTACTGATACAAGACTGGACAGTCCACCCTCATGTAATCTCTGAAACCCAGAAGAAATAGTCTTTTCACTTCCTTTTGTAGCCGAATAGCTTTGAATGAAACAGTGGTGTCATTTACATTACATTAGTTCCCACAGTCAGTTCTGCATTTACCAAGAATCAGGGCAATTAAAAAAGGTGGAATGAGTATGATTTTTACTGTTCCATAGTACAAAATAACCCCAATGGGTAGAGAAAAAAAAGAGTCCTAAATTACTTGAATGTCCCTTAAAAAAAAACAAAAACAGGGATATGATCCAGAACACTAAAAAGTAAGTAAAAATAATCTCTACCAGGCAGTCCCCCCCCTTCACTTCCCCTCTGTAAACAAAAAGATCGAAGCAAGAAGAAATCACGTCCAAAATTAAACAGATTTGCTAATTGGGAGTGGTAAGGAAAAATAGTTTCTGGAATGTAAAGCTGGAATGGGGAGCTTCCTGGATACAAAAAAAACAAAAAAAACATTGGGCAGCAATGAGTACCGTAGATTAAAGCAAACATTAAAATATTCAGGGACCTTCGTTACGTTCTAAAACAGACATTTAGGGGTTGTGTAAAGGGATGTGACTGAATAAATAAAAGCAATGATTCCAAGGACAGCAGATGACGGGAAAATCTGTCACAACATCCGTTACACCTCAGGGCTGATGAATCACAGAAAGCTGTCAAAGAGAAGCAAGGGAGCGAGGCTGATGGAGCAGACTTTTGATTCCAACCAACTAGTAAGTCACATGACTTACCTGATGATTTTGTCAATACCACTATTGATACTGCTTATTAATACCAAGATTTACAGATACTCATTACACAAACTGTACTGATGCATTGGAGTGTGAGGTAGTGATCCTGTATAATGCTTGTCCATCCATCACTAGTTAAGTGAGTGTTTAAGAGTTTAAAAATAATAAATACATTTTCTTTTCCATCTCATAACAAACAAGCATAAGGAAGGCTCATTTTCTGGATTTCAACTTTCACGTAAATTGCACCTAGCTGTATTTACCTCTGCTTTAATACAGTTGGCCCACAGTTTCAAATGTCTTAACCTCTCCAGCATGATTGGTATGCACAGAACGTAAACAGGCAAGGTTGATCGCTGTTAGAAGTTATGTGCAAGTGAACGATAGCAGTACTGTTTGTCCAGCTTAACAATGTTTTGGTTCCGACCAACTGAGAACTGATACCTAATTCGACATCGGTTCTCAATACCCACCCTTACACATCAAGTCATAGAAACTAAACAGGGTCAAGTACTACACTATATCAGTCCAAGTAGTGCCAGTACATGTTAGGACAAGACAAATTGTAATACTACTAATAGGAATTAAAGCCTTTGCCTTTCAAGTCATTGTACAGAAAGGAAGGGTTTTCACACTCGCGTGCGAGTATACTGTATGTGCATCTTACCAATTCCCAGATGTGTGTTGATGGAGGCGTAGCGCGCAGTGCCAGTCAGGTTCTTGTTCTCCCTGTAGGGGATGTGCTGGTGTGTGCGTGCATCACGGTACTTCTTGGCCAGGCCAAAGTCGATGATATACACCAGGTTACCCTTCTTGCCCAGCCCCATGAGGAAGTTATCTGGCTTCACATCTCGATGGATGAAATTCTTGGAGTGGATGTACTCGATACGACTAATCTGGAGATGGGGGGGGAAAGAGAAAGAGAGAGAAAGAGAGAGAAAGAGAGAAAACTTTGAACTTCTGCAGTGAACAGTATACAATGCAGTGGAATACAGTAAAGTGTGACAGGAAAGATGGGAGCAAGAGAAGAGCCAGAGTCAAACCCATGTTGGCATGAGTACATGGGGTACACCTTAGCCGACGGACCCAGGATACCCCATTGCAACCTTTTCCATGCAGTTTTACAAAACACTTTCACTCAAGCCTGATAAAGCTTTAGACACTATGCAGTAGCTGGTACACTCTATACATCAATACCTAGAGAAAACTAGGGCATAAAGGACATGGGAGGACAATGGGATATATTAAGAAGACAGGACACAGGAAGGTGATGACCACACAAGCTGTAAGTGGAGTCACATACCTGTATAGCATATAGAAAAGAACTGACACAGCAACATGGGCGTACCGAGAACAAAAGGTGAGATGAGCTGTGCTAGAGAGATCTGCATGAAATGGAATATCTAGGCCAGCACAGTCCAAATACAGGCCAGCATTACAAAGTGCACTGCTTATACATGGATAGAGTCCAAAACATCTTGTTATAGAATCCTTGGTGGAATTATCTGTGATGTTTACATAAAGAACGTGCACCAACAAACAAATCAGTTACTCATGCATATGATGTATTGAGCATATGAAAGGGATTTAACCTTTGTACTCATGACACCTCTCAGAGACAACTTAATCTGACATAATCTAGAATAGATGATCGGATTACATGATCATATAAAATACTTTCTCAGGAGAAATGCTTCCTCATCGTATTACTTTTTGGGACATTTCATGGATTAATTCTACTCCTAGACAAATTTCTTGACACAGTGAAAGAGACTTCTTGGTAGGCTTAACAAATGTCTGTGAAACTGGCCCATAACAAATAACACATTGTTGGCTTTAAACAAGGGTTTCTGTGTCATACCATCTGGTCTGCCAATAGCAGGACAGTCTTGAGGCTGAACTTCCTGGAGCAAAAGTTGAACAGGTCCTCCAGACTGGGACCAAGCAGCTCCATTACCATCACGTTGTAGTCTCCCTCTGCACCGCACCACTTTATCGATGGGATACCCACTAGGATGGACAAACACACCTGTTATCACTGGCATGCTTTACAGTTTCACCTAAAAATATTCCCAGGTAATTTCACATAGGTCGAGATAACAAACAAGGCCTTGGAAATGTTTTAAGTCATCTTTGTTCACTTAAGGTAGACTTAGATTGCATTTGAACACATGTAGCCCCTATTAGGCTGTCAAGGAGAAATTTATATATTTATATAAACATGAAAAATCCATTTTAATGGTTTTCTGGCAGGCTACCAGGGCATCCTAATCTATAATCGTTTTTTCTGGGCCGAGAAATTAGATAAACTTGCAGATCTTGCACTGAAAACAGACCTGTTGAGTATAGGGGTGGGCGATATGACTAAAAATCAATATCGCGATTATTTCATTATTTCGATTATTTTATTTGTTTTGTTTTGAAATTGACCGGATGGTCTATGCCGTTCCTGTGTCTGACTTCCTGCCTGGCTTGACACATTCGCTCGCGGCTCGCAAAAAAACGAATGGTCAAAACCTGTCTGAACACGCCGTTATTGGACGGGGCGGAGGGACGTGACTGAATACGACGTAGTATTTTTTTAAGGGGACAGTTCATGAACGCAGCATTGGGGAAAGTATTTGGCCCATTCATTGGCGGGAAAGTGATGTTACGTCTGATGCGCACGCGCGCGCGCGCGCACACACACACACACACACACACACACACACACACACACACACACACACACACACACACACACACACACACACACACACACACACACACACACACACACACACACACACACACACACACACACACACACACACACACACGTTGCTTTGCTAACTGGCGCTTCTAGACGTTCCTCGTTCTTGTAGCCTAAATAACAATCGAAATCAACGATTTTGAGAATTTGCCACGATTACATAATTAAAATCGCGATTACGATTATAAACATGATTATTGCCCACCCCTGGTTGAGTTTCGCCTCCTTACCTCCTCCCTGCATCATCTTGTAGAACTTGCTTTCGATGTGCAACTGTGGGTGTTTGGTCTTCACACACTCCAGCTTAATGGCTACTTCCTCAGCTGTGGCAATATTGGCTCCTGAGGAGACACACACAGAGATACAAGTACAGCTGTAAGAGCCATGGCACTTAAACCAGTACCAGACCAACAATGGGTGAATATGAAGGAAAATCAGGTAGGGTGCCCAGAGGAGGGTTGGATTAGAAAGGTACAGTATGAAAAGGGAGACTGTCCAGAAACCAATGTGGAAAGAACCTTAATAGTGGGTGACCATGGAAATGAGGGTAAGGCATGCAAAAACAGAAGGAAAAACTGTGGCCATGCACACTTACCAAGGTAAATGTCTCCAAAGGAACCACTCCCTATCTTTCGCCCAAGCCGATACTTGTTCCCCACTCTCAGCTCCATGGTTGCGCGTAGTCACTGTGAGGAGACAACACAAAGTTGATTAGAGGAAGACAAAGGACACATGACACCAGACCAGCATGTCTGTGTTGCCCATCTCTTTTATCTAACCACTAATCCTGTAACATTATAGGCTGGGCTATTGTACAAATGCAAACTCAACCTAATAACAAGACCACACATTCCCTTGATTGTCTCAACTGGCTCCAGGGTGAACCTTGTAGACTGACAGAAGATATCCAAGGGACTCAGTCAATTGCTCGCATGATGATCATCAATCACAGACAAACTAATGAATTGACTAAGTTTGTGTTCATGTGAATATGTAGCTTGAGCTGAGCTAGCTGATCAGGAACCAGCTGTCAGGATTCCAGAAAAACATGATTAGATTTGTAGGGTAGCTGGGAGAGGGAGGTGGTTGTAGTGAGATCAGCAAAGGTAGGGGAGAGAAGAGAAAGAAAGACCACAAAATGAGAGCTAAACAGAGACAGAATGGCCACTTAGTCAGAAGAGGAGTGGACTAGAATCAACTGCAGCATGAGTAGTAGGACTTGGCAGACATGGAAGTGGGTCTTTTGAGCCGAACTGCACGTGACGCTGGAGCAGGATCATCACTTATTTAGTACTCTCCACCACGCCACATTGTGCAGCCACTGCAAAGGCAAGACTCTGCTTTCTACTGCTCTGTACTGGCACTGCGAGGGAGGGAAGGCGGGAGCAGCCACGGAGCGCTGGCTGGCTGTATCTGTGTCAAAGCCCTCAAACGATTCTCTGCAATGAACCTCAGAGCAAAGTGCCGCGGTATAATTTTTCGAAGAGCTTTGCTTCCTCGTCACCAATTTTGTAAGACTACGTAAAGAAACTGTGCCTGGGGCATCCTGGTGACTCAGTGGTCTAAGGCGCATACCACATAACCGTGACATCCTGGGTTCGAATCCGGCCCGGGACCTATGTCGCATGTCATCCCTCCTCTCTCACCTGATCTTTCCTGTCGCTCTCTACTGACTGTCAAATAAAGGCAAAAATGCCAATAAATAAATAAATAAATAAACTGTGCCCTTTATAGCAAGAGAGGGCCTTTGCTCTAAATGTAGCACTGCTGCATCATCAAAACCACTGTTCTATCTGTCAGGCTATGCCTAATCTAGCAGTCCATCTCTTTTCTGATTTTAAGCCACCAGGCCTACTTTCAACTTGTTAATGAGTTCATGTTATGTGCCCTAGTCACAATTCACTGACAACAGCAAGGCTACATACCAAATAGACCATATCATCCTTATTGACCCGTGTTGCAGTACGAACCAGCCCCCATATACTACCAGGATCTGACATGAGTCTTGTGACTACGCTGGGAGAGTTTTCAAAACAAAGAATTCTCAGACGACCTCAGTTTTGTGGGCACGCCAACTCAAGCAAGGAAAATAGTCATCAATTCTGCAGGACTAGTCCTCTGTATTTTGTGTGCTTCCGAAGGGACAAGACTCCTCCATCTCAAGATAAACTGTTCCATACGTTCACTCTTAAACCTACTACCAACTACCTAGAGACACATGCTGCCCCCAAACCCCCTGAACAGTGATGACTTACAGGAAATTTGGCAGGTCTGCAAGAAAGGGTGACATACTATCCGCCTAGACTATTTGT
The DNA here is from genome assembly GCA_034670405.1 of Hoplostethus atlanticus. Lineage (NCBI taxonomy): Eukaryota > Metazoa > Chordata > Actinopteri > Trachichthyiformes > Trachichthyidae > Hoplostethus > Hoplostethus atlanticus. Next base: position 2,101,968 of record JAXDDX010000022.1, on the reverse strand, counting down.
TTCACACTAAATTAAAATCTCATTAATCTATATAACATTAAATCATATTTAATATAGCTGTAAACATATTTGTATGACTTATATATGCTAAAACCTATCAATACTGGACAGAAATTTTACATTGCAGATATAATTTCAGCAGGCCGCTTTCATGTATTTGTCAAAATATGTCTTGCCCTCCTTAGGTTGAAAATTTCAGTTCTGCTGTACTATTGGCTCTAGCCCGATTGGTGGCGAAGATTTAGGGGGTAGTATGAGCTGAGTGGGCAGAATTTTAAAAAAAAAACAATCTCCGACTGGAGATGGGCAGATACATTGAGAGAAATCCTCCACCTCAAAAGACCCCTCTGTTGCAAAAGCGGCCCGAGACTCGCCGTCCCTCTCCACTGTGTAATGTTAGCTAGCTAGCAGGCTAATCGCCAATATGTTGTCAAATGTATGTGTCAGAGGTGTGCATCCCTCCCCACTCCAAGGTTTTAAAGACACACCCCCTTCTTGGGCAGAGGCAGGCTGAAACCATGCATTTCATTTAAAGGATTCAAACCCACAACAACTCACATTACACAGTCACCGTTTCAGGTGACTACATGAATTGACCCAACCTCCCGGTCAGGTCTACCTGATGAGAAGACAGTACGGTACAGATGTGATGAGGCAGATGGATTAGGGTTAATAAAGGGTTAGGTTTCATTACACCAAGGGGGCGTCTCATGCGCTGCAGCTAGGGACCAAATTTAGGGAGCAACATTAATCAAGAGGCTATACACTAAGCACCATTGATTAATTGCTCGGTATGGAACAGTGACACATCGTTTCATACCACAGTACTTGGGCATATGTGTGAGAGTGTGTATGTGTAAGCAGTGTATAAAATATAGTCACGACCAGCATGTGCAGATTTTAAAAAGCTCAGCTGGGGAGAACTTGCTACTGTAAGGACAAGCGCTGTGGACATTTAGCAGCAATGTAAAGAATGGGCTATCCACTTGATGTTTCAAAGATGGCCAGTGAAATCTGAAACCAGACCTCAATTTTAGGAAGACAGACAACTGGAATTAGCATACTTCACTGCATTGGAAACAGCACCAGGCGCTATTATGGTAGTATTCTCATGCACGGCAGTGGATTGGATTACAGGCCAAATATCTGCTGGGCAGTGGTGTAGTAGCAGTTGTGGAGGTGGGTGTACTACTGTGGAGGTGGACATACTGTGGCCCTACCATCTGCATGTCATGGTAATCAAGCTGATAGACATTTTATATCCACCAAGTAATCAGTGGCTCTGAATACCTGCCTATGCTGTCAACTAGGCCTACTGCTGTTGGGGCCAGTAACCTAAGTCACATGGAAGTGACAAAATACGTCCTCTTCTGTCAGGAACCCAAAGCGAGAGGATTTCACAATCACATTAAAAACACTGATGTTACGCATCTCATACTCATCCACCTCGCACTCCAAAATCAACTTCTGTGTTTTAGACTACACACTCAGCACTTATTTCAGGCACGGGAAGTTGCTCTTTCTAAACAACGCGAACTTGTAGTTTAAACAGTATTTGACGATAGATGTTAAGCTACGTTTCTCAAGGCAGTTCTGGTAACAATTTGATGGGAGAAGCAAGTCGGTTGTGACACACGGACAGAGCAACGCCACAATATCACACTTTATGAAATAAACTAAAAATGAAGATTTTAGAGATTCGTTTGTACAATTGAAAGAATCACGGGGCTTTGCTATGGTAACAATACCAGTCGTTGCTAGGTATTAGCTGCTGAGAGTAGGCTAACGTTAGTGGAAATAACAACCTTGAATCCGAAACTGCACACCATTTAAAACAAATACTTTCAAAATTCAACTACACCTGTAAATGTGTGTATTGCACTTAGTTACATTTTGTATTCGTATTTGTAACCGCACCCTTGTCCTGGGTTAGCCTGTGTAGATAGCCATCTCTACTCGCCCCCTCCCCCTCTCCTATAGCCGTGAATACAAGTCTCGGATTCGGCCGAATCTGGCCGTCTTTCCCCCCTGGTTTCCCCGGTTCCCCGGTCCACTACTCACCCGATACTATGTTTATCCGAGAGCTGGTTCGGTGGAGGTACTGATCCGATGGTTGTCAGTCAGACAGGTGCCTGGGTAGCGAAGGATGGGAGCGGATTCTGGCGGCTCTCATACCCCAATTCTTTGCTCTTGCGTCGGCTACACTCCCTGTTGATATTCCCCGAGAAGCTTCAGTAGACCGTCCGTTCCCTTCTAGAGTCTGTCTCCCCCTCTCGATACTTAACGCACCGTTGACAACATCGATGATGTCATTCACAGGATGTCAGCGCACAAGCATTAAAGAAAAACGTCACATTTTCTTGATTGCAGATTGTACGTCCCTCTATAAATGTGTCCACTGATTAATTAATTGATCCATTTAGTATTATTGGGCCGTAGATGGTAAGTGAATTGTGTTTATATTTTTTGTGTTTGCCTTGTCAGCAATTCCTTTTGTAGTTCATCCAATAAAGCACCTTTGAATTAAAACATATTAATTGCAACAACATTACAAAGTTGGATAGTGTTGAATGATACACTCTCTCTATTCACTCCTCTATAGATAGATAGATAGATATGACAAAATATAATTCTCATTTTAGCTAGAGAAAGTCTAGGAATGTTTTGAGGGCCCTCTCATCATTAGTATACACAAACCTACAGACCTATGTGGATGATGTTGATTATAAAAACATTGCATAAATTATTTCAGTTGCTATTATTGTCCTGATACATGCCGAACAACTGTTTTAAGACTTTACCATCACTTAGGTGTTGTAGGCCTACACCTTGCACTGTGCGGTCCACAGGTATCTCATATCTGTGTGCCAAAAATATAAGGCCAAACCCAGTTGGGAGGGTCCGATGTCCTAAAGTACAGTGGGTTCAAGCTGCCTGACAACACAGCCTGTGCCATCCATCAGAGAATTACCCTGCCATAACATCACATGTATTAGATAATCTTACAACATGGGCTCTCATCTCTGGTCATGCAGTGTTTTTGTATCCTGTCAGTAACTACAGTATGTACACTTAACACTTTAAGCACTCATAATGGCATCAGAGAAGGTACGTCATTTCATACAGTAAGCAGTGGCTTAGGCCTATACGATGATGTGGTTGGTAAATAGGATTGGTTTGGATGGTAATGAGAGGGTGACAGATGGACATGCAGGCTTATGTTTCTCTCTGTGTGGTCCTGTCTGTAAGCAACATGTAGCTTCTTTCCTCAGTGGATTTTTTTTCATTATACTCATCACTTGAAGATCCACAAAACATGATTTCCCATTATAAACAGAAGTCCCCTTGCATCACTGAACTGCAGCACTCACAAACCACACAAACCCCATCTAAAAGTTTGCTGTTGTGAAAATTCTTTTGACTTTTATAATGTTGAATTGTATGCCTGTAGCAGATAGTGTATCAAATCATTTGTAGATCTTGGTGTTTGAGGAACAGATAGGTAGCCATTTCTAAATAGGACTGGTTTAAGACAAATCTCAGAAATGACCACAGGACAAATTTAGAAGCCAATACTTTCATCTTTATTATTAATCTTGTTCTCATTTGTTTAAATAAATTTTCCTTTGTAAAATCTCAAAACAAAAACACTGAACAGGAGTGTTAAAGCCTGTCTTAATTTAAAACGAATACACAACAAAACATAAAAATGTACGGCAATTCTTACTCTGCATCTGTAAACAACCCGCCCCACCCCTCCCACCCCTCCACAGTTTGATAAGATTTGGCATGTCCATTTTCTCAACGCATATGCCTTCAGCTCTTTGTGTCATTAAAATGTTCTTTTTTATTATTGCAGGTCGGACGATAAAAAAGACAAAGTCTGCTAAAAAAAAAAAAGCACAAAAAAACCCAACTTAAAATGAGAAAAAAAAAGCATTAGTGCCAATATTTGTTGAACACACAGTCAGCAGTATACTGAATGCACTCAAAACATTTTTGTATAGACCTTCTGTATAAGCAGCCTTGCCCACATTTATGACAGGCAGTAACATGCGCACACACATTATCCTCACATTTCCACACACACATACCAACAGCAGTGGTTTAATCCACTAACTTGGTCTCAGTCTCACTCATACACATGTTCACATACTGTGTGTGATACTGTGCACAGTATCCGACACATGGAGAAATGCAACATAGCCTCAAACTGCCAGCAATTCAACATTTATCAATGCAACAGTAACAAACGTGATTGAGAGAGAATAACGGAGAAAGAGTGCGTGAGATACAACAGTAGGAGGTCAGCATTTTGAAAACAGAACAATGACATTTTCCAATATTTCCATTGTTCAAAAAATGAGAACAACCATACATACAAACAAACAGAAAAAACAAACATACACAGTAAGATACAGTTCTGTCGTCAATCAGAGCTGTGTGTTTGCATGTGTTTGGATTCAGTCTCCATTTTTAAGGGACATGAATACAAACTGCACTTTCACCTCACATCATGTAGTAGTTTTAAGTTCTCTTATACGAAGAAGGTAATGCTGTTTACAGTGCCCACATGTCTGAAGGCTTGTCTGTATTTGGTGTGTGCATGTGTATGTAAATCTGTTGAAAAGTCCTCTATTTACTAAGCACATTGCAATCCAGTCAAGTCTTTCAGACCAACTGACTTTTCATTCTTTTTCACGTTCAAGTCTAAGCAGTTGAAATCTTCATCTGTGGAAAAAGGCCGTATACACATCTAACAGTCCCTGCATTTTATATAATAGCTTAAGTCTGGCCACGAGAATGTGTGTAAGCATGTCTCACATTTCTGCTATGAGTGTGTACATTAATGTGCATACCATGTATGTGTATGCACGTGTGTAGTACATTAATATGCATACCATGTATGTGTGTGTGTGTGTGTGTGTGCTATAGTAAGTACATGTGTTTCCCAGTGTATGTTGATGTATCAGTGTGTCTAAACCTACACTTATAAATGGAGGGGGCTCAGATGGAATCAGCCCCTCCCCCCAGCAGGTCACCAGGCAACAAAGCGGCAGGGCTGTCCATTTGGTGCCTTTCCTCAATTTGCGGTGCCCCCCACAGGCTGCTGCTGGGGTACCCTGCAGTCACACCTCCCCAGAGTCCAGACCTCCCAGACTCTACTCCACCGACCACTCCTCCTCCTCCTCCTCCGCCTCCCTCCCCTGCCCCATTGGTGCTCCACTGGGAAAATATGCCCAGCCCAGGTCCTTGGGCTGAAGGGGCTTCTGAAGAACTGCCTGTACCATCCAGACTCTGCCAGCCAGAGCTGGAGGATGCCACACTACCTAGAACCGCTGCTCCACCTCCTCCACCACCATTTCCATTTCCACCCGAAGTTGTCCCAGTTGTACCCCGCTCACTCCCCGGGGAGCTGCCTCCACTGCTGGCCACAGCAGTGCCTGTTCCAGATGACCCCTGAGCCCCACTGGCTGCCGCCCCTCCTGAGCTGGCCCCCTCTGCCCCTCCCGCCTGGGAATGTGCAAAATAGCGAGCGACTTCTTCTTCACTCACAAACTCTGCCAGGATTGTGGTGTTGCCCAGAACACACCTGAGAGGGGGTTAAAAAAACAAGAATCAGTTTCTAGATTATTGAATAGCAGCATGTTAAGTGTTGAGTATGTGTAATATAGACAGTTGAGTGTGTATTATCAAACTTCCAAGCAAAAGTTGTAAAGTTAAATAGGTGGTTTACTGAAGTTACAGGTTAACCTACATGTGCAGTGCCCCCTGGGCCTTGGCTGCTTCCTGTCGGCTGCTGTAGCGAATCAGAGCGCTGCCCTGGGTCAGGCCAAGGTGGAAGGTCAGCAGGGGGCCATGCTGCATGCAGATAGTCCTCAGCGTGGAGCCATCGATCTACAGGGAAAGACAAAGAGGGATGCTGGTTAAGTGTAGGGTGTGTGTGGGTGTGTGTGTGTAATGTGACACTCCTAATTGTCCTCAGCATTGAACCATCAATTTATAGGGACAGGGAAAGGTCAGGGAGTCGAGGTTATACGAGAATAGTTATGTGTATGAAGCCACATTTGGCAATAAAATACATAGTGAAATTGTACACTGTCACTGTTTGGGTATGCAATTCTATCACAGTGAACTTGGGAGGGGAGGTGTGTGTGTGCACACATACATTGAATGAGGCCCAAGTGCATTACTGTAAAAATGTTTTGTTTTGTTTAAAAAAAGGCTGCATAATTATACATTTCCAATCCGTTGTTTTTCCCAGAGCAGTCCTCCTATGTCAGAGTAATTTGTGCAATCCCTAATTGATTAAACGGATCATCCAACTTCACAATCCAATTACAGCTGGGTCACGCTTGATTCCGTTCCATCTGCATAAGATGGACTGAAGGGGAATACTGATGAATGAAAACAGCAGTTTAATGCTTTCAAATTCAAACCCTGGCCAATGTGTCTGGGCAGCCATTTTATTTTATTGCCATGATAAATTCTGCTCCGATGAAGGGTTTTGAGGACATTAAAATTCTGAATTGCCCTCACAGCATACTCCCGTCACCTCTTTTCCTCACTCGTCTGCACCATCTCCCTTTACAGCCCACTGGTAGTCACATTGTTAATATTTTCCATTCTGCTCTCCCTCTGCCTTCCTACTGTACTCTCCCCAATAGGCTCTCACTCAACTATAGCTCTGTATGCTGTATCTTTCATCTCTCCTCAGTGTCTCCCTCTGCCTTAATCCTTCCCTCCCTCTTTCCCTTCCTCCCTACCTGAGGCGTCAGGTTGCTAAGTAGCAACCAGCAGCTGCCTCTGGAGGCCACACCATCACTCCAAGCTGAGCCTATAAATAAAGTGGGAGAGAGGGAGAGAAAAGACAGAGGATATAAGGAAAGACTAGTGATGACATCATAGTTAAAGACCAACACAAAAATAATGGTAAAGATAACCTTACATCATGTGTCCTGGTAAGATATTTCAGATCCTGAGGCATCATACCATCAACACATAAAAGATTTTTCTCTATAAATAATGAGGTTTTAAGAAAACGGTTACGAAAGTGTTAAATCTTTTCCCAGTTCTTCAGAAATTGTAAACAGTACCTGGCCCAAATCTTGAGTCTTGGTTAGCTCCGCCCCCTCCCCAGCCCCTGGCCAACCGCGGGCCACCACTGGCCCATGGGGAGGGCGAGGCCTGCTTCTGACTGGTTAAGCCAGGAGGGGGGCGTGGCAGCTGCGAGCTGTTGCGATTGGTCTTCCACAGCTTGTTGTGTCCGATGGGCTCTGGGGGCCAGCTGGGTTTGTACTCAGAGTACTTTGCTGAAGAGGAAATGGGGAGGTAGGGGAAAGAGGGGGGAAAATTAGTTTTTAACAAACAGACCACAGAAATGGGAGTGAAGAGGATACAACTCACTTTGAATCTATCTAGAAAAGGCATACTAGTAAAATATAGTGCAAAGGACTGAAAGACAAAGACATAGAAAGAGAGAGAAATAGTGAAAAAGAATAACAAAGAAAGACAGAGCAATGTTAGAGATGAGGGAGATACAAAAAAAGTCAGAAAGAACACGGGAAAACTAAGAGTCAAAAAGGTACCTGTGCTGTGTGCATTGCCGAGGGGGCTGTCTGAGGCACTGTAGGGCCAGGCACCAGGTGAAGGCAGCGAGGTGTTGAGGGAGGGGTTTGGCCCTGTAAAACATAACCAGGTTATATGAATGCAATGCATGCTGCAGTAAAAACAGTAATGATGTGTTAAAGATATTGTGGAAGAATAGTTTATTAGGTAAGTTTAGCCCTCCTGAGTGTCCTTTGTGACAATCAACCCTCATAGGAAACAAGTGGCCTAACAATAGAACTCAATGTAATGTATATGAGGACCTCTTGACAACTTGAATTGAATGCTATACAGCAGTGTTTAAGAGTATTTGTATTGTTTTATTCAAAAGCTTTAATTCAGTCGCACAGCTTCATGCTAATGCTCAACAAAAAAGTGATTCCATTACAATTATCAACCCCTACAATCTGCTGTTTGCTTTCATTGGGAACTCTGGTATCATTTTCAGCAGAATCCTAGGAATTCTTTATTTTAGACTAAAGCAACATTTAATACTGAATGAGGTACCTATGTTGTCTCGCAGTAACTGGTGGTCAGAGTCGTTGAGGCTTGGGGGTCCTGGGGAGCCCAGAACACTCCCAGGGGTCATGTAGGGGTCCGACTCTGGGTCTCCAGCACTCTGGATCCCCTTCCACGGCACACCAGGCTGGAACTCTGTCACCATGACAATAAAACAAAAAACACACAAGTTGATACAATGCCAATAGTTGCCTAATATTGTGGAATTTTGACCAACATAGGGTCAGCCAAATGGTTTTGACTCAAATATCAAAAGAACATGACCAGATTCCTGTGGACAGAGCTGTGCTGTCCCCATGTCAAATCAATGATGTTTGTTTATGCACAATTTGACTCAACCTTCTAATCCTGAAACTAGGATCAACTGGGAGCATGCAACACTCATGTTTCTGTGGCAACCACAGATAAAACACTGACAAATTGGTTATAGATTATACCATACACAGTTACAATACTGTTGTTCTCAAATGTGAAACAGCAGCAAGTAATGCATATGAGTAAAATGAGAAAAATTATCTGATGCAGCTCAAAGGAGTGTGAATGTGGGCTTATCACAAATAGAGTAATCTGAACACCGAGCTCAAATGTACAATTTACTTATATTAATTATAATTTACTTGGCTTTATCTGGATGGTCAGAGCACTATTATAAATTAAGGATTGTGGTTGGTTTTTTGTCTTAGGTTCGGTACTAAAATGAGGGCAGCACAAAGGCCTCAGAGATGGAAGGAGCACCTTGTCAGTATGCACACGTGCATGTGCACACACAAAAAACAAAAACATTGGCCAGGCTGGCAAAAATTCATCATTGTAAACATATGGTACCCCAGTATAATTTTCTCTGTTGACATAAAATTTTGCCACATCATCGTCTAGATGATGGACTATGGAAACAGGCAGAGAAAGGAGCACCTGGAGGCCAGCTGGATGTGCCAGGTTTGTTGCCCATCTTGCTCCCCGGGGTCCTGTGCCAGTTGTCCGCAGGGCCTTGAGGGGGCATCCCCAAACCATCACCACTGAGCATCTCATACTGAGTGTAAGGGGAACCTCCTCTCGCCTTTATAGGGTTGGGTACAGGGCCTTGAGAATGGCACATAATAGAAATAAGGTCAAACAGACAGACATGAACACATTTGAAAACATTTACACAATGGTTCAATCAGATACACTGTGAATGAAGATCATTACTGATGCAATAAGAACCAGGTTGGAAGACCTGAATTCTCATAGGTGTGAATACTGCCTTTGCAAGAATCATGTTCATCAATCATGAACTATCTGTCAACCTACCATTCTTGTGAAGGGCTGTGTCGGGGGGTGACGGGGCAGGAGAGTGTCCCTCCATCATCCATTTGAAGCGGGACTGCTGTCCACCAGCATCCTTCATCCCTCCCATTCCTCCCATCATGGAACCCAGTTCCAATCCTGACAGGTTACTACCAGGGGCAAGCCCTGTCAGGAGAAAAACAGTGTCAACAAAAACATTCATGGGCAGTTTGCATTGCCCTGATGTTCAAGTCAACACAACCTTTGACAATGTTTTTTCAAAACAGCCCCCAACTCAGTGTAATCCCGATGACATGGAACACAATGCACTGAAGGCCATGGCTGATTAAAATGGACGACTGTCGTTGTGGCAACAGTGATTGCCAAGGCAACATGAGCCAGTGTTTATACAAATTAGTAGGAGGTCCGAGAAGAGTCATCTATAGAGTTTATCCATGGGCAGAGAGGAACAGATTAGGTATATGGTAGTAAACCTCTGATAATGGGAGTGAGGCAAGTTCAGGCCAGGGCTGTATGGGAACACTGTTTCCAAATAGTACATATGCTCCTAAATGTGCTCAATCCATCATGATTTGTTGACTTTATGTTACCTTAACCAGTATTCTATTATCTTAGTAGCTTAATAACAACTGGTGCTTAAAAATGAATGAATGAATGAATGAGGAACTTGAAGCCCAAGGTTGGGCATGGAGGGGCATTTTATTATTTCCAAAAATCAAGCTACTACATTTGATTAACAGTTTAGGTCGATTAAGTGCAGTCCTATATTACATAGTTGTCTATATAGCAGACCATATACATAACAGCTGACCAATGCCGAGTACAGAGTCAAACCACTGCACCCCTTGCCTATTGGACTCACCCGAGTACATCCCCTGTGTTTTGGCATGAAGGTCTGATAAGGGGCCGCCTATTCCAGGGTGGGGCAGGGGGTCTACCATGGGCTGTTTGGATGTGCCTCCTCCCAAGTGAGAGGGAGACAGTTTGGAGCTCCCTCCTGCTGCTGCTGCTCCCCCAACTCCTCCCTGCTGATGCTGCCTCTGCTGCTGCAGGATAGCCATGATCCTTGCCAGCTGAGGAGGACAAGGTTCAAGAAAATATCCAGAATAAGAATAACTTTAATAATAACTTAAGTACACTAATGTTCAGGAATGCCTTTGTGAGCCTAGTGCATGACTTATTAACAACTTAGGAGTTTTACTGTTCATACTGACACACATGATAAAAGGGCAACACTGCCTTCTATATAACAGCTTCTTAAAACTATCCACTGACTCTGTTTTTAATAACTATGGGAAGACGGTTCCAGAGAGTGTGAGCTACAACTGAAAAAGCTCGGTCCCCCTTAGTTTTTAGTCTGGATCTCGGGACAACCAGAAGGCCCTGGTCAGTAGACCTGAGAGATCTCAGTGATCTCACTGTGGCCAGGGGACACAATAATTCAGATAAATAAAGTAGGGCCAGCCCGTGTAGTGCTTTAAAAGTGATTAAGAGAATTTTAAAATCAATTCAAGTGTTGAGATTCCAGTAAATCCCAACCCTTTAACACAGGTTAAAACACTACCAAATATTTGCTGATACCATTTAACCCAGGTCTGATCACTTCCCATTAAGCTGCAGTCAGAATATAAGACAGCTAACCTGCTGTGGGTCCGGCTGCTGTCTGAGAGGCTGAGGAAACTTCCTCTGGTTCTGCAGGAGCTGCTGCTGTTGTTGCTGCTGCTGCTGCTGCTGTAGCAGGAGTTGACAAGCCTGTGGATTGGCAGGCACAGAGGGGGAGGGATAAATAAAGGAAGATATAAATTAGTGTTCAAATACAGATAGAATTACGTTAAGGCTGGGCAATCTAAAGTGTACTTTAAGATATGCCAGTATGGAGCTGCACAAAGGTAGATGTTTTTTTTATAAAACAGTCAACAACAAAATGTCATTACTTCAATATGATCAATCCATCCATCAACAAAGTAACATTTAAGCACTTACCAGATGGAACTGCTGCACGTGGGGGTAAATGTTGCTGAGCATTGCTAGCTGCTGTGGGGACAGTTGAGGAGGGAACACCCCTCCACCAACACCACCAACACCACCAACTCCACCTACACCACCTACACCACCGACACTACCAACACCTCCCACACCACCGACCACACCACCCTACACTGCCACCAGGAGAGGGCATCTGCTTCAGCATAGGGCCCGGCACCTGCAATTCACAGGAACCTGTTTCAACATGGCTGATAGACACAGACAGCTAACAGAGTAAGTGGTTGCAAACCAGATAGAATTTCAAGGCAAACAGTTCTCCTTCATCCATTGCCTGAGAGAAGCTAATAACCACGTGCACATTGGCATGATGGGATAGATGGCAACATGAAACAGGCCAGCAACGTGAAGGGAAAAGTTGAAGAAAAAAAGAAAAAAAAAGAATATTATGCCAATTAGCAAAGCGGTTGCGGCACAAGAACCAATCACATTTGTAACGTAAGAACCAGACCTGGAGGGCAAATTGTTATTGATAGGTGAACTACTGGTGTGAGCAGGTCTTATCTTCATCTTCATCATGTACACTCAAATCTACTTGCTGTAACTTTTGATTTGGACCTCCTTTGGTATTTTGACAGCTCTGCCTATCTCTCTGCAATAATGATATTTTGGTGTATCTTAATTTTTTTTGTCCAAAGACCCTTTGAGTATGCCATGTAAATCAAATATGACCAACATATGAATAAGGCAAATCGCTAAACCATTCAATAAATGACTGCTAACTGAAATGGATAAAACCATATTACTATAGTTTACTGCATCTCACTTGAAATTTATGTCATACAAGGTAAGCATTATGGACAATATTGATTTAGTATTCAAAACTATGCAAACAGAAAAAGACAAATATGTATCGATTGTAACCCAAAATGACATGGAAAGGTAAACAGACCTGAGTAGACAGGAACTGATGAGGCACTTGAGCACGTAAACCCTGGGAGGGGTTCATGGGATGCATGCCAGGCTGGTGCATCCCTCGGGGCTGAGGCATCCCTGCACCACTGCCACCAAACACTCCATGGCCACCCATCTTGAGCAAAACAGAACAGAATGGTATTTTAACCCATTATACTATAATAGTGATTTATTAGTATCACAAAAGTTTGTCATCTGCTCTAAACTCAACAACTCCTAAGTTAGCACAGGTACCTTGCCTTGTGGAAACATAAATTGGAATTTAACACTTATAGTCAATGACATAATGCAAAACAATAACTACATTGGAAAAAGGCAGTCTATAAAGCTACTTGGCTAGCATGCAAGCTAATGTCAACCAGCATTACAGTGAGGAATATGCATTTGATTCTGCTAGAAAGCCTTATCAATAGACCATGAAGTTTCAAGGGCACTTTCAAGAGCTCTTGCTATAATAAAGCAGTCTCATACCTTTTCACCATAGGGGCCCATGTCGACAGTACCCGGCTCTTTGGAACCAGGCATACGGTAGCCTCCTCCACCTCTTCCTCCCCTCCGCATCTCTCCATTGTAGTCATTCATTCCTCTCTTGTCTGGTTCCATCTTCTTGTCGACATTTGGATCATCACCCTAGCAAATAGACAGTTTATTATAGACAAGTTTTTATCACTAGAAAAAAAAATATCATACAGGATTGATTGATAATCCATCATTCACAATGCTAATCTCAATACTGGTTATATTACTGAATTGTGATTAATAAATAATTAATTTTAGAGGAAATTTAATTCATCCTCAAAGGGAAAATGGCAGTATGACAGATAAATGTCACAAGACACAAATTCAATCAATGGGCCTCATTTGTTTCTTAAATTCTTCGTAAATGTTTCGTATTTATGTGCGTACGAAAAAAAACCTGGGATTCCTGAAACATGCGTAAAACCTTGATTTGTGCGTATCCCAGGTGTATCGGATGAATGTCAATTGTTCGTAAATTGGATGCAGACTTAAGTGTCATGTGAAAGTAAACCATGGCCAAAAGAGGGGAAAAGGGGAACTTAGGAGTCCGAAATTGAAGTTTTGCTCTCTCGCGTGCATGAAAAATAAAAGTATTTTCAAAAGCATAAGCAGCGGATTCACAGGTTCAACTGTTAAAAGTAAAGCATGGCAAGAAATTATGAATGTAGTCAACGCTGTTTCAGCAGAAACAAGCACCATTGCTGAGGTAAAAAAAAAATGGTTTGACATTAAAGTAGATTGCAAAAACAATAACAAGAAGGCGCATATTATTGTAAACACCAAAGTATAATTTTTCCTTTCTGGTGGCTTTGGTGGCTGGCAAAAGATTCTCTATGCAGGAAAGGTTTGCACTCTTTTGTTCCTGGCTTTCAGAGTGGAAGGCCTAAGCCACAATTTGAAAAAGAATCAACAAAGCACATCGGTATTCTTGCAACTTCATATTTATGTGCAGACTTATGGAGGTAAAACCTTCAGTGATCAGGGCACAAAGTAGCAAGGTTTCCAGCATCCTTGGATGATTCTCTTTTTTTTGCATTTTCGCCTTTATTCGACAGTCAGCAGTAGAGAGACAGGAAAGATCGGGTGAGAGAGGGATGACATGCGAAATAGGTCCCAGGCCGGATTCGAACCCAGGATGTCGCGGGATGATTCTTTTTAATGAATCCATATCTTACCAGGAGACCCATGTTTGAGAACTGACGTGACATTGGGTTCATCCAGTTGTCCCCTCCTCCTGCCTTTAGGGAATAAAAAACATTTAATTCAGTCAGAAAATAGTTTTAATAGTTTCATACCTAAAGTAAGTAAATATTTCTGATATTACTAAACAACATAAGACTTCTTTGTTTTGTTTTTTTATCTTGACAATCACAAAAACAAATTATAAAGCCGTTTGCCTCTAAAGGTTACTTGCAGTTTTAAACTTTTTCATGTGATAAGCCAATCGAAGAATAAACTGGTTAGTGTCCTGGAATTCCCTTTTCCCTACCTTGATGTTGTTTCTCTTTCCCCCATGACTCTGGCCCCAGCCTCCAGAATTGAAGGAGGAGGTGCTTCCCTGGGAGCCAGTGCTGTTCCAGACCCCACCACTACCATCGTCCTCCTCGTCCCAGCTCGAGTGACGGGAAGCTGCCACAGAGCTCTCGCCCTTCCCTCCCCAGCCTTCCATTGACTTGGAGCCTATAGCAAATACAAAACAGAGGGTTATAATAATGCTGGCTGTAATTTATCTATATTTCCATATGTTTGGAATTGTTGGGTGAAATGACAAACATAGAGAACGTTTATAAGACAAACTAATTTGGTTGCTCGATATGAGGCTCAGTGTTATGGATCAAAAACATTAAACACAAAACTTGAATGAAATACATTTTCTCCTATTCTCACCAGATTTTCCAGGGTTGGGTGAGGGCTGGTTCCCCCAGCCAGAGGCTTTGCTAGGCTCATCTTGGTCACCCCAACTTGTTGGTGCCTCTGACGCCTGCCCCCAGGAAGTTGAACCATTGTCAGCAGACTGTGCACCTCCTCCCCACATACCTGGGCCTGGGACAGGACAAGATTGAGTGTGTGATTTTGCTAAATTGTATTAATGACAATAAGACTCAAAAGTTGTCTCTTCAATGAGCTTAACACGGGTGCTATGGCACAAAAAGTAAGATTTCTCTGCTCTACTGCTGTGATCACAAATTAAGAGTTTGATTCGACCATGCTATATCTGCAACTTAAAAATATCATCTACCCTTTTATACGTATGAAAGTACTGTGACACTCCATTTTTTACCCAAAATGGATAGCAATTTAGGCTTTTGGCTTACCCATTGCAGCACTGCCCGTGTTTGTGTCCCTGCTGGGTTGCATCCCCTGCTGCCTTCTAGGTGGCTGTTGCGGCATGGACTGCGGGGGGCCCTGCTGACTATGTCCTTGGCCAGGTGGGGCATTGTTCTTGTCCCACAAGTTCACATTCTTGCTGTTGTAGCGAGTGGGGTCCCCCCAGGCCGAAGTGCCGTCGTCAATCTCCATTTTGCGGCTGATGGACTGAGGGGAGGGCTCTTCCCAACCACTTGGCTCCAGGGAATCACTCCCACCCCCGGGGACTTGGGGGATTGGGCCAGGGGTCCAGCCCGGACTTTGGTTCTGATTCTTGGATGGTGGACCTCCACCTCCAACGCTGGACCGGTTACCCCACCCTCCTTGCATGGATCCTCCTGGTGGCTGCTGGCCCTGTGATTGGTGCTGCTGTTGATTTGGGGCTTTCATTGTTGCCACTTGGCTGTTTGGTAACTGTGCTGCTGCTGTGTGTGGCTTGACGCTCCCCCAGTCCTGGTGGGGTTTGCCACCACCCACATCTCCTCCTCCTCCTCCTCCTCCCCAGCCTCGTTTCTGAGATCCTCCTTCATCCAAGTTACCCCAGGAAGATCCCTCATCAGAGTTGCTTCCACCTCTACTTCGTCCATCTCCCCACCCCCCTCCAGGTTTGGAGTCTCTCTGTCCCCAGTCCCCTCCTCCCCCACGTTGTGCTCCCCAACTTCCTGACTCCCCTCGTCCCATGTCCTTCCATCCACCTGTCGCTTTTTCCTCTGGACCACCTGCCCACCCACTACCCTGTTCTCCAATGTCTCTCCAGTTCCCTCCTCCTCTGTGATCCCCCCGTTCTTGTTGTTCACCCCCCCATCCTTTGCCCTGGCTCTCAGGCAGGGGATCACCCCAGCCTCCAGCCATGTTCCCTTGGTTGCCCTCCTTATCTTCGACTGGTGATGCCGGCTTCCGTAAGGTGCTACCAGGCATGTGAGGACTGCGGGTGGGCTGTGTAGCACTGCCATCCCAGTCGTCCCTCATTGAAGCTGGGGCAGAGTTCAGACTGGCTTTGTGGACGCCAGTAGATGGATCAGTAGTTATTGAACTGGTTTTAGACGGGTACCCAGGACCACGACTACTGGTAGTGTTCATAGATGATGAGGATGAGAATACAGAGGAAGATGATGAAGTGCTTCTTTCGTTTCGGTTTCCTCCTCCTGTTGTGGTGTCCATGTCCCAGGCCACATTCTGTCGGATCTGGGTCTGCCCCCAACCGGCGTTGGACAGAACCCTGGGGTCCAGGTCAGATCGACTAAGCATGCTCTGTAAGGCCACTTCAGCGTTGGGGGTCTGGAGGGGAGGGTGGCTTCCAGAGGAGGAGTGCTCTGGCTTCTGATTGTGAGGTCCGCCACCACTGCCTCCTCCACCACTCCCAGCCATGGATCCACCTCTGCTAGAGGACGAGGGTCCTCCACCTCCTCTACCTCCACCCTGCCCTCCTCCCCCTCCGCCCCACTCACCCACTCCTGCATCCCCACTTTCCACCCCTTTCTGATTGTCCCAAGCTTTTGTCATAGTTGCAACAGTTGGAGAGGCGGAGTCCTGTGAAACCCCACCCCCAACACCTCCACTACCTCCACTACTGCTGCTGTTACTGCTCCCACCTCCTCCTCCTCCTCTTCCACTTCCTATTGCAAGGTTACCAGAACCACCTCCTCCTGCTGTACCTATCCACTCCGGTTCTGAACTCTCTCCTTCCCAAGCTCCCTGAGATACCACTGGGGTATTTGAGCTACCATCGTTTCCCCTGCCCCACCCTGGTTTCTCACCCTGGCTACCCCACACATTCCCATCCTTCCCCTGAGCTCCAGCCCCATCTCCACTCCACCCATCTGTCTGTGAGGCACCTGTATTGAGGTCAGAGGAGGTTGGAGGCATGGTTCTCCATGACGAAGAGGCTGCAGAGGAGGAAGACGAAGAGCCAGAAAGCTTACTGCTCCCTTCTCCTCCAACCCCATAGTCCATTCCATCTCCACCTTCTTGATTTGGTCCTGGCCCGGCTCCTATTGCTCCTCCTGAGCCCAGCTCTGGCACCAGGCCTCCCCAGTGCTGCTGCTGTTCTCCACTCCTGGCTCCCCCAGCCTGATTCACAGACGACAAAGAGTGAGTGGTGATGAGGGTGGTGCTGGCAGAGAACGGGGAAGCTGACGTGATGGACGAGTGTAGAGGAATGCCCTCGCTGGCTGAAGCTGACGTCCCACCCTGCACCAAGGCAGGCCACGCAGAGGGGTTGGTGTTGGGGTTGAAATTGGCACCAGGGACCCCACTGCTGTTTCCACCCAAGGGGCTCTCCTGAGGCCCAGGAAGAAGATGGGAGACTTTGGAATTGTAAAATGCTGCTGCTCCTGGCCCAGCCTCCACCTGAGAGGAGGTGGAGGAGCCCCACACAACGCCACCTGACTGGACACATTCATTGAGTGAGGATGAGGAGGAAGGAGGAGAGGAGCGAGGCGGGGAAGCATTGTCCGAGTTCCCTGCTCCTCCTCCTCCTGCTGCTGCTCCTCCCTTCTGCTGGATGTTTCTCTCACTCCATGAGGCACTGCTGTTGTTGTTACTGGGGCAGTCTTGCTCCCGTCCCCCTCCTCCTCCTCCGACCCCCTCAGAACCCAATTTGGCCCCACCTAGGATGCTAGGCCACTCCTCGAGGTCAGTCCCATCCACAATAACCTTCTCCCAGCCCTGAGAGGAGGGCTGGCTGCCAGAGCCTGCCCCCCATGTGGAATTTGCATAAGTTGAAGTAGTAGTAGTAGAAGAAGACGACAGAGCAGCGACACATGATGAGGATGAGGAGGAGTGGGGGGGTAAAGGGGAGGATGAACCCAGGTTGGGATCTGGATGGGAAAAAAAAAGTATTTTTTCATTGACAACTTCAATATTCATTTGACTTACTACTGAGGAATGATCTGTTGTTACCAGGAATAGACTATATAGCCTATTCAAAACAAATATATACCAACTGGTGGGTGCTTTCATACAAGACACTACCTTGAACGCATATATTTTTTAGTACTCTGGAAGTGTTGGTGGCATGCTGTACCCATTGAACTGCACACAATGTTAGTTCCTTGATAATTATCTGTTCTGTAACATCAACCCACCTGTGGCTCCAGCTGTGGTTGCATTGGGGTTATCTGCTCCCTGTGAGGAGAGAGGTGGGGTAGTGCACCGGCCACTACTTCCCCCACCCCCTCCTCCTTCTCCTCCCCCCAGCAGCATGGAGGACAGCGGCGGCTGGCCCCTCTTCAGTAGCACTTTGTGGTCCTGCTGGCAGCGAAATCTCGGAGGAACCTCCCTGGGCATGTAGCGCTGCTGCTGGGAGGTCTGGCTTCCAGAGGGGGAGGAGGAGGGCTGTCCGTTGGCCACAGCAGCCCGCTGCTTTGCATTGTTCCCGCCACCGGGAGGGACCTGTGCAGAAACCCCGACTGCACCAGGACAGGGGGACGAGGGGGGAGCAGGGCCAGGGCTGGGGGACGCTGAGCCCGGGATGGCGAGTGGCTGGGTAGAGGAGGGCTTGGCCGATTCTGGCACTGAATAAAAGACAAAAATAAGTGAATGGGTAACTGTTAGACTTGAGTACCGTAGGGGTCAAAGAGACTGTGGGCACGTTATGTGAATGACACGCATTCTCCCCTCCCTCAAGAACTACAGTCCAAGTGCCCTTGAGCAAGGCAATAAAGTCACAGTTGCTCTGTGACCTACAGTACAGGAATATAGTTATACTGGGCAAAGTCTCAGGTGTGAGTGCGTATGTGTGCAACCACTATCCCAGGGCATTGCTGTACATAAAAATGTGTTCTTGTTTGTTATAAAATTCATTTCAAATTCCTCAACTAGAGATATAAATTACACCACTCAGGTGTTACTGTGGAATGATGGCTCATCAAGAGAAAGAAAGGAGTGGGGGATGACAAATTAAAACTTACCTTTGATTTTCTGTTCTGGCACCTGAAATTGCAGAAATCACAATCAATCAAATGTCAGGGAGAGGACAATCTTACAGCGTTTTAATAGAAAAATCTAAAGGTAAAATCTTAATTTTCTGCCACCTACTTACACTCTCAAGAATTCTAGTAAGACTACAAATGTAACAAGACTATAAGACTATGCTCTAAAAAGAGTATGCAACTGAACAAAGTGTTAGCAAGGCACTCCTTAAGGGGAGAAAATGTATTATTTATATGACCTTGCAAATTAATTTTATAAATTTGTGAACATGAACAACTTCCTGGCCTGCTATATAGTACTAGTAAGTTAATGGGAATAGCATTTGGATTTTCACCTTAATGTATGAGCAAAGTAGTGTTTAGCAGCAGTTACCTTCTGAGAGGTTTCCCTTTTCTTTTTATCCTCTTTCTTCTTTTTCTTGTCTTCCATGAACTACTGTTCCCTTTCCTGATTCTCCTGTCTGGGAAAACAATTAGAAAATATATGCATTCAATTATTTAAGTCATATGTCAAGCCACATTTTAAGTAATTTAATGTTCACATAAGCATGCATTCACTCACTCACACACTCACACACACACTATCATGTGTTTCATCACTGTCAACATATACTCCTGCACAGTCAGTTAATGTTGTAAGAACTGTAATGTTAACCAGAGGCAGACAGCTTGCCAACAGCCCTTGGTAGCCTAGCTGCTCATTGCATAATTCATTGCCCAGCAAACGATTGCAATTCCAACCGGCAACACAGGTATCAACCAAACAAGCGACCAAACGTACTTCAATGATGGCAGATTAAATGCCTGATTCGGCATGATAACTATCAAGTCCTGGTGAAGAATATTAGGGATGATGGGGATTGTAGTGACAGAAGATATAAGCTTTCGTGCCATTATTGTTGTGAGTTATTGTGAGACTAGTGAAAGATTATTTCCAGTCCTATACATTGAAAAGGACACAGGTTCTCACTGACCTAACACCTGCAGTCCACCCTCACCAACCATTAACATATGCACAAATCAAGCCGAGCGAGCCCGGTGGAAATGTGACAAGGGCTTCCACAGTAGTGAGCTTTCCCTTAGCTAAGCTGCACATAATTAGCAGCCTGCCACCGAACGCTAATGGAAGCTAACTTAGCTAACATTAACCGTCTGGCATTAATCTTTCTTTCTCCTCCAATATTATTAACCAGCTAACATTACCTTTGAAAATAAATTGATGCAATGTATGCGAAGACCCACAAGATTACGTTCGCAATCACATTCAAACCTATTGTCAAGGTTTGCAAGGAACTAAGAGGCCAGTATTAGATAGCTGTGCCACTGGACGGGGCCAGTAAAGGAGATTGACCCGGGACTACAGTGGCTAATGTTAGCTAACTTGTTATGGCAGCTGGTGTCACTCTGCCGCGGCCCAGACCCAGGCTCGCGACAGTAAGCCATCACCGTGCATAGTGCCTTGTCTCGCGACGAACCAAACTTCAACGGGCTGATTGCAGGCAACAAGCGCACACGCCCCGTATTTTTAAATCTAGGAAAGTCGGATACATTTATAAGTGTCAAGTTTACAGTCGCCACTACGATGTAGCTGACAAGCCAAGAACGGCCAGGGAACAGATTGACGCCTGCTAGCTAGCTCGTTCATTAGTACGTTAGCTAGCAGTGACTGACAGGGCCAAATTAAACGACGAACTTCAGTGACGTTTCCTCGGCATTGCATCGCGTAGCAAGCGAAGCTATTCTAAAACTGGAAAAAAAAAACATTGCAAGAAGTCGTTTGGTTATATTATCCCATAAATAAATACCAATCAGCTAACACATTACGTTATGGAAAGTATCAAAACAATGAATACTCACCTCGGGAATCACATACAACATAAAGTGCTTCTGTGCAAAATTCTTGCAGACCTAACGCTAGCAGGCTACCTAGCTCAGCAAGCTAGTTCTTCGAGGCTTTCAAGGCTAATTGAATAAGAAATGACATCGCCGAAAGGCGAAATGTTGATTATAGAAAAACGATGTGTAAAGGCGAGTATCCGTTTGCGCGAATGTAGTTCTCAAGCTGTAAACAAAACATGCATAACCTCTTGATGACTGTCAAACGCTGTGTGATCGGTTAGTTTACTGTCGGCCATTTTGCTTCTCTGTGCAGCTTTAGCTAGCATATTATCAAGCTGGTTGTTGATCAGAAGGGGGAGGAGGATCAGGGAGAAGCGGGGGCGGGGGGGAGGATGTCATATCGGCACCATCCAGCAGGGGGCGTATTTTCACTGAAAGCATGACGTCATTTACATCATTTTGGTCAGAGTGGAAAAATAAATGGGTCAAGCTGGTGTCTGTGGCATGGTTCAGTAATGTCATCTTTGTGTGTATGAGCGCACGAGGGAAGCACATCAAAGTCATTTTCTGTAAAGACATTTATTTCTTTATATTTTTTATATTTATTCTGATTACAAAACTGATTACAAAAGAAAACGGGAAGAAATACTGTTTTTTGTGCTACAGTATTTTCCATTGGTAATGTTGCTATAGCATCATGGTGTTGGCAGAGAAAACGAAAACCATTTGGCTACAGTGAAGTACAGGTTCTGTGATGTGGTGTAGTAGTAAATAAAAAGGTACATCCTGTTAAGCTCCAGTTGGTGATCACCATACACAATCAATCTAAAGAAAATGAATTGCATGAATTTGTTTTTCCTTAAAAGAGCCTATCTTCATATAACCTCCACCATACTTCTTTGTATGATGTGTACTGTGAATTTATGTCTTCTAAAAAGGTGGGCAAACTCTATTCTGTAAATACAATACATGAATAAGCTGTGTCGGGTTTATACCTCACTACATTCCTGCTTACAACATGTAGGCCTACCTCTCTATCATGTCCACCAATAACCTTCCTTTCCTCTCTACTTGGCTTTACAGCTTCACATTCTGCTCTGCAACCATCACTAAATGTAAATGACCTGAGGACCTTGGAAATTAGCTCCTTGAGTGACAGTTCACATTTAATTCTAAGCGTACAGTTATAGAACAAAACACTAAGTGGTGTAAGCTATCTGGATGCAAAATAGTGAACATTTCAAACATAAAAATGAATATGAGTAGATAAATATTCAATCAGCTAGACAGACTGCGGCCCTAGCCTGGCATCCCAAAAGTATCTAAGCACTTACAAAGTTTATTTCTGCTTATTGGCTTTGAATAGCACAAGGATGATCTAAGCCTAAATGCATATTCTATCTAGAAACAAGCTAATTTATTCATTTATCCAAGAAACTAGTTTGTATCATGAATATATCTTGGGATCTAAGATTTTTTTTAAGCTATCCCCATGTAGTAGATTCTACTGCAGCCTATCCAGTTCGACCCAAGTCACTGCCCTCTGTTGGCTGTGGATGGCGTTGCGTATGGCTGCCAGCAGATCGTCTGTGCAACTCCAGGTGCTGGGCTCCAGGGTGTAGTAGAGCAGGGGCAGCGTCTCCAGCTGCAGCTCCTCAGCCTGGCACACCTCCTCCATCACACCCTCCTCCCTGCGACTTGGAAACAACTTCCTGTAGAGAGTCAAGAACAGGAGGGTAATTTGCAGTAGGTTAGAGCAAAGTAAAGATGATGGAAAAGGGATTATAACAGTTGCAATGTTCTTTCAAAAAGAGCTTTTTTTGCATCGATGTGAAGTAAACAAATAGCTCTCTGGCTGTGGTCGAAGAAAAATGCATTTGTTACCCTGTAATGTGTGTCTCCAGATAGGGTTGTTTGTGTAGTGAACCTGGATGAGCTACGTTACTATGTTCTAACTTTGACTTGGTAAACACGGCATGAATCACAGATGTGCTCCTACCTCAGTTTCTTGTGTTTTTTGTTTTTAGGGCGGATATGGATGATAATGGGGTAAACCCCCTGTCTCAGTAGGCCCTCCACACTGGCCAGCCCCAGCTCCAGCAGACAGTGCTTATCCTGGGAGAGAGAGCGAGATTAGGACTATGTCTGATAATGTACACAGAGTGTGCAACTATTAGGGGCACCTGCTCTTTCCATAAAATAGACTGACAATTTAATATTATCAAGGTTTGATTTTTCTATACTCAGTGTATTTGCGTGAGCGAGGTAGAAACAAAGAGATGATTGCACCTTTTTTCAAGTGAAAGTCAGATGCTATGTGTTTTTATTACCTGGCTGATGACATCCTGTATCGACTGCAGCCGTATTCCCAGAATCTGCTCTGGGGTGGATGAGTCCATCAAGAATACTCTCTTGTCACGTCTGTCTGAGGCCTGAATAGGCTCTGCAGCCCAAAAGGAAAGGTGTGAGACACAGTTCAGAGGAAGACAGGGGCTATGATATATTATGTGATTGTCAACTGGAGAGTCAACAACCAGCAGCGTACCTTAATTCTCTTTGTTACTGTCTTTATTTTCTTTTTCATTTTCAGCATTTGTCCATATGTGTGCATAAGTGTGTGTGTATGTGTGTGTGTGTGTGCATGTGTGTGTCTGTGTGTTTATGTGTGTGTATGCGTACCTGGCGGGCAGGTGTTGAAGTCCAATCCAGACTCTGCGGGTTGCAACAGTCTCTCTATGAGACCACGGGAGAGCAGAGCAGGAGAGAAGATGACTGGCCGCTTAGACTGAACGTGCACTGGTTTCACTAAACTGTATGGGATCAAGTGCTCCTCATGACCTGAGAGGACAGGCACACATGCAGCGCACACACACAGATACACAGTCAAGAAAACACTAATGCTTTTATTCACAAAACAGTAATTATCACATGGTAAAAGACACACTTGTGTGTTGCACTCTGGGAACTTTGGGGGTAGCGCTTACGGTGCCTGAGTGTGTAAAGGACCTGTGGTGTGGAACCGATCCCGCGACAACTGGGGGCCACCGCCTTGACCAACCGTACACGGCCAGACCTTTTCTTCGATAACTACATGTAGGAATGGAGAAAAATAAACCGCTTACAGTCTAGTTAGCTTCGGATAACCGGTCCTATAATAGTTTGGTTGACCATGATAACTGTGAAACTGAATCTGCTGTGTAAGTCAATTGAATATGAGTAGACTTACTACCTTCTTCTTTAAGTCCTTCTGCTCCAGAGCCATTGTTCGTAGCCTCACTAGTAACAACTGCTGTGCCCTGAGATGGAAAATGGTTCTTTCATATTCCACATATTTATTATATTTGTAAAATGCAAAACAGGCACATTCAACATCCTCCATAATTCAAAGCAAGGACAGAATGAGTAAAATCATGAAGTGAAACAGGGATGGAAATTTGACCAGCCCCCTCATCTTTTCACCTAGGGCTACTGCAAAAAAAATCCCTCAGAATTTGAACAGGGTCTAATGGAAAGGGAGCCAAACTGGGGTCTAATTGGGAGTACCTGTTGTAGTTGGGCATGGCCCCTTCCTGCAGGGGCTTGGCTGTGCATGAATCCACCAGTGAACAGCGCCACTGGTATTTTCCGTGGTAGTGTGTGTCTGTTACATGTATAATGTCTTCACAGGACACCTCCAGACAGGGCGGGTCACCGTGGGGGTCCATGTCCAGGTTGACACGCACATAAAAGGAGTCAGCACCCAGGAAAGTAGGTAATGAGAGCTGGGAGCATAGCTTAGAGTAGGCTGAGGAAAGAAAGCAGAAGAGCGGGCAAGCTTTGAATAAACAGAACTTTATATTTATTATACTGAGAAGTTCCCATGATGTAGTGATATTGTAAAAGTATTACTCTTATTCTCACATCCATTTTTAGGATCTCTATTTGTAGATCCTCTCTATGATATAAAATTCCACAACAACACAAGTGAAGGCTCTGAAATAAAAATCTGAAATGTGATATAGAAAACAAGTGGGGGCTCACCCTCTATGTTGGTCTGGTGTTTGAGTGATGAGGGCTCGACCCACCACTGCAGAGAAAAATGGGCTACCTCTCCGGTGCACTGGCTCAGCAGCACACTGCCGCCACCAAACAGAACCCGCTCCAGCTGGGCAGAAATGAGAGAAACATACAGGGACAATGTTCATAAATTTACAGCTTTGCAGACAGAGCTTTAGTGTGCATTTGACACAAAACCACACACACACACACACACACACACACACACACACACACACACACCTCCAATAGCTCGCTGCCCTCCTGCAGTCCACACTGCTCAGCTGGGGAACCAGGTCTTACATGGCTGACAAAGATCCCTGTATGGTTGCCCCCGACTATTGTAACATCATCAGCTAGGCTGGCTCTTCCACATTTCGGTGAGGTGGGGGGACTTGAAGATGGAGAGAGGGGGGCCATCCTGAGAGATGGTGAGGGAGGGTGGCAGTAAAGGTGGCAGCATTTTAGATGTGGTTGGGAGCAGTTCACAACTAGCAGAAAGACGATACTTAATAACTTCATTGCCGTTATCCAATATCACAATGTTTTTAGTGCCAATCATTGCGAGGCTGCAAAACTGTGGAGCTGTACCCTAAAACACTGGGGTTGGGTTTGTGTGGAGGGACTGGAGGCAAGTTGACCAAGTCAGGAGGGAAGAGATGAGAGTGCAGAGAGCTCCAGGAATCCCACACGGAAAGCTCACTCTGTTCACCTGAAAAACAACAGATAACATCATCAGTTAAACTTACTGTGTGCTACAAGGTTTGTTAAGGACTGGACGTGGGTCAAATCTATATGGTTTATATGGTTTGTTTTAGGCTATCTAGATGCCAAACGGCTGGTGTGTGCCACAGAAGATGATACAGTAATTACCAGACAGTTTAGGCAATCATTTGAAAGTGATGATAGCTATAGCTATGACTGATAGCTTGAGCCTGAACCCGATTTGGCACATTTTCATTTTGTTTGTATTACACAAGATTGTAAAGAATGATCATGTGAGACACAACAGAATCAAACATACCAGTGGGATTATCATTCTCATCACTGCCCCAGGAGTCCAAGTCAAACCTTGTCATTGGAGAAAAAAGATACATTAACTAACTGGGAAAAGGTGAAGAAATGTGTTTGGGAGCAGGGTGAACGATGTTTTGTGAGAAGAGAATTGCAGGGCTGGTGAACTCACTCAGTGTTGAATCGACGGTTGATGGAGTTCATACAAGGAGGGAAGGGGAATGTGGAGAGCCTATTTATTTCCTTCTCATCGTTCTCTGTCTGAAGGATTAGAGGCAAAAGACGATTCAGAGCAAAAGACACAAATCAGTCAAACAGTATGTTCACATCTGAATTCGATGTCAAACTCTCTCTCTCTCTCTCTCTCTCTCTCTCTCTTTTTCTTTCTTATTCTCGTGTGTTGTCAAAGCGAGTTGTGGCACTCACCGATGAAAGGAGATTCTCCTCTGAGTTGGACCGGGAATCTGAGTAAAGAATATTTAAGTGAATAAAGTATATTTGTCTAAATACTTGAGAATGATCTTCCAGCTGTCAATGTGCACAACGTACCCTCAGAATTGTCATTGGCTTGGCCTCTAGAGGTCTGTGGTACAGAAAAGACAAGCAGCGACATGACCTCATGGTAACAGAGAGGTCTTGTGGTGTACAGGTACTAACATGCTAATAGTTACGTGAGCATCTGTGGAAACATCTCACATCTTTCAGCACTACAATAATGAGATCCCAGACTAGTTCAAAGAAATCTACGTCAGCAAGTCCTTCCATGCATAGCTCTTTACAATGGTGGCATAAAAAGACATGTCCTTAATACAGTTAAGTGCCTTGGAAATGATCCCTACCAATATACAAGGGAAGGGTTACAGTACACAAACAACTGGGCGAACTAGTACTACCAGAGATTTTCATTTTAGGATCCTAAGCGCATGATGACATACTAAATGAGCAGTTATGAAGAAAAAGACAGCATTACATGTTATGGCATGCACCCCAACAATGGGCACCAGTAATTCTGCTTTTAATCAGGACTGATGATGATTCTCCTGTAGCTGGTGTGAATACGATAATAATGATGGTAACCATGGAGACGGAAGCAAGCCCTGACCTTTCGTAGCAGCAGGTGACTGCCATTGGTTTGTGGGCTCAGGTCCAGGCCTAGGGAACAGCAGGGGCCATAGCACTGGTCCTCACTGCACAGAGACAGGTGGGACTGGGGCACACATGAAGGGAATATATGTATGAAATGGTGTGGAAGAGGAGTATAACTTTACACTGGAAAAACAAGTGCAACAGGTGACTGAGACTGCATTGGTGAGGCAGGGCTGTACTCCTGTACTAACTCACACAGTGCAGGCAGGGGCTGCTCTGCTCCCTTTGCTCCCTGTTCCTCTCCCTCTCTCTCTCCAGCTCCCTCTGCTGCTGCTCCAGGTTGGCCTGCAGTTCGGCGATGCATTTACGCAAACGGTTCTTATCCAGCAGACAGTCAGTGTACTCCAACTGCAGGCTGTCCCGACTACGCAGAGCCTGGAGGAAACAAGAAAAGGTAGAGAGGAGAGACAAAGTCGGCATGGTGTGAAAAACAATTTGGGCAAATAGGTTGGATCTTGCCAAGCGCAGCTTTAAAAGGAAAGATAAAAAAGGATATTTGGATAAATATAAAATATATTGTAAAACATACTCCAGTATAATCCTGCATTTCAGTATTAGAATTATTACCTTAGATAATTACTAGTTTAGAGGAAAAGAAAATTTGGGGTGTTGGTCTAGGACATCGTTTGACTTATAGACAAACTGCACACACTCATTAAGTTGCTGACCATTTGAGGAAGAGGAAGAGGTCTGGCCTAGGCTCAAATGTCCAGGGCTGATTCAAACTCTAGCCCACAACACGCACCTGGTCCCTTTCCTTCTCCAGTTCCATGATCTGGTTGAAGTAGGACACACTCCTCTTCTGCTCAGTCTCCCAGTCCAGCTGGAGCGTCCTCACCTTCAGCTGCAGCTGCTCGCACTGAGACTCCAGCTACACAACATGATTACAACCTCTATTCAAAGGCAATACACTAAAGTTTCAAGTTTACAGTGGAACAATAAACTATGAAATTGAAGCATGGGCTTTGCAATGAGTCAAACCTTTCAACTCTTGATTAAAGTTGAAAATACAATGTTTAAGGTTTAGGATAGATGGTAAAAATCACTTCAAGTTCACCTTGTCCCTGTGCTCCTCAGTGGCCTCTAGCTCCCCCTGTAGTCTGGTGATGGTATCACCAAGCTCCTGCCTCTGTTCAGCAGCCTCCCTGCGGTCCTGTTGCAGGATGTCCATCAACGCCTGTGGTAAACAACAACATAAACAACATTTTTCACAAACGGAGAGAAAAAGAAATGTGGTTCATTATGACGCAAAAGAGACAGTTTCAAAAGTACAGTTTGATGAGGAACAGTGCAGAATTAAAACCACACTACGACACCAGAAGCAGGAACTGAAGAGTACCGTTGGATTCTTGGATCCCAATTTTCAAGAAAGCAATCTACCGTGGGAGAAGATGTCATGCCCACAGGGAGGAAAGGTAATGTCTCACCTGAGTTCCAGTATTTCCAGCTTTCTCAATATGATGCAGAGGTTTGTCAGGTAAAGGAGGCGGATAACCGTTTACACTGCTGGAGACCAAACTGTTCCTTTTGACTGACATAGCATTAGCTGGAGCACTGATGGTTTGTTTCTCTGCCTCCACCAATCTGGACTTCAGCTCTTCTACCTGTATGGAGAAATGGCACAGCACGCATAAAGAGATACCCTGACACCAGGCTCTTGCCATTTTGTTGTAAAATAGTTTCTAGATTGGTAATTCAGTCACCTAAAACAGACGAACACATTAATTTTCAACTAACAGTATCCATAGGCTTCAGCGAGGAATGCTTACAATGCTGAAGTCTTACAATGCTGAAATTGGTAAAATGAAGTGCCCCCAAGCTGTGTTAAGTGAGGTGAGGAATATTAACAGACTAAAATTCAGTATCCTTTCAAAACTTTGAGTAACATATCAAACCATCACGATAAGACATTGTGGCGGACTGGAGGGAGGGTGGGGGGAGGCTTAATTGGATCCAGGAGAGAGGCGAGTTAGTGGACTGCTTCTTTCCTGGATCCGGTACCAGCTGCAGCCAGTTGGGACTGATTGCAGCTGGGGCCTTTTTAACGTGTGTGTGAATGTGAGTGTGAGAGGGACGCGCCAGTGTGAGAGGCTGGCGGCGTGTATGCGGGAGCCGGCGGCGATCGGGAGGATCGAGGGCCGGCAGACCGGAGGAGCGGAGAGCGAGCCAGCAGCAGCCGCGTCTGAGCGGGGTCCGCGGCTGGAGTGCCGGGACGGAGGCGAGGGCGCGAGCTGCGGGACGGAGTGGGAGAGCGCGCGTCTCCCTCCGCGGCGACAACCGACGGAGGTCCCCGGGGGTGCAGTCGGGAGCCGCCTGTAAGAGCTGGTGACAGTCGGGGTTGGGGCGGGATGCCCCTGCAAGCCTGGCAGGCTGGCCGGCTTTGGGGTTCCGCGGCTGACCCGCCGGGGAGGACTGAGGTGCGTCGGCGGAGGGAGACGGCGCTACCAACTGCCGTCAACACCGGGGCCAGGTTTATTGTTGGTGAATAAACGGCCCTGCTGGCCAATTAACTCTCCCCTGCCTATGTCTCTGTCTGTCACGGACCCCGGTTATGTGGCACCTTGCCACAGACATGTTAGGACATCTAAAAACATGAGTGCGGGCTGTACATCTGGATAAACAACCCAGTTTTAGTTCTGCAAGAAGATATGTGGTATCAACACAACCCCTTTTCTTCCTTCCCTACTTTTATTTCGGTGGTTAAGAAGATCCCTGGCAGGGTCAATGCATTTATCTGACACCTCTACTATTTGTTATTAGGAAATGAGCCCGAGCAGTCACATTGAATCCCCAGATTTACAGTCATACTGCACACAAGGCTCCATTATCGAAGCATTGTCGAAATAATGCAATGTTTTATTTATATCACCTTCTTTTAGATCAAGATTTATCCAGAAATACTTGCAACCAAGTGATGCATACTTGGTCAACATGTTGTGACAGGTCACTAAATACAAAAGAGAGACAGATACCATCTATACAGAATGCCTGAACTGCTATCAGTTCTCCTCTAGCAGCTGCATGCCTTGTGAACACTTGTGTATGTGATAGTTTTTTCTTACATCCTCAGACAGCTCTTTTCTCCACCATTTTCACAGGTGAGTTGAATTACACTGCAAATGAGAATCCACTTCCTCCAACAAAATTAAAGCAGCATTTTAAAGCTTGGGGCAGCAATAGCCTACAAGTTGGGAAGCTTGTGACCAGATGATAACTGTTTAGAATCCCTGGATCGGATGAGATGGGTGGGTGGGGAAAGGGAATAACTAATCCTCTGCCTTCACTCCGATAACAATGAAGTGCCCTCAACTGTTCCAGTGCAGTTGCTCAGTGACTAACAGTAAAAGACTGATTGTAGTAGACGGCCCCCAGCCTACCAGCTGAATGTGAAACAGGAGCATACATGGAGAACATGCTGTTAATCTTCCTAGGCAAATTCAATTACAAATCAACAAAAAGGTAAATTATGTTTAAAATGTACAATTACTTTACAGTCAGATTCTCCATCTTTACCTGCACCTACATACCTGCCTCAGTAGCTCTCTCTCATGTGTGGAGGCCTTGCCTTGGTCTTCCAGGGCCCTGGAATATTTCACAGCCTGCTCCAGGTGCCTGTCCTTCAGCTTGCCCAGCTCTCGACTGCCAGACTCCCAGTCCTGACGCAGTCTTGGGTTCACATAGGATTTCAATACATGCATTCTGTTATTACTTTGCATTTATTCATTTTTGTGCAATACTTATTTTTTTATTTTATATTTTTTTATTTATTTTTTATTTTTTATTTTTTATTTTAAATCTATGGAGTTTTCTATGGAGTTAGAATGAGTGATTATCGTTCATGGATTCCCTGTTGCTCATCTTGTTATTCTTTCATCAAGATGTTATATCAGCCTAAATCACAAAGTGGGGCTGCAACAGAAAAAAGGGTCCCATCCCTCCTAACTGAGACCCTGTAGATTCTGTAGATTCACCCTGTTCGCTCAAATGAAACTCTGGTGTCGGGTATGTACACTGGTGGGAAATATTTTCTGCCCACACGAAGTGACTGATTTCTGGGTATTGACGTATTAACTCTTGCTGCCATTTGGAGCTGCCAAGTTGCCTACTGCAGCTTTAAGAAGAAGATGCTGTTATGACTCCTTTTTTTTATCCTTTTTCGGTCTTTCTTCACTGTGAGTAAATGTTTCACAGAGCCTGCAGCTAATGCCATAAGAATCCTCGTACACAATAACAGTCCTGTGTGATGCAAGCTTGGGAGGAACAAATAAACAAAATAGACAAGTTAGACAGACCTCTCCAGCTGCAGCCGGTCATGACGAAACTCCTGGGCTTTACGTTCAGCGCGGCTACGCTCATCCTCCGCCACCCGGCAGCGCTGGGATAGACGACGCTCACACGTACGGCTGGTTCGGAGCTGCTCCCTCAGTTTACGCACCTCCAGCAGCAGAAACTGAGTCAAAGCCTCTGGACCCTCCTCATCTGGGGGGAGACAGGTGGAGGAGAGAGGTGGGGGCTATTGGTTAAGGTAGGGAGAGGGTAATCTCACGTGCAAGTCAGAAAAGGAAGTTGTTTTCAGGAAAGGTGCATGGGTTACGATCGAAAGGAGAGAGTCACATAAGAGAAGGGTGGCGGAGGAATACTGAAGATTGGTAACAGAACAGAAGTATATCCAGTGTATACCGATACACCCAACCAACCACCCACCTAGATACCCTTCCACCCATACACCCAACATAGTCACATGCACAGTGACCCGTGCATACCCAGTATGAGGGAGCAGCGCTGTGTGGGCTGTTCTCCAGTCAGCTGGGTGTATTGCTCTGGGTGGTAGAACTCCAATGATTCCATGAAGGCCTGGAGACCTCGCTGGCCCTGCCCTCGCAGGATGTCGAGCAAACGGCCTGGTAAACATCAGAGAGAATAAAGTATTAGTATGAAAGATTGCATAAGCTTCCCTGGCATGTTCAGTTGTGAGCATTTGTGGAAAATTAACAACCGGATGCACAGTTGTGTCAGCATTTTGGCATTGTAAATTAGCGTAGCTGACACAGGCTAACCACAAAAATGCAAGTGACTATCAGTTGCCCTATGTAGTTACATAGGTATTTTAAACATGATCATGACGAATGACTAACACTAGCACTACCGCAATGGGAATGGAACAACAATAATATGAACTTGGTATTAGCCAAGGTGCTTTTCTTCATCCCCTCTTTTTTTAACATCATCTCCCCTTCATCTTCTTTCACTCCCCATCTGCCTTCTCTCTCACTCCTCCACTCCCCTTCACTCAGCAATGTCTTTCATCTCACTCTCTGTCTTTAGTTCTTCCTCCCTCTGTCTCTCACTACTTTGTCAACATTTATCATTACCCACCTGTTCTTCTCAGACAACCCACTGTAAAAGCATTCACAAATAATACCAATGGGGTTTAAAATGTTTTAAAAGTTTAAAATGTATGCCATAAAATTTTTAAGTAATTGATTTATTGGCTTAAATGACCTTTCTATTGTCGTCTGTTATCTCTCTCTGTCCCCTCTCGCCTTTTCTTTTCTCTACCCTTCTTCCCAATCCTCTCACCGGCCTTGCTGATGCGCAGAGGGTACTGCGTGGAGTTGAGCACCTCGTCCTCATCCTGTTCGTCGAAGACCTTGCACTGGCGCAGATACGGGGTGAGTTTGGCCGGGTGGAGGATGCGGGTGAGCTGGTGTCTCACCTTTTCCACGCGGTCCCACAGCTCTTCACAGTGCTCCTCTGACCAGGGGGAAGGGGCACGTGCCTCCTCCTGAGCCATGTCGTAATCCTCCACCCAGGCTGTGATACCTGTAAGAGAGGGGAAAAAGTCATATTTTTATTTTTACACTTCACGAGATTTGAGTGCAGAAAACGCAGCGGTCACCCAGTTAGAAAAAATATTTTGCTGTGTAGAACCGATGGAAGAAAAATAGGACGTAATAAAAAGAGGCCTGTACACTGAGGAAGGCCGCAGAGCTGAAATGTCTGTGTTGCGCATTACAAATAGAGACATCTGGAGATGAAGTGAGTCCCAACAATGTTTTGTTACTGTGGGTCATTTTTCTTCTTCTATTGTCAAGGACACTTCAACCCCAAGGGCCAGTTTTGCAGACATGTATTAAGTCGAGTCCTAGACTAAATATTCTTTCCTGTGGAGGATTCCATGTGTTTTTGTCTGGGACTAAGCTTATCTGTGATTTTTAAACAATCACAGTCCTCCAGCCATTCTGCAAAAAAGATTAGACATCAGAAGCAAACATATGAGGTGTTTCAAGTGCACTGGAAAGACATGCAATTTTTTTCAACCTCAGTTAAAATGCTTTAGTGGTGATGATCATCTTCATCGAACACTTAAAATGAAGAAGATCAGGAATGGATGTAAAACTTTAGAGCAGCAATCTAGATGCAAAAACTAATTACTTGGGTATGGTCTGCTGCACAGTGTGGGAATGAGAAGAGGGAAGTCTTACTGGAAGTCTTCCAAGGAATGCTGAGTAGGATTTGCTATCTACAAAACACCAGTCTGAGTGATTCATCATTTGACCCACTGACAGTGGAAATTAAGTGAAAGCCAATACATCTACGTGTGAATGGACTTCTTATATCGTATTTAGCTGGTGTAGGTAGTGAGTTTATATAACAGCAGCCAATGATTTCGACATAATTTTATTGATATAGAGCAAAGGGTCTGCTGTTATGAGGGTCATAAACTATAGTGGGGAGGACACTTTGCTGGTCAGTGCTCACTGTGTCTCAGAGCGCAGGAATGAAAATACCGGCATGACTCATATCACACACCTAAAAACACAGCAGGGATAGCAGACAAAGACATTCTCAACCCCATTCACTTTGCCCTGTGGGAGAGACATACGTAAAGGGGACGACATAAGGGGGAAAGTGAACAAATCTATTGTTACAGGAGTTTATGAGTCATGTGCATTTCTAAAATAATATATCGAAATGAAAAAATAGAATGACATTTTTCATATAAACGTAATAGTAGTAGTAATAGCAGCAGTGCTTTATTGATCCTCCAGTGGTCCTTTATCAATACCATAAGTGATACAATGGCAGATTAACTGACCCAGAAGAAGCCTTTGAGCGGATCAAGGCACACTAAAATAACACAAGCCCTCCAAAGCCTGGTTCATTTACAGACAGAATCTCATTTCTCTTTATTGTGGCTTCTAACAAACTACGCAAAATGCAGGCTCCAGTCACAAGTTCAGCCAGTGCCACTTCTTTCTTATCTCACTGCAGTCTGAAGTATGACACAATGATCATGTCACATTATTAACTGGCATTTATTGCTTCTTAATATTTTTAGCTCTTACACGAACATCTTTTGCAAAGCCCATCCTCATAACCACCAGTAATGTACACTGTTTATCAGATATTAACCTCATATCATTAGCTAAACCTTCAAAGTGGGTAACTCAAACATCCCTGATTTTGGAACATATTTGTTTTAAGTTTAACTATTTACCCCCATGGAGAACTTAAATGCCCCTCACTCTTGTCTGAGCTATTCAACAATAATGAGAAGTAAGTGCCCCCTAGTCTCTGCAGCTGATCAGCTTTCTGGGTTAGCAGGCAGGCTGGGGCAAGTCTGGATGCTCAGGAATCTCTGTCATTATCCATCTCCTCCTGGTAAATAGTCTGAAATGTGCCCTGCGATCATGTGATTAACACTTTTCACTTTGCATTGTGCCACAGATTTTACTTAAAACAAATGATAAATCGTTCCCAAATGATAAATATATATATTTATCTATTTGAAAAAAGTGGCACCTTTGTTTACAAAATGATTGATACCAAACAATTAAAACAAATGAAGAAATGAATGTACTTGTTAAAGGATAGTGGAATCCTTGGTTGACACACTTTTACACTTTTACAGACTGGATGCTCTATATTCTATAATAAATGATTTCTCCTAAATTTTACTTCTACACATTTTAAGAAAACCGTTTGCGCATTATGTGGAAGATATCCGCACATGATCAGCCTATGTGAAAGTAAATTACTGCTCGAAGGAGGCTTAAATCATTCTTTCTCGATAGCTGTCTGGCTAAACTCCACAGACAATATTTCATTGTGTTGAGGTAATCTGTGAACCTGCACCTTATGACTGATAGTACACCAGCAATAGGCTGTATATAATGCCTAGTTACAGTAAGAAGGTGTGACGGGTGCGACAGTTCCAAGTCTGTCAAGCATCCCCACGCCTAGAGTTTTACTACAACATCAATTCAAACAGTGTAAAAAAAAAGAACTATCGTAAACTTACCAGTCATGTTCTCCAACCTGCCTAAAATGTGTATTGAAGATGGGAATGAGCAGTAGAAAGCAATCCTACATCTCACTCAAGTCCACAGAGACAAACGACTCGGCGGATCTGTGGACGTAATAGTTAAAGTTACTGTCTGAGTGTGCTACCTGTCCGGAGAGCACTAGGGCGCACACTTTCTTGACGCACACCTTAGCGCACTGGTTCTCCTCCTCCACCAACCCTCCAATCAGCATGCAGCAATAAAAGTCCCAGATGTCACCGGTACACAGCTGGCCTGCCTCTGTCTGCACTTCCCACTGTTTAAGGGAGGTTTGATCTTGCCTTGGCAAAAAGGCAATCCATGAAGATATTTTATTGAGGTGATTGAGACAGTTGTTGACAATTAAAAATAAAATACACACACCGTTGTTTTTAGTAAGAGCATACAAAAACAACAATGAACACATTTGATCACATTTCTGCAGCCCCTTTTATTTATCAGCTTCCCTTGATCATGAGATGTTTCCTGTATATTACTACGTCACCAGATGGCGCAATCCACCCACCCACAGCCATAGCGCAAACACAGCAAAAACATTCACTGAAGTGAGCAAAAAAGCAAAAGATTAGTCATCATTCAATTCTCACAGCAGCTTTCCTTTAATTTCTTTTAATATGTTTTGCAATGGGGACTGAGAGTGTCTCAGCAGTAGGTAAAGGACTGACTCACCGTGCTACTCTGAACTCTGTGACTCACTCCCTGTGCTTCCCTGGAATGGGTTGAATAGCAAGTTAGGGTACGTACCACTCTCTAAAACTACTAGAGAAATGGTCTCGTTTTTAGGGGGTTATTCCCTTGGGGAGAGGGCAGGTTAGTCATCAGTGCTGCCAAGGAAGATCTGCCTGATTCAGTGTACCACAACACAATGACACATTGTTTCACCCCCACTATCCTTTCAGGGGCGTGTATGGCTTCAGTAATTAATAGGGAAAACTAAATGGGATAACTGACTCATCATTTGGAGGTAAAAATACCATGAACTTTCTCACCGACGATAATGGGATTACCTTGGAAACAAACACAATAGGCAGTTTAGAGGTAGAACAGGTAGAGACGTGCATCTTGCATGTAACAGAGAAAATTGAGTCTAGTAGTGATGATAGGTAAACTAGTGTGATGATCAATAGATACTCTGCGACAGCACCAAGTCATAGTAGGCAGGTGAGACATAGATTGGCTGTTTTTTCTGAATAAGCTGTCTGAGTATTGAAGGGTGACTAAAAGTATCTAGTTTGTTTTTTTGTACCATAATGAAGGTTTCATTCCAAAATGAGGTATCGATTATTATAATTATTATATATATTTATTATAATTACTGCCAAATTTAAAGCAAATTACTTTTTGGGCAGCCTTGGTTAACAAAGTCCTTGGTTAACAAAACAACCCTTTACAGAATAAATGATTCCTATTTTAGATTTACATTTTTTTTTTAACAAAGTGCCTTTATAACGTTTTGGAAATGAAGTCCTCTTTTGTACAGAATTATAATAAAGGCAGCTGGATGTCTCTGTGAGACCATGGTGATGGGGTGGGGGGTGTGGGGGGGCAGGGGATGTGTCTTTCAGTTACTGTCCGAAGGGAGACAGGAAATATGGGGTGCCCGGCAGAAGAATGTGTCTTTTTCTTGGCACACGGACAGGAAATGTCATGCTACCCTTCGTCCCAGGGCCTCCTTTGAATAAACAGGCCTGCTGCTGAGGGGGGCTGCACAGTACAGTATACCCACAATGTAAAGCAGATATCATGCAGGAGCGTTGTTTTCTTATATCCATACATTCGCTTCAGGAAACATGACGCTTTTCTTTCAATATGTTGAAGAAAGATGCTCTCTAAACCTCCCCTGAATAAACAAGCCAGTAGTGGCTGGGTATTCAGGGTTTCTTGTGAGAGAATAGATACCCAGACTTGTTTGTGCCACACAAAGATAGCACTGACAGCATCATTTCATATTACAAGCTCATTGAAATATCATTGGCCTGCAAAATCAGTTGAACAGGATTTACTGTAAGTATGATCTTATCTAGCCATGAACAGGAAGCATGCATGATTTCATGCAAAGCTGAAACTTTTTTATCTGCTAA
This sequence comes from Hoplostethus atlanticus, assembly GCA_034670405.1. NCBI lineage: Eukaryota > Metazoa > Chordata > Actinopteri > Trachichthyiformes > Trachichthyidae > Hoplostethus > Hoplostethus atlanticus. The sequence goes on along the minus strand of JAXDDX010000022.1, from coordinate 2,064,315 downwards.
TTAATTTTGAATGTTTATGTCCATCGATATCTGTGATATTTACAGACAGAAAACAGATCATAAATAACTCTATTTGAGTTTATATCTTAAATCTTGCTATCATTCTCTCTTTGACTGCCTCGCCGTCTGTCTGCCTCTCTCTTTCTCTCTCGCTCTCGCTCTCTCTCGTCCTCTTCATCAGCCTCTCTTGTCCACCCTCTTCTTCTCTCTCTTCCTCTCTTCCTTTTGCTCTGTTTCTTTTTCTTTCTTTTTCTCAGTCTGTCATGTATCCTGTCTTCCCCCCTCTGCTTCTTCCAGAGACAGGCCAATCCATCCTTTAACTGCCCATCATGGGGGGGGGTTGTCTCTGAGGTGACAGGGACACAGAGAAGCCATTGATAGCAGCACTGGACCCCACAGCTTGCAAGTGCTGGAATGTGTCAGATCCTGACAGCTCAGTCACATAGAAATAGATCTTTCAGAATTCATAAAATCTGACAATACACTCACATTTTTTATTCACATTAAAATTGTTTTACTTTTGCACTGCATTTGCATATTTCTGTACTTTTGTATAGCTTTATATATTTTTTATTGTTTATTTTTATTATTCCTATAGTAATTACTATTATTAGTGTTATTCTATGTCTTGGCTGCTGTAATCCCCCCCGGGGATTAATAAAGTACCTACCTATACCTAGCTACCTACATTTTAGGCATTTGGTTGATGCTTTTATCCAGACAGACTTACAGTGAGTGAACAGGTGTGGGTTTAGTATCTTTCTAAAAGGCATTAAGCTGTTGATATTCACATTTGCTGTTGCAGGGATTAAAACCTGTGACCTTTCTGGCATGGGATGGAGTTTCCAACCACTAGGCCACCCTGCCACTCGACGGTTAGTACCAGGAGCTGGAGAGGCGGTTGGACGATTTGTTTTTAGCAGAGAACAGTTACAGTTGTGATCCATCAACCTCTGGGCCATGGGCACGCTTCCACTGTGCCATTCTACTAGACGTGCATTTTAATAGTAACAGGGAGCTAAATGGGTGGGACTGAAAACCATCATCACTGTGTTTTGTGGAATGAACAAGATTCTTGCAATTGCTCTTCATATTCCTTATGTGACGAGTGCAATTGTGTATTTGGCATGAGTGGTGCAGAGATATTTTCTTCCTGACATGCAAGAATGTTCAGTACAGGCATGGATGAGTTTAATACGGCTTCACTTACAACTGTTCTTCTCTGACAACATGCAACACCACTCACACAGGAACAGCGTCTATGGATTTCATTTCTGTATTTGTTCCAGTCCGGTCCAGCCCAGCACACAACAGCCTTGGCTCTTCACCCAGCTGCTGACCCCCCATGGCCCCATCTCTGACTCAAGCCTGGCAGCTACCATGCCCCAGTAGAATCAACCCTTTGTGTCCACAAAGAATGTGTCTTTTCTCACTTTTTTTTGGGAAACAGAGGCAGAGAGAGAGAGAGGGATGGGGGGCATGAGTAAATGAGACAGTTTTAAATCTTCATCAGTGATTTATGCTCCCTTTGTATTCAGGATACCGTGACAGAAGCTTTCACTATTGATCAGGGTGGAGATGCTCTACCCTCGGTGCTTTTTACCAAAATTTGTGATTATAATAAGTGAGAAATAGGGCGTCCTGATGGCTCAGTGGTCTAATGCACATACCATGTAACTGCGACATCTTGGGTTTGAATCTGGCCCGGGACCTATGTTGACTGACTGACAAATAAAGGCAAAATGCCCCAAAGAATTATGTAAAAGTGAGAAATAAATACCATGCGCAAATGAAATTTAGCCCTAAACCTCTCCATTTATGTATACTTGTAAAGAGGGAGACTCATGCTAAAAGGCCCTGTGCTATGCTGACAAATATAACTTGACCTTATAACGCGACCAAGACAGCCACTCGTGGAGTATGTAGTAATCATCTCTTTATTTATACCTCTTGAATTATGTCATGTATGGCAGCACCATTGTGGCTCTATGTGATCTTGTAAATGCCCCAGTGTTATGTGGATAACACCATGCAATTTCCTGTTTTAAGATGTGAAGACAACATCAACAACACTAAGAGGCACCCAAAGGGTCACAATCTAGAGGGGGAATTCTTCTTTAAACAAACAAGAGGCCATCGAAAAACAATTTATTTATTTATTTTAACCCTGCAGAATAGCCTTTCACTTTGAATTAACTTCCATGACTTGTGGTATGAAAACTTTTACGTAACCATGCCAGATAGGTTTTCAGTGGAGAGCAGCATGGTCTCTCTGTCTGTCTGTCTGTCTTGCTGTTATACTTGTTCAGTGGTAAAAATAAGGATTTACTGGCAACAAAGTAATCCACATCACTGGACCCCGCCCAGACAAACATGGAGGACGTAGGAAAAGGCACCGGAGGAGGAACTAGGAGAGGAAGAGAGAGGTAAGGGATTCATGATAAACAATATCGGCAGGCCAGTTAGCCTACCGTGCTGTAACCATGACAATGAAACAACAGTGTTTACTTTTTATACAGCAATCTCTTCCTTCATTTAGTCACATCATTGCTGATTTGGTGAAACTCCTTGAACGTGTCACATTGTGTTGAGAACTGACTGGGTTCATGAAACTCATGAGGAAACAGGATGTTTTGGACAGAGGTGACTGAGACTGTGTCACTGCTCCGCTCTGGTATCGGCTGGGAAATACAGAGGGAACAATTACAAAAACAAACCGATCTTGTTATGAGACACTATTAAACATTCTTGTCAAGAGAAAATACAGGGACATAGTTCACACAGTTGTTGTAAAAAACCAGCAGCAAGCTTTCAACATCTTGGGAAAGCAGAGTTAGGGGGCACAGAAGTGTGAAAGGTTTTGTTAATGCAGTGAATCAATGAGTAACATATGGACTCACTGGGACAGCCTACAGCACTTAACCCTCAACCACCCCGGTGCTGGTTGAGCAGCTGGTTGTACTGGGCAGCACACAGGTGGGAATGTGTGCATGACTGTAATCCCCCCTACCCCTGCAACTACGCCCCCCAGGCTGTTACTGGAACTAGGAACCTACTGGTAGTAATAATAGTTAGAGAAGCAGGTTTGTTGGTTTGATCCCTGGACCATCTGGGTGGGGAAGTTAAACCAGAAGCACTCTCCCGCCCCTCAGCAGCTACTTTTGAAATACACTTTAGCAAGGCACGTAACCCTCAACTATTCCAGTGGGAGCTGCTGGTTGCACTGGGCAACCCTCCCAAGTCCTGCAACTACTCTGTAAATACAAGTTGTTCTTATTGAATTGACCTAGTTGAATGAGAGTTTAATAAATAAATAACATGATGAGGCCAACAGAAGCCACCGGAGATCTAAAAGAACTGGCTGGGCATTAGAGACTAAATGAAAGCAGTTTTCACACACCAAACTCGTTCGGCCGTGTGTTTTGCAGATCTGCTAGGCATGCCAAGGCCTTCCTCAAACCACGGAATACTATACAGAGGTCTGGGCATGGAGCTGTGGGCAGCAGAACAACAACATCCACAGTGATGTGTTTTCCATCCGGTTGGCTTGCCTACCACAGTAGACAGTACTGAAATGCACAGTAAAAAAACAGGGATATTAGCATTAGTGGTTCAGGTCTTCTGGCCCTTGGTGGAAATATTAGAACACATTTATGTCCAAACAATTCCATTTAACTCTAAATCAGCATAGATGCACAAGTAAAGAGACAAATCTAACAATATATGAGACACATAAACCACACATGCACATACCTTGCGCGTACACGTATTCATACTTTGCCTGTTAAAGTCTGTGTTAACACTTTACTTCAATTGTTGGTAATAACACACTCACACGCAGACACATGTTTTATGATTACATCATAACTGAATCAGAAAATGCTATAATACATTATTATGATGCTGTTATAAATAATATATTTACCACTGAGCCTGATATATTTTATTGTATATTTATTTGTTTATACCACACAAATAACCACATTACAATTACATCATCAGAAAATGTCTTAACACACTATAATGCATTATGAATATGGTATGACCAGGTTATGAGGCGGTTATAATGACTGTATTTACCACCTGGACCCATAGAGACCTATGCCGACATGTGACATGTATTCTTATTAGTGTGCCACAATGTCTTCTAAGTAATCAATTAACTCATCATATTATCCACATTGCAGTGAAATCAAATGATCTGTTATGAGAGTCATGAGAACTAACAATATGTATTTAAATTTACTGTGAGCTGTAAACGTCTTGTGGTATACTATACTACTAATGATCTCTTCATAAACTCATGATATTGCTTAAAGTCACATTTAGAGACACAGACACACACACACACACACACACACACACACAAACTCATGACTTTGTGGTGCCAATGTCAACTTGTGTCTGTGTCTGCTTCTCTCTCTTTCCCTCTCGAGGTTCGAGTTGACATTTGAATTATAGGGTGTAACATGGCTATCTAAATCTGAGCACCACCACACATATGAACTGCAGGCATAGACAGCTTTACCAACCGCTGTGCACCAATTTCAGATACACAAACAGTTTTAAAAATGTGTCTGCTGCTAACCACATGCTAAAAGTTGTGTTGAATGGAATAGGCTTAGATACAGTAATAGAACAAAGGTGTACGAGAGGATAAGGAGAGTGGTGACCAAGCAAGCCACACAGGACACTGACTTCTCATTCACTGCAGTGACTTCCGATTCATTCAACCAGTGTTAAGTGAGCTTTTGTTTGTGTATTGCGGCATGTGCACATGGACTTCTCCACATGTCTCCATACAAACAGAAGTTAGAGGTGCTAAAGAAAGACAAAATAACCACACACTTGAAAAATGATTGAACTGTGCCTTTGCTAATCAATCACAATGAACACGTTTCAACTATACAGCTTTTGTCTTCAACACTCCACACCTGCATATGTGCATATGTGTCATGCAAACATTTCAGCACATGTATGTACAGTATCTGGATGTCTATAATGCCCATGCATGCATGTGTCCGTGTGTGTCTGCACTCTTGTACCATGTGTGTATTTGAAATGCCAGATTTGGAGATGACACCCAGGGGTCATGGCCCTCAGTCACAGGTCAGCAGTCAAAGGTCACACAGGGACATTTTTCACGGCTCATGGCTGCCACACGCCTCTCCCACTCCTGCCAGATCACATTCCCTGGCTTTAGGGATTCCCTTTTTAACTGGCATCAACTAAACAAACACATGTAGAAAAAACATTTCTCATGGGAATGATAACAGAGTAAGATTTTGGATGTGGCAAGGCGATCATGTTGCTATTTCAAGCAGCTGCGTACAACAATATTTGTATCTATAGTCCCACAATCAAAATAGCCTGTTTCCATTCAAATATGTTGCAGGGTAATCCCATACGTACAGACATTTCCAAGATTATTTGAGTTTTGTTTGGAGAGTATTTCAGGAAAGTGGCCATGTTAGTTTTATATTAAAGAATACAGATGGGCATTCAGTTTAACATAAGTTTCGAACAGTATTTGACTGTTTCTCTGTCCAGATGTGTGCATGTTTTAACCATGACTATGTGCATGTCTGGGAGCACAATGGCTTGTTTCATACAATGCTCACCATCTCTCCCAGACATTATCTGTCTCCCCACCAGACAGACAATCAGGGAGCAAGGGATTAACCCACACCGAGTCCCTCTGACACGCACACATGACTCAAACTGAAATCCTCTGCTATGGTAACAGCAGAGTTCACTACACTTTCACTGATCCAAATGACCATTTTCTCTTTTTAAAAAAAAATGAATTGCAGCTTCATGTTCACTGTGATCTGCTTTGAACTTGTCACATGTTGTATGCACAGGCCTGAACAATATGAGAACAATGTTGGCATAGGATGGTTAAGAATGAGACTATAAATATTGTGTTCAACTCTTATGTGCATCAATGACAGGAGCCTTTAGAGAAGCAGGCTGGAAGGCTGCCAGTTCTAATCCCAGATGGCCCGAGCAATGCGGGTGGAGGGAAACCTACAGTTGAGGTGCTCTTGAGCAAGGCACTTGACCCTCAACTGCTCCAGTTTAGCTGCTCATTGACCAAAAGTAGAAGCCTGTGTTTGCACTGAGCAGCTCCCAAGTGTGAATGTGTGTGAAGCAGTGGGTTGCTGAAAAGAGCATGCATGCTTAGTCAACCGTCCCTGGCGCACAGGATGTCTCAATGAATAAGCAGTTTTCCTAACCTCCTAACCTGTCGCTTCTACCGTTGGCTCCTCTTTCAGCACTAAATTTATGGTTGGATTAAGGCTCAGTTTAAATAGTCAACAAGGAATAACGACCACGGAGGACTGTCAGGATACCTTGAGGGCGCAATACCGTTCCGGCCCATCAGTCAAGTCATGTTCACCAAAACACCTGACTCCTGAGACACGCAGAGGTCTATATTTAATCAGATTAAATACAAAAACAAAGGCGAACAACAGTGTGAACATCCCAGTGTGCGAGTGAGTGTCAGAGCTGAGTGTTTCAGTGTGTGTGTGTGTGTGCGCGCTTTTGTGTGTCTTCCTGCATTGGTGTCTACGTGTATTTGCATGTGTGTGTGTCCTTGTGTGTGTTCATGCTCTTTTTTCCTGTTGCAGCCTAGAAAACGCTGAGGACCGACACTACAATGGTCCATTGTCTCTGGGCCAAAACTCGGCTTCCTGGCGGGTCAGAATTCACGGAAACAGGGGTCCAAACAAAAACATTGGGGTCAACTTCAGCGTACCCCTTAACTCAACTCCTCCATATATCAACTCTTCACACACCTACATCCCCTCCAACCCATCGCCCCCCCACAACCCCTCCTCCAATACTGTATTCTCCAGGAACACATCTGGGTTTCATAGGAACCTGGAGTCTGGCCTGGATCTGTCCTCCAGACCGAGGGCTGGATTCACAAAACCTTCTTCTTAAGTGAAATTTTCTTCATAACTTGAAAAAAAGTTAAGAAACATTGATTTTCATCAAAATAGTATATATTTTCTTAACTTTCTTCCTATTTTTCTTCTTAAGGAAAAATAATAATAAATGATATTCTTGAAAGCAAAGTTCTCAGTTTTTCTTTAACTTTAAGATAAGCTTAAATTTAAAATTGTTGCAGTGAAAAGGTGATCCTCTAAATTCATTCATTTAAACACACATTTTAGACAATTAAGTACGTAATTCTAAGTATTAATAGTTTTACTTTCTGTATTTTAACGTCACAGTTTTTATTTGATGAATGTCTCATGAAACAAAGCTTGTGAATTACACAGTTACACTTAATAGGCCTTTAGCCAAAAGGCAGTAACAAATGTCTTTTGATGATTTGATGACATTTTGCATATTCTACATAGGCAAAGATGTTGCAAAACCCTAAAATAAAAAATGAAATAAACAAAACGTCATCATGCCCAAAAAGTGCAGAAACATTTTATGCCCCTTGCTCTATGTTGCTCTTGGCCTATGTGGCACAGTACAAATATTTTTTCATATTTTCTGGCCGCTGTGGGATACAGGGGATGTGTAACATGATTCAAGAACTATTTTCATACCGGCGGACACACAACAGTAATTCATCCTGACTGAAGGATGTGGTCCGTGGGCCTGTGACTGATATGCTTGGTGGCCCACCATGAAGATTGATGCTCTGGATGAAGTGGAATCGGCTCCAACATCACACAGAATCAGCACAACATCCCTCTCATGCTATCATATGACTTTATACAAGTCATATGCATTTCATTTCCAGTTTTTGACTGAATGTTTTTTTTACTGGATCAACCTATTTGGTCCAATCCTACTGCAATCTTGGAAAATATGTAATTTGCGCTCTTGCTAGTGCTGAAAAGTAGTGATGATAGCGATGTACAGTACACTGTTGAGTGCTGAATGCATTTGAGAGCCTGAAAAGAGTTAAAGGTTCTTGGCAGGCTCTTCGAATTGTGTGAAAGTCATTTCCTGTGGAGAAAACCTTTTTCTGTCTCAGAGACTTCTCATCCTGTTTTACTAGCACTCCTTCCTCTCTACCTCCTTCTCTTTCCTCCTCTCATGCATGCCCTTGAGCTTCGTTGTGTTGGAGCGTTTATCCTCTTTTATCGATGTTGGATCCAATCTCTCTCTCTCTTCTCTCTCTCTTCTCTCTCTTTCTCTCTCTTTCTCTCAAATCCAAATTTATCAGCCACCATTAACTAAAAAGTGGGTTTACACATACAGTACTGTGTGTGAAGTGTATAGTAGACCTAGATGAAATGTGATTTCACACAATAATTCAGAGAGACAACAATGTGCCTAACACAACGGTCACTGATTTCCTCTGTTATTGCTCTCTCCCCTGCTTTATCACTCCCTCTCCCCTCTGTTTTTCTCTCTCTCACTCTCACGTTCTCACTCAGAGCTCATCAAAGAGCGTCTGATGCTTTGCAGCTGTCGTCAACAGGAGCTGGTAGTCCTCCCAGACCCAGAGAAGATGATCCCGTCATTTCTCACATCTATCCTGTTGCAATGTATTCTCACAGCAATGGTTGTAGATATCACCCGAAAACATATGCACCCTTGAGGCGCACTATACTGATGCATGGCCAGCCGCATAACCTATCACTGTGTGTGTAGAAAAATCAAATAAAAGTAACTGAGGTTGCGGTTAGGCAACTAAAACAACGTGGGTTAAGGTAAGGGTCAAGGTCAGGATAAGTTAACACAACTAAAACAATTTTGTCAAAGTAAGGTTTTAGTCACAGAAAGCACTGACTCCTGTTTCACACAATTTTTACAATATCATACAAAATGACACTGCTTTACTTTCCGTAACTACAACTACGAACTTGATATAAGAACAGGCTGTCTCTTGGCCCACTCTTCTTCCCCTTTCCCCCGACTCCTTAACCTTCTCTCCTCCATCGACCCCACTCCCCTTTCCTCTTTATTCTTCCTCCCCTCAGTCTCCTCTCCTTCATTCCTCAGTCATTTCATCCTGTCTGCTGTTCCCGCCCTTTTCTCACCCTTCATGGGAAATTAATTTCTGGTTTAGTCAGGAAATTGATTTGTCTCCCCTGCTCCCCTCAGCTTGAACCTCAGGCTTCAGTTTTAAGGATCTCTGTCTTCTTTGCATCCAGAGGAATCTCTATTTTTTTTCCAGGACTCTTCAGCTGCTGCCAGAACCAACCCTTCCTCCAGTAGACGTTTAAGTCAAACCGCAGACGCAACCCTCGAACTCCTGAAACCCCCTGGAAGGCCAGATGAAAACTGCCATGCGAACGTGAAGTACCACTGTTTTGCATTTCACAGGGCTTGGGCTTCTGGTTCTGTGAGCTGATGAAAACATACTGCGATACTGAGTCAAGACAAACATATTTTGAAGCACTGCGTGTTGATTCTCTTTTGTGTTTTTCTTCTGGTGAATGTTATGTGCTCTCTGTGCTTGGATATCAGTTCCAGTACAAAACCACTGCCACACAGTAAACAGAAATGTTCCTATTTCCCTCCTGAAAGTGCTGAGCTGGTTCCATCAACGAGAATAATAAGTTTACTGTATAGTTGTAGCTACAGGGCAGCACTACTGGGGGCAGTTTGGGGTTCAGTAGGGACCCAAAATACAGCCACCCTTCAGTTACCAGCTCACAACTGGAAAACCCCCACCTGTTGTTGCAGATGTTATGGTTAATGGTCAGCCTCTCTATCCAGGCCAACCTCCTGCCTCAAGTTAGTAATAGTAATAGTAATAGTAATAGCAATAGTAATAGTAATAGTACTGGTAATGGTAATGGTAATAGTAATGGTAATAGTAATAGTAATAGTAATAGTAATAGCAATAACAATAGTAATAGTAATAGCAATAGCAATAGCAATAGCAATAGTAATAGTAATGGTAATGGTAATGGTAATAGTAATAGTAATAGTAATAGCAATAACAATAGTAATAGTAATAGCAATAGCAATAGCAATAGTAATAGTAATACTAATGGTAATGGTAATGGTAATGGCAATAGCAATAGCAATAGCAATAGTAATACTAATGGTAATGGTAATGGTAATAGCAATAGCAATAGCAATAGCAATAGCAATAGCAATAGTAATAGCAATAGCAATAGCAATAGTAATAGCAATAGCAATAGTAATGGTAATAGTAGTTGCAGGCTTGTTGTCATGCTCTGTTTCCATCGACTCCAAGTCCTGTGTGATCCCCCTTCACTCTGGCATCAAAGCTATCGTGATTCACTTGCCTCATAAACCAGTCAGCAGACACAAATCCAATCAACCACTTAAAGAGACCAACGATGCACTTAGCAATGTGCTCAACTCAACCAAGACGCAACGGCGACGCACCTGACCACATTTTAATACTCTTTTAAACTGCAAACACGCAACCAGATCAGATCTGACTCCAAGTATTTCAGCTGAACTGCTCAGCCATTTGATTACACACACACACACACACACACACACACACACACTCACTCTCACACACACACTGTGCTGGCATGCTCAATAAAGTGATGGAGATCAGTGTATAAGATGAAGACGTGATAGAGGGAAGGAGAGAGGGAGAAAGAAAGGCTGATGAGACCCATGGGAGCACTTAAAGGATCATATGTTAACAGTCTGCTTTAAGGAGCGGAGAATGGGTCATGGTTGATATCTGTGTGTGCTGTGTGTGTGTGTGTGTGTGTGTGTGTGTGTATCATGTCACTTACATGAGTTGTTTTAGATTAAATATCCAAGATAATGTCCTCATGTCATGCTACACACACACACAGCTTGGGAAAAGCAGGCCCTATTCAGAGAGAGAGAGAGAGAGTTAAGACCTTATGAGACACTGGGAAGCTCACACACACACACACACACACACACACACACACACACACACACAGGCTCATACAAACAAGCAGATAACACACATAACCACACATATACCCATATATAGCTACACACAAAGACACGTTGTCTGGGAACAATTGTTTATTATTGCAGCCCCCCCCTTTTTGTTTATCACAGCGGCTGCTTTCATGACCTCAGACTGACATGTGTACTCCTGTGGTGCTACTATTTGTCTTTTCTCTTCTTACTCTTGTACTTCCAGGTAAGCACAAGTGCGTGTTATCGATGGCTATCTTCACACCAGTCTTGATGCTCAATTCTGAATTTTTGTGTCAAACGACCCACATGTACAAATTAATATTTACAAGAATGTCTATCATGGAAGCTGGTGAAATTGTGGCCCAAGCGTTCATTTTAAGGAATATTTGCCTTGGAGGTCAGATGAGACTGGTGAAGATGAGGGTGAGGAGGCAAAAAAATGGCCAAAGGCATCACTGTAGCTTTCTGTGCATCTATTGCTGTCTCTTCTGGTAGTGTTTCAGTGCCTTGCTGAAGGACACTACAGCAGAGCAGATGCTTGCCAGTGGGGGGGGCTTGGACCTGGACCGTCCATTGGAAGGTCAATATCAATACGCTGCCCCAATAATACATACCAGCAAGCACAGGGAGGGATCTTTCCAAACCAATAAACCTCTTCTTTGTCAGAGATGAAATTGTCTAACTCACATGCATATGTTTGTATATCGCACACACACGCACACACACACAAACAGACACGCACTTCCCCTGCCTTTGGCCAAGTGGTAGCGCTGCACCATGACCTTCCAGCCTCTATCTGGCCTTGTTGGGGACGGCAGGGGTCAAGGAGTTTTACAAAAATAATCCCAAGCACTGACCAACTCTGGAACTTGGAAACTATTTCTTGCTGGTGCGTCCAGGCTGGCTTGGTGGAGTCTTAGGATCTTGTTGGGTGTGTATGCTGTTAGACTGCTAGACTGCTGGACATAACCTGCTCTTATATACCCCCCCTTAAGTGACCACCCCTCATCCTCTCTATTTGGCTCTGGCTTAATCGTTATCACCACTCTCTCTCTTTCTCTTAAACACACACACACACACACACACACACACACACACACACACACACACACACACACACAGAGACACAATCAGCACATTGTCTTCTTCCTGAAATGTTTCTTACATCTTGTCCAAGTTCACATCCTGCGAGTTGTTGGCGTCATTCAACATTGCTTACCTCATATTATATTATAATATTTAGTATATTTAGTGGCTCACTTTCCTGAAGGCCCACCCACCTCCTGCCCACCTCCTGCCCATCTCACTCCAGTCCAGCTATTTCTGAGCAGCATTGCAGAGTCGCTGCACCCCTGCGCTGCAACGATGTAACGTTAGACAATGTCCACGCGGAAACACACAGTAAATACTGTAACCCGGTAGAGGAGTTGGTTCTCCGCGTTTTCACGAAGGGAATACGTTTCAGGTTCATTTCAAGGTAGGTTTATTCAGAGAACTTGTTTTTTTAATTGTTTGATGCATGTCGCTTTGATTACGTCGCAAATCCCTAATGGCAGTTTCAGATTGCTTTAATGACATGTTGGCGACTTAACAGTGTTACTTTTAGCAAAGCGACCTTTTTTGTTGCTGTCTAATAATATGACTTTGCACTGCGGTAGAACAGCGGTAGAAAAGTGAGAAGTGTCACTCCACCTCGGGTCTCCTGGCTTTACAAAATGTTCGCATGCTCAAGTATATGCCTTTAAACGCGCGCGTGTGTGTGTGTGTGTGTGTGCGCGCGCGCGCATATGCCTGTGACAGACACTTTGCCTGAGATATCTCTCTGTGTATAGTTCTACTTTTCTTTCCCCTCTCCAGTCTCTTTCTCAGCATCCCCCAACTCTCAGCTACGCTAGTGTACAATTAGACAATGAGGTGAAAGGTCAGCCTCACTAAATGTCCTCTAGGGTTGTTTTGTTATTTGGGCATTTACGTTACGTCTTCTGTACCATGACTTCCATAGCTCAGTGGTTGACCTGATGCTGATTTGTGACATGGAAGCAAACCCCTCATATTCTGACAGGAAAAATGACAGTGAACTCTGTCTCTTATAGAAAATCATATTATTGGTGCATAGTGTTAGATCCTTTCAACCCCATAAAATGCAGCTTGACTCCAATGGGGAGGCAGTGAAACCCAAAACGTGATGGGCATAGTTGAAATCAATTGGTCACTGTGGTCCTCTGCTGATGCCAAAGAACAACTGCTGTAGAGGCACGCCAGGTCCCGGGTCGATGAGTTGGTCAGGCAGGGTGGCCTAGTGGTCAGAGAGACTGTCCTTCAGCCCGGGTTCAAGAGAGCAACACACTCAGTCCCTTCCCCCAGGAGGGGCGCTGTATATATATATTTTATTGCGTGATTTGCGGGTTTATACATTCAATCAACTGACTGAAGTAATGTAGACAGCAGTCATTGTTTAAAGCAAGTGAAGATTTGTCAGTGTCAATACACATCTGTTGGGGTTTTTTCATACTTGTGAAAAAGTGGCCCACTAATAAGAGATGCTTAATGAGTGATTTTGTCTGACTAACTCTTAAAGTCACAAGGAAATGGCATTTTGATGGTGGGTGTCTTGCTTCTGTAATGCAACATGTTTCCAGTTGAAACAGGATGTTAGGGCGGGGAGGGAGTTAGTGGCCGGGTTGGACCCTAACCTGGAGAATGACTTAGTGTTTTGTGCATAATCCTGAGGTCTCAGATTCTTCAAAAAGAATAATTTCCAGCCACCGGGACGCAACAATGGTGTCTTAGGAAAAATAATCAAGGTTTTAGGGGGTGAGGACCCAAAAATGCATCGCTGTACCATGTTGTCACTCATAGCTGAGGGGAAAAATCAGTCATGGCAATATTGGGTGGAATTTTTATGTCAGCCTACTGGCACACCATGACCTAACCACTAAAGGTACGCCCTTTTTTAATTTATTGTTAAATAAGTTTATGTTACAATATGGAGAATTAGCTTAAATGTGGAAAAGTATTTTTTTATTTCACTGTGACTTAAAGCTCTGCAGGCCTTGGGAGTCTCGTGGCCAGAGTCTGCCCTGTTGCACATCTATCACAAAGGCTTTTCAACACAAGAGTTCAGATCCAGAACAGCACTCTGTTACATTGCCACTCTTATGATTCATTAACCATGGCCTTTGTATTTATGTTTGCTAGGTGGAGGTTTGGAGAGCCATCGTTTCCTTATGCTCTTAGTTCAGTGGGGCTATTGAGATGGAATGAGTTGTGTTTGCACTCCACTGGTTCTCAGCCTCATTTTCCCTTTGTTGTGTTGACACAAGTCCCATACCAAAAAGAATTTATGCAACTGGTTAATGATGAAGTGGGCGAAGCTTAACCATGAAGATGGATTTGGTCGTTTGGCCCGGCTGTAGTTTTGCAATATTTTCTTTAGAATATTTGCGTCCTTTAAAAGAAGTCATTGAACTAGCCCAACAAATCTAGTGTCAAATCAATTTCGTCTTGAATGTTTGTCCTTGTGGGTTCATTTGTTGACTTGAAAGAGCGATAAAAGTGTGTGAGGGAGTCAAAGTGAAGTGCTTTTAGAATGAAATACCAGAAGTCACAATAATCAGATATCATACACAAAAGGAGACATAGTCATGGACTATATACACACACACACGCACACACACACACACACACACACACACACACACACACGCCATAAGGACCTGGCCAGCCATCAACTGTATTGCCACGTTGCAACAGTAGATCCTAGTAAACTGAGCGAATGTTGTATTTTGGAGTCATGTGTAATGGTCAGGGTGTTCTGACCCAAACCACAGTTTGCTGGTGCCGTGCTGTAAAGGGACCATGGCTGTCCGGTCCAGTGGAAACAGCAGCCTTAGAGCTGACCCACTGTGACAGAACATTGTGTGTGCATCTGTGTGTGTGTGTATGTGTGTGTGTGCATGAGTTTTTGTGCGAGCCACTGTGATTGAATGGTCCCACAACCGCCCCAGAGCCCATTTGTGCAATTTGTGGTACTGTGGTACCAGATGTTTGACTTAAACACTAAATCTACTTGCAGCAGGGGGAGTGACAGAAAAGGGAGAGAAAGTGTGTGCGTGTGTGTGTGTGTGTGTGTGTGTGTGTGTGTGTGTGTGTCCGCGTACGTGTGTGAGACAGAGAAAAGAGAGAAGACAGACAGCAAGATTGATTGAAAGAAGAGGCTAAAATAGAACAGTTTGGAAAAAAGCACACAAAGAAAGGAGGTAAAAATGTGTTTCTCATCAGCGTCCTCAGATCCTTTATTTGATGGCCGTAATGGATGGCGTCCGGCTTGCTCTCCCCATCGCACAATGTTCCCATTACACTTTCCGACCTCCCCGTCTGTCTCTGCAATCAGACGGGCAGCCTCGCGGCCAAATCGGTTTGTTTACGGATGTGTGCAGGTACAATTTACGGATAAATAACATGTTCAGCAGAGCCGCGTGCCTCTGTGTGTGTTTCTAACGAGGCCATTTACTCAATAAAGAGCCCAAAGTGAATTCCTGTGCTGGTATTATGCTTTATTGTACATGAAGACATCTGAGTGGAGCTGAGTTGAGTGCTCACAATATCAGGGGGGGTTTATATGAGGGATTGACATAGTGCAATAAAAAGTGGGAGATTTAAAAGCAGGAGAAAACATGTGTTAGTTAGACGCCAGTTGCCCCATCAAGAGCAGTCATTAAAGTAAATTAGACATCTGAATGCTGAAATATCACGCCAAAAGAGGGAGCCACTTTGTTTATAGCAAAGAGAGCGAGTGAGTTTGGGAAAGAGGAAAAAAGATATTCGTTCCAAAATGATCCATTTGAAAGAAAAGTCACCTAATGTTTATAATGTAATCACATGTGATTTAATCTTCTGAAGTGTTATTGTTTTGTGAGTTAAAGACCCAAGATCCCCAACAATTTAAATTCAGTAATCACTAGTGGAATATGATGATAAGAGGTTTTCACCCGACAGACGATATGTGTGTGAGAGATAGGGAGAGAGAGAAAGTAAAAGAGATGCAGACAGACAGGTGAGACACTGCACACTTCTTTTGTAAAGAAAGAAGTTGGTTTCCATCCCTTCCATTGCTCCATATACAATATAATAACTTCTACTATTAAAGTCTGAGAACGCAGTTTAATCTCTTACCCAAGGTTGGTGTTGACGCGTGAGGCCAACAGCCTCCCTGTCACCTGCCAATCTGTCCCTTTCTGCCGCTCACCTCCTCGCGCCCCACAGGGCCTAATCACTCCCTTAAGCTACATGTAATGAGCTGAGGGATCAGTAGTGGTCAGGCAACAGCAAAAACCCCCTTCCCAAATTTCACTCTCCTCACTCACTGTGTTTCAGCTGTACAATTCATACAATTCTGCATCAATTCCTCTCCTTCCGTCTTACCCTCATATCTTCCCTCCCTTCCTATTTCCCTTCCTTCCTTCAGGTTAGCAACAGTGAACGATGGCCACGGTGGCCGCCCCAGACATTTGTCTTGGAACTGTTTAAACCCTGGGATTAGTTTAAGATTTAGGGAAGGTAATCTGAACCCAGGTCAATGCCAGGTTGGGTAAGAGTGGTACCATCACTTTGTATCAGCGCTGCCTGGAAGGGTGCGGCTACTAATGTCTCCGTAGACATTAATCCTACCCTGGCTGGAGACTCTCAGCTGAGGTCACATGTTTGGGGCTTACAAGTGCTCCTTTGCAGGAGTCATTTCCTCAGCAGACAAAAGTCTTTGCAGTGGTGTTTTGTTGGACAAATTCAGTCCCTAAACATTTTTTTAGGACCTGCTGACTCCTCAGGCAACAGAGAGAGAAAGAACGTTCCCAACATAATTCAACCCAAACTTTTTTTAGCCTGACACATTTATGTGAGCCTGAACGCCTGTTCCTGCTTTAGTCTTTAAATCTGTAACTCACATCTCTCTCTGTCTCTGTCTCTTTCTCTCTCTCTCTCTCTCTCTCTCTCTCTCTCTCTCTCTCTCTCTCTCTCTCTCTCTCCACCTCTCCACCTCTCCACTGTTCCTCTAGCTGGCCTTAGGTGAACTGAATGAAAACAGAAGCCCCCCTACCTGGATACCATCAGAAAACTAAGTGGATTGAAGAGGGCAGAGAGCAAGCGAGGGATGAAGAGAGGGAGTAAGAGAGGGAGGAAAGACAGAAGGGATTAGGAGCTAATCCAGCGCACAGCCAATCCTGGATGAGCCTTATTTTTTCTTCCAGGGCGATGCAGACAAAACAGTTGCTCGGATTACAGCACTTTACTTTATTGCCTTTTTCTAGAAAGCATTAGCCTCTTTTTTCTTTGCTCAGTTTGTTTTCATTGCCTCCCAAAGGTCTGGCACCCAAAAAAGGGAAGCGACAAGCCTGGTGGGTGACAGAGGAGAGAGCGGCGACAGGACAGGGACAGCGTGGTGCCACACAGGGATAACCCTCTTTAGTGGGAGACGGTGCGTGCCAGTGGACCCCTGCTCTTTCTGCTTGGACTTTGAGGAAGTGCAGACCACCTTATTGGATGAAACACACGAGATCCTCTCAGCACTTGAGAACCCTTAAGAACATGTGCAAAAACAACTCACTGCCAGTAAGCAACAGATTGCCGATATTTCCTGTGTTCATTTTCAGGTGCATTGTTAATTACAGTGTCGAGGAAGAGGGCATTTTTTTAGAAGTGCAGGATTATTGAAGATACTTCTGAAACTTTCTGAAGCTAAAAAAAAGGACAAGGCAGGAAAAACATAGATTATAGACAATTGTTACAAACATTGATTGGTAAAAGAAGGGATGAAAAAAGTCCAGTGAACGGATGCATCATGCATGTTTGTCAGTGTCTGAATACAGTGCGCACAGTGTGTTGGGTAGGATAAAAAAATGACAGGGCACTAATTGACACCTCGAACATAAAAACTCAAGCACTAAAGCTATGCTGTGGTTTAACCTGAAACCTAAATAGTGGCGTCTAGTAGGAATAGGCATGTAAAGTAACTCAATCCAATTACACTTCCAGGGTTATTTATAAACTTCTACAAGCAACAACATACAGTCCAATCTCACTTTGCTGAGCATGATTGAATCTCTGCCTATCTGCTGTGCCAAAGCTTACAGGAAGTTTTACTAGGTTTGGGGAAGAAAAAAAATCAAGGCAATATTTATCTTGGTTTTACAAAGCTCTCATAAGCCTCCGATGGTTAGTGTCTAGATGGGTGGGATGTTAGTTAAGTGTGTATAAACAAGGGCTTGTATAGCTGGCGTACCACAGAGTAACCAGGTGATGCGGTTATCCAACACAACCCAGACCTGTTTGTCATCCTTTGTAAAGGTGCAATAGAGGTTTATATGTGCACACATACAGGAAGTCAAATTACTTGTATGGGAAGTTTACAAGTCTCTAGGGGAAGTTAAGTGAGTTATTTATGAGTTGACAAAGAGAAAGGTGCATTTAAGCGATGAAATTAAAGTTGTCATTTTCTTTTGACTGATTTAATTTTAGAAATGTTCACAGATCAGGGCTAGCCAATGAGTCTTCTAGCCAATGAGTCTTGTTAGTGTCACAAGCAAACCACAAGTGGGGACCAACAACTGGGCGATCACCCAATTCTAAATAGATATATAATCAAGCGAACAAAGTGTGAACAGCACAGTCTTTTTCCATTACTTTTGTCACGCAAACTGGCTGAATTCCCGTTCTCTTAAATCACATCTCAGTATATTTAGAGCTGTAACTGGATGTGTATTTCTGAGCTGACATTCACAAGCTCAAATCTGAACAAACGCCCAGTCGATCCCAAACTCTCCAACCACATGAACAGCGGTAACCAGAGGAAACGAGTTGTGACCTTGTAATTTATCTTTTTATTTCTCGTGATTGAAAGCTGCCGCTGTGCAGGAGAGCTGAGTTTTCTTTTCAAGAGAGAGAGAGAGAGAGAAAATACAGACTGACTCCACATACATATTGACATCTTTCAACATAAAAGCTTCTGTGGTACGTCCAGAAGGGAAACAGTGGATGAGTACTTGGCTCTTGCCGTGTGGAGAATAGATTATACGCACATTCTCTGCACACTGAACAACCCGATATTTGTAATTTCTGTCTTAACTGCCATGCCTTTTCATTTTTTCTCTCTCTGATTTTACAGTGGACCCTGCATTGGAATTCAAACTTGGACTGATATTTAATTGGAGTTCACACGTCCTGATTTGAATTAAAGGGACATTGCAACGTTTTTGCCACCATGAGTCTGGGAAAACTGCCAGCGATCAAGGGCCTAGTGTCCGGCTCTCAGGGGAAACGTCGTTTTAAGAGCGAGCTCTCTGTGGACATGATCAGCCCGCCTCTGGACGACTTCCGGCATACAATGCATGTTGGCCGCGGCGGCGATGTGTTCGGTGACACCTCCTTTCTTAGCAACCACGGAGGCAGCAGGGAGCCAGGAAGTCCGGACTCAGCAAACAGCTCCAAGACAACCGGCTTCTTCACACGCACTTTACGGCACGTACGGAAGAACCCCAGGCCACGACCACGGGGGGGCTCCCGTGACCTCTCGCCCCCGCCGCCGGCCATCTCGCCCATCATCAAGAACGCCATCTCCCTTCCCCAGCTGAACGTGGACTCTCCCAATGGCTGCCTCCAGAGGGTGCTGTTCCCCAGCTCTGTCAGCTCACCAGATGACTCCCTCTACACATACGGTGAGATAATAGAGAGGTAATCACTTCCAGCATGGCACAGGATTTATGTAAAGCATCTTAGCAAGACGGTCATCTTTGTAACATTAAGAGTGAGTAGAACAAATGTTGTGTCCCAGCAGGAACGTAAACTGAGGCAAAAAGCAGCAAAGCAAAGAGGGATTAGACTCAAATATTATGGTTTATGTCTCAGACAATAGATCACGGTCTTGGAGCAGAGCCAATCAGGGGCTATCGACACAAATCACAAGAGCATGACATCAAGCACAACCATGTACATGCCAGAACCCACATTCTTTCAAACACCGCAACTAACACAACTTTCAGTGTCAGGATAAATTTGTGCCACGATGAAACCAGGCTGAAGTCCTGGGTTGTCTTAAACCTTGAACCTGTGACTTTGATATTCCTTTGATATAGATGAAGTCTCTCCTTTCACCTGTCTATCATCAGACTAACTCATGGTGCACAATTAAACCTGCAGGACAATAACGACTGCTGACATAAACTGATATAAGACGGAGAGTAGAGAAGCCCAGGACAGAACAAAGTGACTGTATGAGTTAACAGTTTAGTCAAGCGGCTCTCAACTGGTTTTGCATCAAGGTCCAGATTTAACCTAACTGATAATATTGTGCTAAATGACAGGATATCTGTGAGGTTTCTTCTTTTGGATAAATACCAACTAAGAAAAGAATCAATTGAGTAATTCTGGCCTCACCAAATCAAGTGATCATTTCTGGATGTTACATCAGAAATTAAAAGCTCTAAAACATCCCTCCAACATAGAACTAGATGGTGCCTTTATGCCTGATGTGAAATCTTGAGCCAGAAAGTAGCACAATCTTTATTTTCTGACCTAGAGGTTACAGTAAACTCAGAAAGAATACATTATTTAGACGAGAATAGGCAAAAAATGGTGAGAGACAGAAACCTGGTCCAAGATCTCCAATGACCTGCATCCGCTGTATCATAGAAATCTCAGCTCACATGAAAGAGAAGAACATCTGCTTTCCAAAGATAGCAAAACATGTATATTAGGTGTTCATAAGAGCTTGCTTAGATGTTGGCACCTACTACTATAAATGACACATGCAGAAGGATTCCACAACCTACTTTTGTGTTGTAGCCCTGTGATTATAGAAATACAGACGCCCAAACCCTGCTGGACTAATGTGTTATAGTCTGTCACATAATCTGTTCCCTTTTCATGAGCTTCTAAAACTCGACTGCAGTGTAAGGAGCTGCTGAGTTTACTTGGTGCACACACACACACACACACACACACACACACACAGAGCGAGGCTGCCCTCTTTCGACATCTTTCCCACATTCCTCCAGGACAACCAACAAACAGGCTGGCTTTTTCTGACTCATCTGGAATCACCCTGACAACACCTGTACACAATTAGGGCTATAAACACAAACACACACAGCTGGTTGGAGGAGAAAGAAACTTAGAGGGCATTTCCTGTCATCCTGGTGTGTGCTTGCTGTTGTGCTTAAACACACTTTCATTATAACTGCTAACCGATCAGAGCTTATGGGGCAGCAGTGTGTGTGTGTGTGTGTGTGTGTGTGTGTGTGTGTGTGTGTTAGAGAGAGAGAGAGAGAGAGAGAGAGCATGTAGAGTCTCAGTACAGTATATGTGGGTTGTCTGGAATTCCCCCTTCAGTCTCCAGATTCGTTACCCAACTCATGAGGAATTTACCCAGATTGAGAGCTGGCATAGAGAGAGTCAGTGAACTGAGGGATGACTGGAGCTTTTTGTTATCAATTAACTCCTTGGTTAGCCATCATTAGCACTTATGTGCTCTTTTCATTTTCACCCATGCCTTTTATCTTTCACATCCTTCCTATTTATCTTTTATTCCTTTAATAGGGACTACCCATGTCACTTCCACTGCCAGAGTTCTTTTCCTGAATCGCAACTTTTACCATGATCTGCTGCTTTAGTGACTTCAGTCTGAAAAACAAAAACAAGCTAAGCAACATAAATTAAAGTAGTAAACAGTGACAGCAACTCTTGAAATGAAATGACTGACAGCACAAACCTTGGAAATTAGAAATTAATTAATTAGAAATGAAACTAAAGCTATGGTTTAGATGGTGAATTTAAGGTGAACTTAAGGTGAATGACTTATTTTTCAAGTTTTGGAAATCAATCAATCTTTTCATTTATGCTGTTAGGTGTTACTCTCCACAGTCTTTCTAACCTGTGTGAGAGAGTCGTTCTTACTAGACTCCCATCGCCACACAGTGTGCTGAGCCTCTCCTGGTGGTGAACCAGTAGGAAATATCAGCTGTCTCATATCAGCTGTCTTTTCTAGAAGAAATATGTTTATACTAATACTACAGGCTAGACAGTAGACCTTCGATAGGCTAGGTTGGTGTATTAACTCTGGGTTAGCACATTTTTATTTGCTCTTTTCTGATAGTTATGTGCATTTATTATAGTGGTAAATAACATAGCGGTGTTGTCATGTGAAAACCTCATAACTCCAATCTTGGTGATTTTCATGTTTATAACTTCAGTTGAAGGATTACATGCTCCTCTATGGGTTTAGAAAATTCTACCACCCTTGGTCTTATGAAACCTTTTCAAAACCGTTTGGATGAACTTGAAAACGCATGGTGGTCAAGGAAAACAAGGCTGTTTTCTCCTGAAAGGTTGACATTTTGGAGATACCATGTTTTCACTGGACAGCTACAATATGTTGTGTTTTAGATTTTTTTTATTGACTTCTGGCTGTAAATCAAATATTATCTTACTACTCTCCATCTACTTTCTACAAACTCCCATTCACTTTACGCTCACTTAGTGTTTGTATCGCTATGAGGTCCTTGTTTTCTTCTGCCCATCCCCAGGTCCCTTTCTCTCCCTTTTTCATTGTCGTCACGTTTTACCTCTCTCTTATATGTCCTCTTGTTTTCTACCTCTGCCCTACACGTGTAGTTTGAAGGGTCCAGGAGACATAAGGTTGGTCTGTCCCTTCAGGGAGCATTCAGAGCCAGTGAAGTCATGGCACTGTGGAATGTGTGTGGGTTAGGAAGGAGCCGGGAAAGCACCGACAATACCATTGTTATATACTGCTACCTTCTGGTGAAGGAGTTACACTGCAGGGCCTGTATTTAGAGTATCATATCATTCATCCATTTTCCTATACCTATCTTATTCCTATTCAAGGTCACGGGGGTGCTGGTGCCTATCCCAGCATGCACTGGGTGGAAGGCAGGGAAACAAATATAGTATGGCTCAGGATAAGGATGATGTTTTTGATGATATTTATGCTATTTCGCAATACTGGACCCTGATTGGCCGACAACATCAGCTCCTCCAGTTCAAATGAGGTAAAACTGCTATTTGGAGGCTCTCCACTGGGTGTCAGTTCAAATGCTTTAAACTGGCTTGACTGAAATAGTCCTCTCAAGTGACTTTTGGATCTCATTTGCTAATTGTTCTTTTCTTAAAATGGGGAAAATAATTAAAGAAGAAATTACATATGATGAAGATATTACACATTCTAATGCATTACTGAATTAAAAAAAAAGATTTTGCTAACAAACCCACTGAGTCCTATTCCTCAGGGAATATCAATTCAAGTTCTGCTTATCTTGTACGGATATAGGCTGTTGGTAAATGAGAGAGGCCAATCAAGACCAAATCCAGTTGTAACGTGTTATGTGGAGTTTTGAAAATATGACTTTAAATCTAACCACTCACAAAATAATGTTGACAATGTCTTCATTGAGCATCCTTGATAGCATTCCTACATAAATATAGAGAAGATGTAATTCCTATAACAAGGCCCTTTTCAGATAAACAGCTCAGCTTTCATACTGTCATCCTCACAGTTAGCGTAAGAACCTCTGCTCTAGTATGTTTTCTTTCACTCTTGTCATTATTCCATGTCATTTCATCAACTAAAATATTTTTCTCCCTCTCACTGTGTGCAGGTCTTCAGTCTGGTTTTGTCACTCTGCCCCGCCTCCCCCGCCATGACAGACAGTTTCAAGACGGAGACATCCGAAGAGGGTCTTTAACAGACAATGGCGGCATTATGCTGACACGTTCTGACTCCTTCACCTCATTCACCGTAGACCTTGGCCCGTCCCTTATGACTGAGATACTGAGCTTGATTGACAACCCCAGCTGCCTTCAGATGTCCAATCACAGCTGGGCTGAAGGTGAGGAAAGGGAAGAAGAGGACGGGGAGGATGAGGAAAGTAGCTCTGTCATCGAGATGCCTCTGGAGAGCCCTGGGGTGAGTTCACCCAACCCTTCCATGGGCAGTGTGTCATTCAGAGGGAATATGAACAACGGGGGGCACTCTTGTAGCTCGGAGTGGACAGAGCAAGAGGAGGAACGGTCTCTGAAAACGCCGGACGCCTCCATTGGTTCTCCTCAGAGGGCGGAGCCAGTAATGGAGGCAGAAAGGTTCCAGAGGGCAGCTGACGTGCTGTCGCGTCATTACGGCGGTGGGTCCTTCACGCAGGGAAGGAGTCAGAGTGAGGACCCCACCTCGCCCACTTTCTCCCACAGCCGCAAAACACCATATGCCTTCTCTGAAGAGGAGGAAGAGATCAAAGTCTAGACATTAAAGGTCTGTGCAACAGAGAGCAGAACATTGGGCCTAATAAAACAATACAAACCATTCAGTCACCTGATGTCTGGGGTCATCTCAAGTCAGAAAGGCTGAACATTGTGTGATACTCTATTCATCCCCAAAGGATTAATCTTTCTGCTTGCCCCCTCCACAGGGAGGTCAGAGTGTTAATGTTAACCATTAACGTTAATGAGAACATTGAAGAACAATTAAAGCAGATATTTTTCTGTTTGTACACCTAACATGCTCTACACATCGTAATGTTTAGCAACCAACATCTATTCTTCACATACATTCAAATGTTCGGGGTATCACAGCTCTATAGCAATAAACTGATATTCAATATTGAATTTGAGGTATATTTTCTCTGTATTTTCATATCAATTCTTATTATGAAACCTTTGTAAACAAATTAATCTTTACAAAAATAATGAAGGTGTTGTAAAAACTATGAAAGCTGTAAGATTGATCTCTGTGACGTTTCAAAAACTTTCCTCAGTCTGATATGTGATGACTGTGTGTATAACGTGTATATATTTACGAAACATTTACCAATATTAGCCTCCGTATTTCAAAAAATGGTGTATAATAAATTTGAATGTGAATTTGATGATCTTAGATGTGTGTTAATTCATGAAATCTCTGCTTTTAGTAAAACATGATATTCACTGGAAGCACTGCTACAGAATTTCTGACTTTCTGACTTTTCACTCAAATGTGGAAGGAATAACCCTAACCCTACTACCAACAGGGGCCAAATAATGGAAACACCTAAGAATATATTAATATAAAAAATAGGGAGTTGTTGTAGCTCAGTTGTAAAATTTATATTTAATATTTCCCTAACCTTAACCTTTTCTGTATTAACCTCCTATACATAACTTCTCTGAACTTGGACCTGTTGTACTCAAATCTGGACAGTTTTACTGCTATCTAGTAGTATCAATAGCACCATCTGCAGAAGTGATTGTAAACGAGTTAGTCTATGGCCAGGGTCAGCTGCAGGTTGAAACCACCGACAAGTTCAGTGATAAAACAACAGGTCAAATTGTGTTGAATTGCAACAGACAGAGAGAGAGAGAGAGACTGCGCTGTAAAGGTTTTCCATCATTTATTTGTCCAGAATTTTCGCCCCCTCTGTGCTGAGACCCTCCCTCCGCCCCAGAACAGTCTGGATTGCCGTTACAAGTCCTGAACTGTTTGCAGTGAAATATTGGACCTTTCTTCATGAAGGAAAGCCTCCACTTCTTTGAGGGATGAAGGAGGTAGAAATCTACTCACTCTGTGCTCCAGAACTCCCCATAAAGGTTCAACAGTGTTCAGATCTGGTGATTAGGTCTTGCTCATGAAACCACTCTTGAATTTGTTCCGCAGTGTCATCGTGAACAGTGTTTAAACCATAGAGTGCACCTAGTCCTGTAAATGGCTTCACAGTCCTTGGCTGTTATACAACCATGCAGAGCAATCACTGGACAAAATGACATTGGGATGTCTGTCCATATCATTACAGATCCACCATGTTTAACAGTAGGCAACAGGCATGCTGGGTTGCATTTTGGGTTTGGGTTTCTCCAAACGTAAACCCGTCCTAATGTAGGAAACATTTTACCATATTATTTTTTGCATTGCTCAGAGGTCCAGGGTTTGTGCTCCTTACATCAGGTTGTGTCTTTATGTGTTGGCCTTTGATACAAGTGGTTTCCAAATGGCAGCCTTGCCATAAATACTAGCTTTGTGACACCAGACGCCTATGGCAGGGGCTACGGACTATAACGGACTACCAGGGCAGACCCCCCGCAATTGTGAGTGCCGACGCATCCCTAGCGGAGGACCTGAACTCATTCTATGCACAGTTTGAGGCTAGCAACAACAGCGCTAGCTCGCCGGCTAACAACATCACCGTTAGCGCAGCCGGAGTGAGTTCTACCGCTGGGGATGAACACACACTCTCTGTGACCGAGCACAGTGTGAGGAGGGCTCTGACTAGGGTGAACACCAGGAAAGCTGCTGGTCCAGATGGCATATCTGGGCGAGTACTGAAGACCTGTGCTAATCAGCTAGCTCCAGTGTTCACCACTATATTCAACATCTCCCTGGCTGAGTCTGTGGTCCCCGCCTGCTTCAAGAGATCCACTATTGTCCCTGTGCCCAAGAATGCTTCTCCAGCATGCTTGAATGACTACCGACCGGTGGCCCTCACCTCGGTGGTCATGAAATGCTTCGAGAGGCTGATTAAGGACTACATCTGCGCCTTCCTCCCTTGCTCCATGGACCCGCTGCAGTTTGCTTATCGTCCCAACAGATCCACGGATGATGCTGTCTCCCAGGTACTGCACACCACACTCTCTCATCTGGACAGCCGGAAGGGGGGCTATGTGAGACTGCTGTTCATTGATTATAGTTCAGCTTTCAATACCATAGTCCCCACCAGACTGGCTGGCAAGTTGATTGAGCTGGGACTGAACACCCCCCTGTGTGCCTGGATCCTGGACTTCCTGACCGCCAGGCCCCAGGTGGTCAGGGTGGGTAGACACACCTCCAACCCCCTCACCCTGAACACAGGATCCCCCCAGGGTTGCGTCCTCAGCCCCCTACTGTACTCCCTGTACACACATGACTGTGTGGCCAGGTTCAGCTCCAACACCATCATTAAGTTTGCGGATGACACAGTGGTGGTGGGCCTGATCTCCAACAACGACGAGAAGGCCTACCTGGAGGAAGTTGCTGATCTGTCACTCTGGTGCCAGGACAACAGCCTCCTCTTGAATGTCACCAAAACTAAGGAGCTGATTGTGGACTTTAGGAGGACACAACAACAGAGGACGTACTCACCATTGGGGATTAATGGGAATACTGTGGTGAGAGGGTGAGCAGGTATAAATACCTGGGAGTCCACATCACCGAAGATCTCACATGCAAAAAAACCCAAACTATCTTGGGTGGGACCGGGGCACGGGAAAACCCCTCCCCAAAATAGGGTGAAAAACACCAAGGGAAAAGTTTGGGTGGCCAAAAGGTTTTCCTTTGGGGCAACTAAACCGGAAAAACACAACCCATTTCCCCATAACAAATTCCCGGTTACGTCCCCCTCCCCAAAGAACCCACTATTGTTTGAAAAATTTGCTTTTTCAAAACTTAATAAACCCCCCGGGTCCCTATCTTCAAAAATTTGGGGGGAAAAAATAACCTTGGTTTTTTTTTTCCCCAACCCGCTGATTTTTTTCCCCCCGATACGGATATTTTATACCAAAACCTCCTTTTTGGGGAAAAAATGTGAATGTGTTCTTGTTTATGTTAATTTTCCCAAAAATTCCCCCAAAGGTAAAGTTATTCGGGGACTGAACCCCCCTTTTTCCTTTGGATTCCTACCCCCAAACCCGGGGGGGGGGTTGAACCCCCCAAATATAAAAAAGGGGGTTTTTTCCCCCCCCTTTATCCCTTAAACCCTATTTTTCCGGGTTACTCCAAACCCTTTAATTTCGGAACTGGTGGGGGCCATCTAAAAAGGGAAAACCCTTCCGGGGAAAGTTCTACCATCTGGGAGGAAAACGTTTTTTAAGCCCAAAACTAAGGGGGGGACAGGGAAAAAACAAAAAGGGCCCAAAGGGGTTAAAGGGGGAAACGGGGAGGGGGGGGGTTTTAAAAAAACTCCCGGTTCCGGGCCCCCCCCCAACATTGGGGAAAAAGCAACCCCCTTTTACCCCCAGGAAATGGAAATTTTTCCCCGGAGGACCTTTTTTTTTTGGGTGTAAAATCCTCAGGGTCACCCTTTTGGGGGACCCGTGGCGGAATCGGGAAAAATAGTTTTTTTCCTGAACTTTAAATTTCACCCCCCCTGCGGGTTTTTCCCAGGAGGAAACCGGGCCTGAGGACTAATTCCCCCCCCCCCCCCAAAACAACACTGCATGCTGGGTTTTGGAACCTCCGACAGTAAAAAAAGGGGAAAACAAGACGGTTTTTTTTTTTAGGTGGATTTTCTCACCTACCGGGGCCCCCAAAGAAACAATTTTTTAGAAAAAATTATAAAGATCTAAAAAATCATTTTTTTCAACTTTTCCCTTTTTTCTATTTTTTTTTTTTAAAAAATTTTTTGTTTTTTTTATGATTTCAATGTCATTTAATTTGTGTGTTTTTGAATATAACTGTTATCACATTTTTTAAGAAATTTCATTTACTGAAATTGTTGTATTTGACAATAATTTTTGAACTTGGTTTGAATCTTTGAACCAAAATAAACTTTGTTAGACTTGAAACCCCAAAAATAAATCGTAATTTCCCTTTTTTTTAAAACTATCCCGAAGGTTAAACGCACGTGACAACAGAAACCATTTTCCGCACAAAAAAAAGGTTTGGATATACCAACAAGTTTGCAGATTATTTGGTCAGTTTATAATGTGGTAAAACTAGAACTAGAAATGAACAGTCTGGACAAGAGTTTTCTGCTCAGGACTGCCCAGAGGAAAAATCTTTTGCTCAAGAGTCCTCTTTTCTATCTCCTGAGAAATAGGGGAGATCTTGATTTTGTCTCATTTTGTGATCACTTCATCTGAAATGTTTCTCCTAAACCCCCCTTAGCAACGAGGAGATAACAGAGAGACAATGATTCTTAAAAATGATTCTTTTTTAGGATTTTTTTTTTGCCTTTATTTGATAGTTGCAGTAGAGAGAGACGGGAAAGATCATGTCAGAGAGGAGGGATGACATGCGACATCGGCCCCAGGCCGTGTTTGAACCCATGATGTTGCGGTTATGTGATATGCGCCTTGAGCCACCAGGACACACGGGAGAAAGGATTCTTGAAACTTTATGAGATAAATCTGAAGATACTAACATGTGATGTATATATATATACTGATAATACACTCCTACTACATGGCTGTTGGCCCCGTGGCTTCAATAGGAAAATGCAACAGTATTGAGTTGTGTTTTCTTTGAGATCTTTCTCTAATCTTATGGTTTCATATTCAGGAGAGTTAAATAAGATTTATTTGAGATCATTTGGAGATCTCTTGTTTTGATCAGAGTGAGATCAACATGAGCTGTTATGTGGTTGTTTCTCCTTAGTTGAATTTGAGAAATAGGAGAAAATGCCTTTAGTCTCATCTTAGTGTTAAAAAGAGCTAATTTGTGTCTCGGAGACATAAAAGGTATAAATATGAGATCTTGGATTTTGCTTTCCTATGGGTGCAGTGTGTCGTCCTGGGGCCCCGGCTCATAAAATCGATAATATCCTTGTGCAGCAAAACAACACACAACTCTGAACCTTAGTCAAGATGGCACATGATTGAAAACAACTGGATCAGTCGTCTCAAAACGCCATCTGCTGGCGAGGTCTACTGGGTTAGGACACCTCTCCAACTCTCACTGATTCCCAAAGTTATATGAGCATTTTGAGTACTGAGGAACTTGTTTTTTCTCATGTGTTTGACTAGGACTAAAACTGCATCAGTCTTAGAATGTTTAGTCAATTCTGACCAATTTAATATCCTAAGGTCTTGACAACCACTGGCTGTGGACTGAGGTACACACTCCACACAGCTAGATTTATGCCATCTGCTTTTATAATAGAAGGCAAAAACAAGGGCAAACCCTTGCAATGACATCTTCAGTTATCAATGGCAGAACAGGGTTCATACTAATCACGTGAGGTTTGCCAATTACATGCAGAGAATTTAATCTGTGATAGTATTTATATTCAAAGAAAGGATTCGTGTTTTTTTAACAATTCATTATGATTTTAACCAGTTTTATCATATTTGGACCAAAAAGGTGAGCAATTCCTTTCACAATGCATGATATTTAGGCATACTTCAAAAAGCTTGTCAAAAGGCCATTTATGGATATATGAATTAAGGATATACTTTCTGTATGTTTGTAGTATAAAATAGATTTACAGTAGGAGTTCAGGCCATCTGTGCGGTTTTAAATCCTTCTCCAGTGACATTATGACATTTTTAAGACCCTAAAAGAATGACTTATAACAGAAAGTTTGTTTCAAATGGTAACACCTCTTACTACATATAATAGGCATCTGTGCTGTAATGTGATTTAAGGGATAGCTGTGGATAGAAGCTCTTACAAGGATAAGAGGATTATCACTTTGCAAGGAATCAATGGGCTTTGAGAGTTTCATTGTGATCCAGTAACCTTAACCTAGGTGGCACAATATCAATCTCAGTTTATTATTGCATTTGTCTTATTAGATTTGTTTTGAAAGCATGAAGAGCAGATGAGATGGAGGTGGTGATGGAAACAGAATCCAGTAACCCCCTGGCTCACGGAGACCCAGACCTGTCAACAGAGGGCGACAAAGTCAAGGAGGGTCACGATGAAAGCAGTAGTGGTTCCGCAGAGGAGGGTGGTACTCTAATGGACATCAGTCCACCATCTCAGAGTATTTCACCAAGTATTGAAAAATGTGAGATTTCCTCTTGCTCTATTTTTGAATTCCTCTTTCACTTTTTTTCTTTATGAAGCAGCTCCAAATTTTACATGTTTACTTTCATAGTTCAGGTCTTAGTTGTTCAGTTCATCTTGACAAAATGTATACATTTTGATATTTTCCAAGGTTCAAATCTTAGTTCTCTGGTTCATATCTACAAAACCCCCACTGCTAATGCTAAAGGAATGGGGTTGACAGGGGATATCATGTTTTTGAGCAACATAATCCTGGTGTAAAACAAAGTGTTGTTGGTTTAACAAGATTCATGATGTTTCTGATCAAGAAATAGAATACTAGAATATAACATTGAAAATTGGCAAGCATCCTTTGATACCACAACATTTAAGATGGTTAGCTAACCAAATATTTCTTTCTCACTCATCCTGTGCAATCTGTTTTCTCTTCCAATACCCTGTAGGTGAACTGGAAGAGGATACAGCTGAAACCAAGGTTAAGGTGAGATCCTTTGACATTCATCATCAAACAACAGTATCTTTTTTAACGCAGGTTAGATTTTTGTCAGAGCTAAGACTTCTTCTGAAGTCCCGTTTGAAAGGGAAAGTGGAAACTTATTTATGGTATTTAACTGTCCAGGGTGATGGCAGAACAGAAAAGTGAATACAAATGTTTAAACAAAAACCCAGACACTTTCTGAAGAGCAAATGAAGACTTTTATTTTAAAACTAAATATCCACTATATGAAAAAGTGGTCAACAGAAACATTAAATTCATGAAGCAATCATATTAGCTCTTCAATGGGTTCATTTGATGGCTGGCCAGTAAATGAATAAGGCATCTGAAAATGACCACAAATATAACTAATATAACAAATTTCTTTCCATAGGTTTAAATTGGTCATTATTAGAGGTTACTCGCAGTGTATTTTTGAAAGTGTACAGACGGCGCCCTTTTACGCAGTTTTACTCCACAGCAGCCTTTCATGGTTGACAGACAGTATTCAAAGGTGACAATACAAAAAGTAAAAAAATTGTCTTTCAACTTTAGTTTTTTTTTTTAACCCCATGACCCTGCTGGTTTGATTTTGGACTAGCGGACTATGCAGCACTTAGACATAAAGAATTGACTTTTCTCTATTTTATGTGATTCTGATTGTGTTTTGATTTTATACATTGTTCTATGATGCTGGTCTTGTTTATCTTGATACTGCTTTCTTGGCCAGGTTTCCCCCCTTCTCAGTAGGGAAAACCTGGTTAAATAAAGGTTAAATAAATCACCTGTTTTCTTAGTGTGATCCAGTGAGTCGCCCTGGTGATGTCAAACCCTCAGAGACCAATGATATTGCTGAAAAGGCTGACAGCACAACAGTAGCAGGAGGATCTGAACTCAGATCTGTAAAGTCATCTGATACAAATGAGAGAGGTAAAACATTAAGTAATAACTTTACTAAATGCTAACTTGGATGTTCTAAAATTACTTGTAAATCTAGTTTTAAACATAGCCAAGAAAATAAGGAAATGAATAACATAAATTACTAACAACAATAATTATAGAATCAAAATATGATTAATAGTATTGGCGTAATCTTCACTTTCTTCTGTCCCTCTAACGATGCAATCCAATAGGTACCATAGATGAAGATACAGTTGAAGACAAGGAGAAGGTAAGAAACTTGAAATTAAATCCACAATTTCTTTAGGAGTATTTACGCCATATCCCATTGCATAAAGTAGTCACTTTTTACATCCATGATGATTTACTTTAAAGGCTGGAAAAAGAAAGAAAAGCAAAAGAAGAAGAAAAAAAAAATCAAAACAGATCAGGCCGGTGGAGCAACGAGACATTGCTACAGTTGAAGACAAGGAGAAGGTAAGAAACTTGAAATTAAATCCACAAATTCTTTAGGAGTATTTACGCCATATCCCATTGCATAAAGTAGTCAATTTTTACATCCATGCTGATTTACTTTAAAGGCTGGAAAAAGAAAGAAAAGCAAAAGAAGAAAAAAGAAAAATTCTGAAGAGATCAGGCCGGTTGAGCAACGAAACATTGAAGCATTGCTTAGCAGACTTCACCTCAAAGACAAATATCAACAGAAGTTGACACCAGTAGATTTTCTTACAATAGGCCAACCTGTAAAACAGTCTCATAAGACATCTGAGGAGGATTTAGCTCATACTTTCCTTCAAAGGTTGATGTTGGACCACAGAGGACTTCAAGGGTTTTTTTTGAATGAACAGATCACTGAAACATTGAGAAATAGCTGATTTAAGTTGTGTAAAATAGACCAAACACAGAGTTTGAATGAAACAGTTGTACACAGTTCCTTTTGAAAGGAACAGTGAGCGGGTCACCAGCACCAGCACCAATACGTCCAGGTATGGTGTCTATCCAATATGTCTTGTTCTATAGTGAGTTTTACACTATGCTACTCTACATGTAAACATGGGTTACAGGACATACAGTAGGACATACTGAAAAGTATTTACACATACTGTGTTTACACATATTGTGCATGCCAAGCGTTTCTATCCAAGGTGTATAGCGAGAGACGACATAGATGTGATGTGGGCGAGAACATGTGGCCAAATGCTGAAGATCGTATAGATTACAGTTTACAGATTACAGATTACAGTCCACAACAGACGGATGTTGTGCTAATTGTGTTTAGAGTTTTGAAAATGTAACTACAGATTGGACAAAAGGATGTTAGCGACTGTAAAAAACTGTAGAACAGGACTGTGCATTTTGGTGTTTTTTCCCTTCTGTGCCTTTTTTTACTGTATTTGTGTATTTTATTTTTACACATTTGGAACCAAAGGCCATGTATGGTGGATTTTTTGTTCATCACTGGCAGCAATTTCATGTTGCTAATAAAGCTTTTACTGCAGCAATTCTGTCACTTACTATTTTTTTCTACTATACATTCAATAAAGTAAAGATGACTCATTCACTTGTAGATAGTATGTTGCCAAAAATGTACACATTCAACACTCAACCAAAACAGTGGTTTACAGTAAAAGGAAACTGAATTATAAAAAACAATGTATTTCATATTGTCTATTGTATGCAGGTAGAACTAAACATGAAAAGTAATGCAGTTTTTGTAATGACATCAACTGTTAGTATTTTGAAAGTTGTTGTGCTATGATTGACTATATGTTCCTCTTGGATAGAAAACATGTGCTAGTGTTTTGAAAGAATGATTTGATTTTGAGTCGGGTTTGCCGTGTTTTGATAGTTAGCGTATGTAGAGAAAGTTTTTTAGCATTTTGAAATGTAGAGTTAGTATTTAATTAACAAAATGTAGTTTTGAGCAGAAAATTAACTATTTGGCTAATTGTGTGATGTAGGTGTATTGCTGTGTTAGGAGTTTAGAAAAAGTATCTTAAGTATAGCTAAATGCTTGTTAGTGATCGTAAAAAACTGTAATATCCTTGTGCAGTAGCAAAACAACACACAACTCTGAACCTTGGTCAACATGGCACATGATTGAAAACAACTGGATTAGTCGTCTCAAAACGCCATCTGCTGGCGAGGTCTACTGGGTTAGGACACTTCTCCAACTCTCACTGATTCCCAAAGTGATATGAGCACTTTGAGTACTGAAGAACTTGTTTTTCTCATGTGTTTAAGTAGGACTAAAACTGCATTGACTGTTTAGTCAATTCTGACCAATTTCATATCCTAAGGTCTTGACAACACTGTCTGTGGACTGAGGTACACACTCCACAGACAGCTAGATTTATGCCATGCTTTTTTTATGCTTTTATAATAGAAGGCAAAAACAAGGGCAAACCCTTGCAATGACATCTTCAGTTATCAATGGCAGAACAGGGTTTATTCTGATCACTTGAGGTTTACCAATTACATGCAGAGAATTTAATCTGTGATAGTATTTATATTCAAAGAAAGGATTCACAAATCTGTCTTAGTGTTTTTTTTAACAATTCATTATGATTTTAACCAGTTTCATCATATTTGGACCAAAAACCTGAGCAATTCCTTTCACAAGGCATGATATTCAAGCATACAGTAAATGGACTGTAGGCATACTTCAAAAAGCTTGTCGAAAGGCCATATTTATGGATATATGAATTAAGGATATACTTTGTGTATGTTTGTAGTATAAAATAGATTTACAATAGGAGTTCACGCCATCTGTGCGGTTTTAAATCTTTCTCCAGTGACATTATGGCAAAAACGAATGACTTATAACAGAAAGTTTGTTTCAACACCTCTTACTACATATAATATTCCTGTGCTGTAATGTGTGTGGATAGAAGCTCTTACAAGGATAAGAGGATTATCACTTTGCAAGGAATCAATGGGCCTTGAGAGTTTCATTGTGATCCAGTAACCTTAACCTCGGTGGCACAATATCAATCTTAGTTTATTATTGCATTTGTCTTATTAGATTTGTTCTGCAAGCATGAAGAGCAGATGAGATGGAGGTGGAGATGGAAACAGAATCCAGTAACCGCCCGGCTCACAGAGACCCAGACCTGTCAACAGAGGGCGACAAAGTCAAGGAGGGTCACGATGAAAGCAGTAGTGGTTCCACAGAGGAGGGTGGTACTCTAATGGACATCAGTCCACCATCTCAGAGTATTTCACCAAGTATTGAAAAATGTGAGATTTCCTCTTCCTCTATTTTTGAGTTCCTCTTTCACTTTTTTTCTTTATGAAGCAGCTCCAAATTCAAGTTCAGGTCTTAGTTGTTCAGTTCATCTTGACAAAGTGTATACATTTTGATATTTTCCAAGGTTCAAATCTTAGTTCTCTGGTTCATATTTACAAAACCCCCACTGCTAATGCTAAATGAATGGGGTTGACAGGGGATATCATATTTTTGAGCAACATAATCCTGGTGTAAAACAAGGTGTTGTTGGTTTAACAAGATTCACGATGTTTCTGATCAAGAAATAGAATAATAGAATATAACATGGAAATTTGGCAAGCATCCTTTGATACCACAACATTTAAGATGGTTAGCTAACCAAATATTTCTTTCTCATTCATCCTGTGCAATCTGTTTTCTCTTCCAATACCCTGCAGTAGGTGAACTGGAAGAGGATACAGCTGAAACCAAGGTTAAGGTGAGATCCATTGGCATTCATCAGTCATCATCATACAACAGAATTTTTTTGAACACTATCCCATATTTTTTCTGGAATAAATCAGGTTAGATTTTTGTCAGACAGCAGCCTTTCATGGTTGACAGACAGTATTCAAAGGTGACAATACAAAAAATTAAAGGTTGTTGTATGATGTCATGATTGATCATATGTGGAAATCATACTAGCAAAGGATCTTGTGCCAGACTCAATGAAGAGCTGTATTTGTTTAGTCCAGTTTATTAACCCCATGAACCTGCTGGTTTGATTTTGGACTAGTGGACTATGCAGAGTTTATAGCGCTTGACATAAAATGTTTACTTTGTTCTCTCGTTTATGTGATTCTGATTGTGTTTAGATTTTATAAATTGTTGTTGGTTGATTCTATAAAATGTTGTTGGTCTATGTTGTGTTTTATGCTGCTTTCTTGGCCAGATTTCCCTTGAAAACAATATTCCTAATCACAGTAGGGCTAACCCAGTTAAATAAAGGTGAAATAAAATCACCTGTTTTCTTAGTGTCCAGTGAGTGATCGCCCTGATGATGCTGGCAGCACAACAGTAGCAGGAGGATCTGAAATCAAATCTGCTGAGAAAGGTAAAACATTAAGTAATAATTATACCATATGATAACTTGGATGTTTCTGCAGTTTTACAGAAGATATATGTTGTTTTCCCTGTCATTGTGTTTCAGTGATCCCAGAGCTAACAGTTGTGTTGATTGGTGACACAAATTCTGTGGAGACTGGATCAAAAAACCACTTGCTTTCTCACGATGAGCAAACTGAATTCACACAGTCTTCATCCAGATTGTATGATTTGTGTGGTCGGCACATCTCTGTTGTTAACATGCTTGGTCAACAAAATGCTGAAGAGCTGGTACAGGAGTCAGTGCAGAGTCACATTGGTCAGATTGTACATGAGCAGGGAATTCATGCCTTTCTCTTGCTATTACCAAATGGTCAGCATGCCAGCCTCTACACATCAGGAGTGGAGTGGTTAGAAAAAGTATTTGGGAAAGGATCACTTGCTTTTGTAATGACTGTTGTGACTCATGAGTCAGATGAACAATGCGAAAATGCATTGACAGACCTGAAAGCCAATAGTGATTTTGTTGAAAAAAGGTGCCACACATGTACAAAAAGTATGAGTGATGAAAAAGAGATAGTAGCTTTGTTGGAAAAAATAGATGTCATGGTCTCAGAAAATGAGCCACACTGCTACAGTGGACCAATGTATGATGAAATGAGAGAGCAGAACCAGCACCTGAAAAGAGACCACAAATCCCAAGAAGAAAGGACCAGCGGCTCAGTGCTTCAAACTACTGACAGAGGTGAGATTTTAATGTTGCTGTTCTAATGGATACAGTGAAAAACCTTCACTGCTACAGAAACAATTTTGTGGACAGAATTACAGTTCACTAATAAATCAGTTTTTCATATTCTACAAAGTTTTTGAAACATTTAAAGAGGAATATTGTGCAATCTATTTCTACTATCTAAGTAATTTCTATGATCTAGGGTTATGACCTTAACAGACAGTGAGTCAGAGACTGATTTTGTGGACCCGCAGAATGTTTGTTTGTGACTCACTTTGAGTCACGTATCAATTGTACAGTACAAGCTGGTCAGGTTGAGAGATGGGAATGGAGATGCTGTCGGTTGACATGTGGGTAGACTCTGTATTTATGGGCAGCGCTGTTGCAAAAGAGCCAATCAGCTGCAGGCACTCCCTCCCCAATAATCCAACCAGGAATGGCCACTTTATCCTGGCACGAACACATTCACACTCATGATACACACACAGTGCAGTGCAACAGAAAAAAGGAAAAAAAGTAACCATGCAATACTAACAACGACACAACCACGAATAGATACATACATAAATACGACCCTTGGTCGTAACAATGAAGCGGCTCCAAATTTACTTTACTTTCATAGTTCATGTCTTAGTTCTTTAGTTTGTCTTGACAAAAGGTATACATTTTAATCTTCTTAAGATGATTAGCTAACCAAACATTATGATTTATTTCTCATTCATCCTGTGCAATCTGTTTTCTCTTCCAATACCGTAGGTGAACTGGAAGAGGATACAGCTGAAACCAAGGTTAAGGTGAGATCCTTTGACATTCATCACTCATCATCATACAACAGTATTTTTTTAACGCAGGTTACATTTTTGTCAGAGGTAAGACTTGTAAAATCTGAAATACCTTTGGAAAGGGAAAGTGGAAATTTATGGTAGCACTTTTATTTAACTGTCCAGGATGATGGCAGAATGGAAAAGTGAATACAAATGTTTAAACAGACACTTTCTGAAGAGCAAATGAAGACTTTTATTTTAAAGCAAAATATCCACTATATGAAAAAGTGGTCAACAGAAACGTTAAATTCATTCATTTTTAGAGGTTAATTCCAGTGTATTTTTGAAAGTGTACAGACGGCGCCCTTTTACCCAGTTTTACTCCACAGCAGCCTTTCATGGTTGACAGACAGTATTCAAATACAAAAAGTTGAAAATTGTCTTTCAACTTTAGTTTAGTCAACTTTTAAGTAGTTTTTTTTTAACCCCATGACCCTGCTGGTTTGATTTTGGACTCGCGGGCTATGCAGCACTTAGACATAAAGAGTTTACTTTTCTCTATTTATGTGATTCTGATTGTGTTTTGATTTTATACATTGTGTATGATGCTGGTCTTGTTTATCCCATTGCATAAAGTAGTCAATTTTTACATCCATGCTGATTTACTTTAAAGGCTGGAAAAAGAAAGAATGTTGTATGATGCTGGTCTTGTTTATCTTGATACTGCTTTCTTGGCCAGGTTTCCCCCCTTCTCACTAGGGATAACCTGGTTAGATAAAGGTTAAATAAAATCACCTGTTTTCTTAGTGTGATCCAGTGAGTCGCCCTGGTGATGTCAAACCCTCAGAGACCAATGATATTGCTGAAAAGGCTGACAGCACAACAGTAGCAGGAGGAATCTGAACTCAGATCTTTAAGGTCATCTGATACAAATGAGAGAGGTAAAACATTAAGTAATAACTTTACTATATGACAACTTGCATGTTCTAAAATTACTTGTAAATCTAGTTTTAAACATAGCCAAGGAAATGAATAACATAAATGACTAACAACAATATTAATAGAATCAAAATATGATTAATAGTATTGGCGTAGTTCTTCACTTTCTTCTGTCCCTCTAACGATGCAATCTAATAGGTACCATAGATGAAGATACAGTTGAAGACAAGGAGAAGGTAAGAAACCTGAAATTAAATCCACAATTTCTTTAGGAGCATTTACGCCATATCCCATTGCATAAAGTAGTCAATTTTTACATCCATGATGATTTACTTTAAAGGCTGGAAAAAGACAAGCAGTCTGTGAAGAACTCTGAAGAGATCAGGCCGGTGGAGCAACGAGACATTGAAGCACTGCTTAGCAGACTTCACCTCAAAGACAAATATCAACAGAAGTTGACACCAGCAGATTTTGTTACAATAGGCCAACCTGTAAAACAGTCTCATAAGACATCTGAGGAGGATTTAGCTCATACGTTCCTTCAAAGGTTGATGATGTTGGACCACAGAGCCAGATATATTCAGGTAGAAGAAGACAGTACTGACGGGAGCCAATCACAGGATGTTCTGGATGTTGCCAAAGGAGAAAGTGACTTGGATGTTCTCATCAACACCAGTCAAGACAGTAGTCAAAGAATATGCACCCATGTTCATCCAATGGATGTTCAAATGGCAGTATTTCACTGCTCAGACAGTTTTCTCAGGCAGAACATGATCACTAAGTTATCACAATGTCAGTATGCCTTACCATTGCTTGTGCCTGACCCATTCACAGCGGATATTGAGTGTCCACTGTGGACATTTAGACAAATAAGAAAAAGCTGGAAGCCTACAGATAAGTCAAATGTTGTCACAATTAAGAGCATGCCTATCTGTAAAGCTGAGACACCTATGGTGTCATTTTTCTGCCTAGGTTCAGTATCCGTGTCTAAATCTCATATCATCAACACCTTAATCAATGAGCGTCACAGCACATTCTTTCATAGGAACTGCCCAGGCAGCACCAAATCTCGCTACTTGATGGATGGTGTGGCTGAGATTGCCTGGTATTGCCCTGCTGGAAAACCCACCGATACTTTCACTGACTGCATTGCCTTCTGTAATCTTCATGGTGATGCTCTATCAAGTAAAAAACAGCGTGACATACTGATTGAAAAAGCTTCAGTCAATGTTGTTTTGTTACTGACTCCGGAGAAAGGTGACAAAAATGGGGCAATGTTAGATCTTCTCAACTCTCCAAAGCCCCTCATTTGTCTCCTTGTTGATAATGATACTCATGCAGTCAAGATAAAAGAAGGAAAATACAAGATTGGTCTGAAAGACAAAAGCCAGTCAGATGTGTCTGAAGAATTGAAAGGAATCATTAGAAACATTTTGTCAGGACCACATACGTCCTTCCAGCTTGACACCATGGCCAATGTCTCTGGGATCAGAGTGGATAAAAATGACCAGGTCTGTCAAAACGGGAAATCTGCTGCTGACCAGATGCTGGAATTGCTTCAGGGAATGGACCTTTTAAAGATCAAAGACAAATTTCTCCCATGTCAAGGCCAATTGTGGCATAAGTGGTGCAAGGGAAAAAAAGAACTGTATTACCTCAAACGACAAATCGAGAAAGATAAATGTAAAAAGCAAAAGGAACTGAAGGAAATACGACGGCAACAATGTGACACTTCCTCCAGTGAATTCATGCAGTTGTTTATTAAAAACCTGCAGTCTCTGTCATCAAATGAGAAAATGTATTTCCTGAAATGGATTGGATTCTTACTGGATGACCTCTCTACAGATGACTTTCCTGAAATTCTCCATAAATATGATGTAAAGTGGTCTGAGGTCTTGGCTTTGAAAAAGAAACATGATAAATCAGAGCAGCTAAAAGAGAAGCAAATTGAGCTTGAAGAAATATCAGCGAAACTGCAGTCAGCAACTGTTGGCTTTGAGCACATCGTAAGGGAAATGGGACAGCTCTATGAAGCCCATGCATCTCTGAGTGGAGAATTGCAAGGGAAGAATAACTGCTCTAACTACCCTGAACTGGCTGCAGAGCTTATGATATCAGGACACCCAATTGAGCTGATGGATGGTGATGCAGCACATGTGCCTTTAA
Source organism: Hoplostethus atlanticus (assembly GCA_034670405.1). NCBI lineage: Eukaryota > Metazoa > Chordata > Actinopteri > Trachichthyiformes > Trachichthyidae > Hoplostethus > Hoplostethus atlanticus. The sequence continues at coordinate 2,023,428 of JAXDDX010000022.1, read as the reverse complement.
CATGGATCACTAGTGTTCTAGATGAGGTCATCAAGAAACTGGGAGACCCTCGAGTTTTTGTTTTGTCAGTTCTGGGCATCCAAAGCAGTGGAAAATCAACTATGCTGAATTCTATGTTTGGATTACAGTTTGCAGTAAGTGCTGGCAGGTGCACTAAGGGTGCCTTCATGCAGCTAGTTAAAGTGTCAGAGAAGGTCCAGGAAGACTTTAAGTTTGACTACGTTCTAGTTGTGGACACTGAAGGACTGCGTGCTCTTGAGTTGGCAGGGAGCACAACTCTGCACCATGACAATGAATTGGCAACATTTGTCATTGGTCTGGGAAACATGACTTTGATCAACATCTTTGGAGAGAATCCAGCTGAAATGCAAGACATTCTTCAGATTGCTGTTCAGGCTTTCATGAGGATGACGAAGGTTAAACTTTCTCCAAGTTGTGTGTTTGTTCACCAGAATGTTACAGATATTGGAGCTGTAGAGAAAAACATGGAAGGCAAGAGGCGCTTACAAGAGAAACTGGACAAGATGACTCAACTAGCTGCCAAAGAGGAGGTATTTGATGCTGAGTGCTTCAGTGAAGTCATTGCGTTTGATGTTCAAGAAGATGTTAAATACTTCGCCCAACTATGGGAGGGAAGTCCTCCCATGGCCCCTCCAAACCCAGGTTATAGTGAGAGCATCCAAGAGCTAAAGAACTTCATCCTCTCAAAAGCAACAAAGTCTTCTGGAATGACTTTTTCACATTTCAAAAGCAACATTCAGGACCTTTGGAATGCTCTACTGAATGAACAGTTTGTTTTCAGTTTCAAAAACACACTCGAAATTGCAGTGTACAGAAAACTTGAGGTCCAGTATGGGAAATGGACCTGGGACCTAAGGAGTGCCATGTTGACCACTGAAAACAAACTTCATAACAGAATTGAAAATGGAAAACTTGACAAGGTTCATCGCAGTGATCTTGATAAAGAAATGAGCAATACTTGTGCAAAGGTTGAAAAAACTATGAAAAAGTACTTTGATGATGACAGAGATAAGGAAATGTTGGTTCAGTGGCGAGGAAGATTTGAAACCAAAATAAAGGACTCTCATAATGAACAGGTGAAAGGAGTTCAAAGAAAGCTGGAGGAGGTGATCCAGCAGAAGAATGCACGCAAAAAGCTAGACGATAAGAAGACAGAGTTTGAGAACAACCTACTTCAAAAGAGCAAAGAGCTGGCTCATAAGTTAAAGGACAAGGCAAAAGATGAAGAGGAACTTGAAAAGGAGTTCAACAGTGTTTGGAAAGTTTGGGTTACTGAATTAACTGATGGGACGCCTGCTATAAATGATATCGACACACGATCAGATGAGTATGCTATCCTAGAAGAGATTGGTATTGAATGGTCTCTTTTTGCTGACCGATCTACCGATGGTAGATACAAAGACATATCAAAGATAGGGAATTATGATCATTACATAACCATAACCAAGCACCAATCTCAAGATACTGAGAGGGAGAACAAGGAGAAAACAGGAAAACTACAATGGGTAAAAAAAAAGGTAACAAATGCGTGGCAGGTTGTCAAAACATTTGTTGTTGGTTTACCTCATGAAGAACACCAACATCAGATCAGCTCCCTCATTGACAATGTTGAAAAACAGTCCAGAGACATAATTGAGAGCAAACCTGTAGCAACAAGAGGCTACAATATTAGTTTCTTGGAAGAAGTAGCCAAGAATGTGAAAGAAAAAGTCACCTGAATTTGTATCAGAGCATAAGACATATGCTCTCAAGAATGAGTTTACAGTCGATCTTTTACTGTATGTATTTGACATTGCAAGGAGGTTGCTTACAGAGTCCCACAACAAATTCAAGAAGAACAATGATGCAGTCACTTATTTAGAAAGCAAGAAAACGCAATATTATTGCATATTTGGAAGCTTTTGTAAAGGTAACTCATCTGCCGCTATGCTTGGTGAACTGATGTGTAGCAAACTGAAGGATCCCACAGTTCGGGCTGTCCATAACAAGACTGCCATTGAGCTGGCTGGAGTGATGAAGAGCAGTTTCCCAGCATTCAGTGGGAATAGGTCAACCTTGGAAAAACACATCTTACGATCACTGGCAGAACAAGAGGACTTTGACAGTTACATGAACTACATTAAGGCACCCAAGGAAACAAGTAGAGTGTTTTATAAAACAATCTGTAAAGAAATACATCTTCACTGAACACAAGGATGAAGCACTCAGTATACTGAAGAAAAATGCCGATGTCATAGGCCAGCATGTGCGTCAAGCAGTGTATGCTGCAACAGAGAAAGTCAAAACTCAGGGAGGAGACACTGGCATGTGGCTGGAGGAATTTTCCAGTTTGCTAAAAGATGTTCTCACATTTGATACTAACTGTTGTCAAAATTTCACTGATATAAAGAATTTTGACTTTCTTAAGGAGGAGATGGAGAAAGGTCTTGCATCCATTACTGAGGAGATTAGTAGCCTCTCATTACTCAACATGGAGGAATTGTGGGTGAGTCCTGATAAAATCCTCATCGATCAACTTTGTACGTGCTGCTGGGTACAGTGTCCTTTCTGTAGTGCCGTTTGTACCAACACCTTAGCAGACCACAGTCCTGATGATCACAGTGTCTCATTTCATCGCCCTAATGGGGTCCAGGGACGTCACTTTAGAGATTCAGTGGAAATGTTCATCAATTTCTGCACAACATCAGTTGCAAGTGATCTACGTTTTTATCTTCGTCATGATTCAGAAGAGGTCATTCCTTATAAAGAGTACAGAACTGCTGGCCCAGCGTTTAAGACCTGGAGCATTACCCCTGATAACTCTAAGCTGACATACTGGAAATGGTTTGTGTGTCATTTTCAAATCAAACTGGAAGAATACTATGGAAAGAAATTCCAGGGCCGTGGAGAAATTCCCAAAGATTGGAGGGAACATGATAAAGAGGAAGCTATTAAAAGTTTGGACAAAATGTAGGATTTGTGAGTGACCCAGAGACAACAGCAGGCCTCCTCAAAGTAATAATAATCTCTTGTGTTCAATTGAAAATTCATGAAGGAAATTCCAACAGCAAGAAATTCACAAAGATCCGTGTTGCTTTCACGAGATGAACTTGGAATGAGAATGAATAAGAAATGGGAACAGACGGTAAAATATTACACAGCTGCTAAATAGAAATCTGAGTTCTTGATTGTAACAAATAAGGTAAAGGAGGGCAAAAGAACAATTGCACTGTGGAGGATGCAGTCTTTCAAAATTACTTAAATCTATTAATTGTGATTATTCTTAAATGTCATGTTACATTATTAAGTAGTGGGGATTCCTGAAAATGGCACAATAGAATGAGATGTGTTTTATCTTTTTTTTATCCTTTTATCTGTGCTATTTGTTTATTTTCAACAAGGTGCATGAAATTGTTTATGTGAAAATTGTTCCACGAGCAAAGGAAGCTGGTTTGAGACGTTGAACTGAGACGTTGTACATTGTGAGAAATGAAGGACATATTTTCATTCATTTAAAAGAAGCCATGAGCTTTATCATCTTTGTATTTACATTTTTTAAGTTGTATGTTTTAAAAAAAATATTACACGACTGCTTTGACCGGCCTGGACAGCTCAGTCAGTAGAGCATGAGACTCTCAGTCTCAGGGTCGTGGGTTTGAGCCCCACATAGTGTAAACTATAACCTTTGTAAGTCGCTTTGGATAAAAATGACTGTAATGTACTGTAAATAGAAATCTGACATCTTAATTGTAACAAATAAGGTAAAGGAGGGTAAAAGAACAATTGCACTGTGGAGGATGCAGTCTTTCAAAATTACTTAAATCTATTAATTGTGATTATTCATAAATTTATGTTACATTATTAAGTAGTGGGGATTCCTGAAAATGGCACAATAGAGTGAGATGTGTTTTATCTTTTTTTTTATCCTTTTATTTGTGTTATTTGTTAATTTTCAACAAGATGCATGAAATTGTTTATGTGAAAATTGTTCCACGAGCAAGGAAGCTGGTGTGAGACGTTGAACTGAGACGTTGTACATTGTGAGAAATGATGGACATATTTTCATTCATTTAAAATAAGCCATGAGCTTTATCATCTCTGTATTAAATTTTTTAAGTTGTATGTTTTTAAAACTATTACAAGGCTGCTTTGACCTGGCCTGGACAGCTCAGTCAGTAGAGCATGAGACTCTTAAGGTCGTGGGTTTGATCCCCACATAAGTGTAAACTATCACCTTTGGATAAAAGCGTCTGCTAAATGACTGTAATGTAAATATAAATCTGAGTTCTTGAGTGTAACAAATAAGGTAAAGGAGGGAAACAGAACAATTGCACTGTGGAAGATGCAGTCTTTCAAAATTTATTGTGATTATTCATAAATTCACATCCAAGTCAATGAAGTGAGTTACATTATTAAGTAGTGGGGATTCCTGAAAATGGCACAGTAGATGCATTTTATCTTTTTTTTATCCTTTTATTTGTCATTTTCTACAAGATGCATGAAAATTGTTCCACTAACAAGCCAGTTGGTGTGAGACGTTGAACTGAGACATTGTACATTGTGAGAAATGATGGACATATTTTCATTCATTTAAAATAAGCCATGAGCTTTATCATCTCTGTATTTAATTTTTTTTTTAAATTGTATGTTTTTATTCAAGAATTTATCAAATATTACTGATGAATAATTCCATACATTTTCAGGTGTATTGAACTATGCTGTGCTTTAAACCGATCAATATTAATATTTTGATATGGGCCTATTATTTTTTGCTAGACTGCTGCAATGTCATTTCTACATATGAGAATGATATCTTATGTTAAATCATGTTATTCTTTGTGAAAACTAAATTTTTCAGAATTTCAACAAACCCTTTCAGTGACAACGACAACATCTTTTGAGTTTAAACCTTTTATGATATTAGTGTGCACAATGTGAAATACATTTAAATAAAAATACATACTTTAGATCATGTCTATTGAATGACTGGATCTCTCTTGATTGTTTTCAATAGTAAAGTGATTGATGAAGTCTCAGAAACCGAGCCTTTAAACAAGCTGATCAATAGTGAAAATAGTTGTCTCCTAGCAGATCTTGAAGGAGGTGAGTGTAAAGTCCCCTCTGACTCTGATGTAGCTGATGACATCCATGCCATCACGGTTGGGGAACTGGACTTCATGTCCACCAGGAAGCTCCACTTCAAACATGTCTCCAGCCAGCTTCAACACAATCTAGAAAAACAACATGTTTATAGTAATACTTTTTACTACTTTTAGTACTGCTATCTTGTTTTAGACAATTTTGGTACTTTTATACCAAGGAAGTGTAGCCCTGTTTATTACAATGACTCACTGTCAATCCACATCTCTAGTACTCCCCGGTCTAGAGCTATTTACTAAGCTAGTAAAAATAATAATAAGAAAACTAATAATAATAAAAAAAACTGTAAAAAAAAAAAAAAAAAAAGAGAACAAGATCAAATGGACCCTGGTGTCAATGCCAATAGACTAAAGCGAATAACCATTTAGAAATACACTTAAGCGTTTCAAACAAAGCTAAACTATCCAAAACTGCAACAGTACTTCTGCATACATCAGGTTTCCTCCATCCAGATTCTCCCACCTTGACATCGAAGCCCCTCTGGAGGGGGTTGTGTATTTCCCTCTTCTCGTCACCCCAGCAACCAGCAGTCTTTGAGTTGCACACAAGCACAGCTCCATCGGTGTCATCATGGAAACGGGGGTTAAAATGCAATGCCAGGTCATCCGCATCACAGCCCAGGTCTATCTGGAACCTGAACAGATGAAGGTTACATAGAAAAAAAATTAATCTCAATGTCTAGTGTGTGCAGTACTTTGAATGGGAAGAAGGTTATATATGAACATCTGCACTATATTTAAAAAATGGAGCTGGTTAAAGAGAAGAAAAACTTGAATGTAAAAATACAAGGCATCAACACAGGCCTCTGCAGTACGTTACTAGCCGGTGTTTAAATAACATGCTCCACATCCCATGACAACCCAAGTCAACATTTTTCCAGATTTTCAGTTTCCCACCTAAGCAAAAAGGTTTTGAATAGACATCACACTCTATTTTATTCAGTAAAAGGGTCTAAGAGTGAATACATTGAAAAATATTTTATTATAAGCTTACCTCTCAGCATCATGCTGAATTATCCCCTTCAGTTTCAGCTGATCTCCAGCTCTCAGATGCACATTCTTCAATTCAAGTTCCTGAGAAACAGATGACATTGCAGTTCAGGGTTTGAACAATGTTAATTAGAAAATGTGAGATTCATTATATTAAATTATTGTAGCAGTATATGACTTGGAGTATTACAGAGTATATACCCAAAGTACAATGGGATACTGTACAACGAAACAGCACAAAAGCAGTCAAACGTACCATGCTCATCTCTGGTGCTGGTGTTGAGGAATAATCCTGGCTCTAGTGTGAGCTGTGAGATGGTTTTGGGTCCACAAACACAATCCTCTCTCCTGGGAGACAAAAAGTGGTTTGATTGGTAGGTTTCAACACTATTTATACTATAAAGCCCAAGAGGTCAAGGAAGGAATAGGCCAGTTTGATTTGGGCCTAATCATCATTATCAAGTAACCTATTCAATGCAGAGGGAGCAATCTCAATCACTCTGTTCACTTATTGTTGTTTAACTCACTTTGAAAATATGATTGATGGCCTCCTTGATCATTGAGTAAGCTGTAAGTAATGCCAGTGTTAAGTGTTTTAACCAACTCCTCTGATAGTGTTGTATCTGATCTTTTCAGGACCTGCTACAGGAACAAGGCATTTTACAATGATGTTTTGACACCCTACGTCTATAGCAGTGGCGGCTGGCCAATAGAGGGCGCTAGGGCGCCGCCCCACCACTCCCCACATCCTAGACTTCATTGAATAAGACTCTAAAAATGACTTTCTTTCTTCTTCTTTTTTAAATGAGCGAGGTAAATATTATATAGTTAGTGAGTAGAATGTATAATCTGCAATAAAATGTAGATTAAAATTGTTCTACGTTGTCTAAAGTTACTGCTAGGTCACGTATTTCCGGCCTGGGGCGCAAAAATCTTTGCCCATTGACTCTCGTTATAAATTGTACATGCGCAGTTCGCTCCTCTCAATACAAGGGATAGGAGCTTGGTGGGGCGCATCTGAATGCTGCTGATTTACACACCACCAACCACTGGTTGGCAGCAGAGAGCGAGTGGCTCGTGGTACATCTGACATAAAAAGCGCCAGAATGAGACAATATACTCGGTCGTTTTCAAGGAGCTGGTTTAGTAGGAAGGCTTGGCTAACTGTATGTAATAACACTAATGCTTTATTTTGCTTTCCCTGCATCCTTTTTCAAACGACAGGTCTCAGACCAGCATGGATTCATACAGGTTTGAATGATTTAAACCACATATCAGAAAAATCAAAAGCAAATGTTTGGGAAAGTAAACATAGCTGCTCAGCTTGATGAAGGCTACAGGATAGGGATCTGTAAGCATAATGAAGAGGTTGACAAAAACAGGCACATCCTGTCTAAAATAATAAACTGTCAAGTTCTGTGGTGCCATAGAGTCATTGAGATCTGCATCTCTCAAGGAGAGAAGGGCAAAATTTATGTACATGTACATGTACATAAATTGGGAGCTGTTTAACGTTTTGTTTCCACATAAATCCATGCATGCAATCTAGCTTTTGCATCTTACTTCGCTTACTAATTTAGCTGGCTAACGTTAGGTCAGATTTATGTAATGTTATGGGTTCATTAACAGGTTGCAAAGGGACAGGAGAGACACTGGGTAAAACTTAGGTAACACTTTCTTTACACCTCAGACACACCCGGTGGCCACTCCCACCAGTGCAATAAGGTCATAGTTCCTGATTGTGTCATTCCTACATATCACCTCGTAGTGACCACACGCCTATATGAGCACCATGGAGAAGGGAAAGAAGAGATTCCAATGGACGCTGGAGAAAAGGATTCAAGCTTTCCCTGACTTGACCATTTCCCTCAGCATGTGCTTCTCTCCACTCATGGAAAAGATCAACAAGTTGGTCGAACTGATTTTCTGTCAGTCTAAAATGCCTTTCAACAGGCTCGCCACTATAGGCCGGTTGCCGTACAAAGTTCTCCCTTCTTCTCATAGCAACAACTTACATCATAAACATGGCTGATAGCTTCACTCTGAGATTTGACCTGTCTCAGGTGTTAACCCACAGGAGGTTAACACTTTACCTGAGTTATCTAGGTATTTCCAAGGTGTGTTTTAGGTGTTAACATGTTGTTGAGACAGTGTTAACTCAGTGTTAAGTTAAGTGTTAAGACACCCAGGACGAGGTCAAATTTTGGATTAGTAGAACACTTTCTTAACACCTAGCATTAACACCCATTTAACTTTCTGATTTGACCTTACCCACTGTCCTACTAAGTTCACAGACATGGAGGAGGACAAGTTGTAAGTCACAATGTTTTTCCTTTTTATGATGTGGGCATTCAACAAGAGGTGTCATGTGGATTTGCAAGAAGACAAAATTGTTAGCAATTGTTATATGGCAAATCATGAATTTGTATGTTTATGTCTGAGTAACTTGAACAGTTGTTTCTTAATGCAGGCCATTACATAACCATACAAAGTGACAAATCAAGCTATGATTTGGGAGATGGACATTAAACAATAGCCTGAGCCTAAGTCATAAACCTAAAAAATGTAAAATGTGATGTTGTCTCCTAAACAGGGGTATACCAACAGTACCTGGCACTGTGTCTCTGAAGAAAGATGCTCAGAACCTGATAGGAATCAGCATTGGGGGTGGGGCACAGTACTGCCCCTGCCTCTACATTGTACAGGTAAATACATTCTGACAGCACTGTGTTTTGATTATATCAGTGTTTTATTGACCTGCATCAATGCATGCCCATTGCATCTTGAACTTTGTAATAATATATATATATAAACTTCATGAGCATATTAAATGTTTGTGTGTTAGTGTCTCAGATCATGCCATCATTTGGCATTATTTTGAAACAATGATGATAAACCCACATTTGATTGAGTCAGGGGAAATATCTGTCTTCTGTTAGCCTTATCATTAGCCAAGGTGGAGGTGGCTAAAATGATTCAAGTCCAGGTACACAGTCCAGAGGCCTGTACTACGAAGCAGGATTTGGGGTTAGCGAGGTAACTTCAGGTTTAACCCTGGGTTTTCAGTGTCACAACGGTGGTTCACTTTTTACCGGGGTATATCGCCATGGTAACTTATGCTGCACACCTAACCTGCTCCGGAGCACGTTCGCGATAACAGATCAACACGTATAAAAGCACCGCCTACTGACCAATCAATTCTCTTGGAAAATGGCGTCACCATTCCTAGAAGATCCCGTGGACCTAGGTACGCGAATAGTGAGAGGGTAGGAAGGCAAGAGTTTTTAGAGACCAACAAAACCCTTTGGCTTTCCCTGACCAATATCTATATGAAAGATATAGATTCTCAGTGGAGGGAATGGCTTATCTTTGTCAGCTTCTTGATTAAAGCACTAAAACCTTGTACTTGTTGACCTTATAAGATTTGCAAGTAAGTCTACTTACCGGTTTGAATTATGTTTTCATATTTGTTCTTTATTTGCTCCCAAGAGCGTTTAACACTAATACGTGAAAAACTGTTTAAGCAGTGATAAGTTGGGGTGTTTCGATATATCCTGGCATGATATTATGCAATCCAAAAATACGGCGATAGGCACGGTTCACGATATTTACTAAATGTTATCAATTAGCTACGCCACCAAAATATAGACTATTTGTTTTCATTTACATACTTTAAACGCCAGAGGGCGGAACCAGTAATCTTACATCCTAGCTTGCTTGACTGGCGTTATAACTCGAGATCACTCGAGACCCGGGGCCTGTTCCAAGAAGCAGGTTCAGCAAACTCTGAGTCTAACCCTGCACTCTGAGTTGATTAATTCCGAGATGGCAAAGTCTGAGTTTTCAGTTCCAGAACGGCTGATTTGAGTTAGTTCAATCAACTTTGAGTATGTTCACCTTGAGTTAAGCGCGTGCGCGATGACAATAAAAAGCCATCATCAATGGAGGTCCGATACTACGATTCACCATGGCAACCAGCAAGCAGAAGGGTCGTAAAGGAGAGGGAATTGGCGTGGGAGAGAATCGCTGCCCGAGTCAATGCGTACGTTTGAATACAGTAGTGTATTCATTTAACATTTAACCACACTTTCTTATAATATTACCTACATGTGAGAAAGTGGGAAAAAAATCTTTTCATTTAGGTGCAATCCCACGGGCGCAAAGCGCTCTTGGCATCAGCTGAAAATGAAATATAAAAACATTACAATAGAGTCATTTAGCAGACGCTTTTATCCAAAGCAACTTACAAAGGTGATAGTTAACACTATGTGCGGATCAAACCCACAACCCTGACACTGAGAGTCTAATGCTCTACCAACTGAGCTGTCTGGGCCAGACATACTTCAAATGGTGTACTTGGGGTGGCAAATTAGAAAGGCAGATCTAGAAATTTAATTACTGGAACATAAGTTAGAGGTGGGTGCATGGTCACAGGTGAAATGTGTTGTATAAAAATACTAACTGTTGCTTTTGTATTTGTAGGAAATAAAGAAGACCAAATGAAAGGTGTCTTTATTTGACTGCTCTGGGTGGTGGTAGCTTAATCCGTGAAGTGTAAACGGCATATTATATCTCGGATAGCTCTTCCATCCTGGACATAGAACATCTAATCGTGGTCTCAAAATCCTCTCCCGACGTAAGGCTATGCGAATTACTTCCGCTTGAATATCGATCGTGTTACCGAGGAAAGGACACGCCATGTCCGACAGCTGCTTCAGGTTCAGCAGAGGGAGGAGATAAGGAGAAAGTCAGGGTTTGTTCAAGAAAACCTGCCAGCGAGCAGGTTAGGTTCACAGAGTCAGTTACCATGGTAACTGAATCAGAGTTTGAGTTACCTCTCTTTCTGGAACGGAAAACCCAGAGTTTCCCTCATCTCAGGGTTACCAAACTCAGAGTTTTCAGTAAACCCGCTTTCTGGAACAGGCCCCCGGAAGATCACAAGTGTGTAGTACGCAACAGGCAAATGGAAAGCAAGGAAATCAAAATAGAAGACACTCCAAACTTTAAATCAATTTGTTTTTGTTGAATATTAAACAGCTATAACCACCCCCTCTGAACTAGAATGTAGCATTCTATTAATATTTTGATGTTGCTGTGCAGATTACTGAAAGTCTGCCATCACGGGACGCTGTGGTGAGCAGACTCAGACAGGAAAAAGGTTTCTCAGAAATGCGGGGTAAAACCCCCGCCTGCATGATTGCTCAATATCCTGTTCTGAAGAATGAGATATGAAAGTTGTGTGTTCAACTGTATATAACCCCTGTGCAAGTGTAAATAAACTCAGAACCTTGCTGACACGCAAATCGCTTGTTGTTGTCACTTTGTTCTCTGAGCTTGAGCTTGTCAACCTTTGATCACGGGACAGAGACACAGGAGCCAAAAGCCAGTGCAGAACATCAAGAGTTTCCAACAGTTTTATTTAGACAAACCACCCACAGTGAGCCCTTGGCTGGATGCGGGAGGTGATCAGGCTGGTAGGCTGGTTCTCCTCGCATCCGACACCAGCTGCCGCCAATTGAGACTAATTGGATAACGGCAGCCTGGGACTGATGTAACAATGTGTGTGTATTTTTCTATTGTGGGAATGAAGCAGGAGAGAAGACGCTGCCGCAACCAAATTTTATGATATATTTATTATGATATTGAGTTTATATAAAACGTTAAAACCATATTATGCCTCCATATGAATATTTTAAAAACACCAACGAGAGTGAAATTGCACCGGTGCGACCCATTCATCGCCCATTCACAGCCATGGACAACATCAGGCTATCATAAAATAATTTTATTCTAAGGATACACAGTGCAGATTTTGGGATGAAACCGGTAGTTTCTTCAACAGCTAGCCAAACGTGCTAGAGAGGTCAGGACAATAGCCTGCAGTATGTGGCATAACGTCACCAATGCAGAATGGCTGTGTTGTTTTTGGGAGAGAGAAAGGGAGAATAACCTAACAAAATAAAATTACATTAGTCACTTACCTCCCTACCTACTCAAAACAGGAGAAAACAAGGATTAACCAAAAAGGGCAGCCCATCCCTGCGGTTCCCCACAAAGAGAGTAGCCGTTTAGTGAACTACAAAACTAACAATCACAGGAGACTGACAAAGGAGGCTGTTAGTGGACAGGGTTGGGAGATGAAGAAGAAGAGTTCTGCTCCACCTAACCGAGACAAGACAATCTTGCCTCGGCCAAATATACAATTCCCAACATTCCCTACTTTTTGACTTGAGGATAAATGTTACAATTTATCCTCACATTACAAGAATTTTGGTATTCCGAGGTCTAGAGTCTTCATGTTGGGCCAAAAGACCTCCCGGATCTTGTCTGTCAGGGAGGCAAAAAGACTCAACAGAAGTTGTGAGCAGAAGTGACCATTCTTGAAAAACAAAACCCCTTGTATAGAGGAAACAAAAATCAAGGCAGGTCACACATGATAATAGTACGTGGTGTAAATACAATGGCACATTACAATCACACTGTTGGGTATTTTAAATCTACTATTTCCATAATAATAACTCAGTTATTATTCATAAAACTGGTGTGCAGTGGTGTACTGGCTAGTCATCATACATATCAACATAACATAATCCACATATCTTTATGTTTGCATCATATAAAATAACTGTCCTCAGTTACACTGTCCGTCTGTGTGTTTGCCGGAGCTAAATTTGACAAATAGTTTCCCATGTTCTGTTCCAGACCCATCCATGACCTCTCTGGCAATCCAGTTGCGTACCTCAGTTGTTTATAACATTAATATTTTAGCATTACATTACATAGTCTCGTAGATTTTACCCTCAGACTAGCTTAGGTTGTCCCCCTATATTGGTACACTGATCTTCAGTATATACACCTGGCTTGTCCTAAATAATAACATACATAATATTCTGGTTTAAACAGTAATGGTCAGAACATGGGTAAGGAAGTGCACATGGCGCTTCGAATTATCAGTGAGGTCCATGGTCCACTGCTGTGGTGTATAGATCTTGGACTCTGTTTGCTCTTCTGCGCATGTTCAAGAGTGCCGGGGATCCTGGAGTCATCCTTGGCTTGGGAGGCCTGGGCTGGTGTCTCTTCAGATGTGTTCATGGATTTGTGTATCTCAGATGTGTCCAAACTGGAATTCCCGTCACTCAAGCTGCAGTACTGGTGACAAGGAGCACTGTGTGCAGTCCGGACCATGTTGGGCTGAAGAACTGGATGTAGTTTTCTTTCACCAATACCTGGTCTCCAGGCTGTACCTATGGAGACTCATCAGTTGTTGCTGTACCTAGACGTGTTCTGATAACTTGGGAGACAGATTGCATTAACAACTGGCAGTACTTCACTAATTGATGACATGTAGCTCTCCTCTTCCTAGGCACAGAGCCCCAGGAACCCTCAAGGACATATATGACCTTATTGGTTGTTAGTTGTTAGTTTGTTAGTTATCAGTTGTTAGGATTAGCGTGCATGGGCATCACAACTCTCAGCAATTGCGTCATCCCTTCTTTTTCTGGAATAGAGCACATACATTTAGTTAGTTTAATTTTTAAACTTCTGTTGGCTCTGTCCACAAAACTACTGGCAGTTGTATGATAGGTACAATGGAATTACTGATTAATTCCCAAACCTTTTAATACAGTTTTCATAATTTTCCCTGTAACATGTCTATGAAGCACAGTAACCCATACCTTTAGAATAATCTACATTACAAAAATGACTGCTGTGCTCGAAGCATCAGCCTGTCGTTCATGAAAAAACCTCACCCCTTTGTGTGAAGTGGTCTATTTGTTTTTGACTGCCAGACCTAAGCCTAGCCTTCATCTGAGCAGTAAATAGCATCATGGAGATCATGCATTACCATGCACTACCCCCCCCCTTTTTTGAATGGGAGTTCCTGCACTAGTCAGGAAACTCCTAACTGCCCAAACGCTTCTGCACTTTGAGCAGACCCTCATACTCCGCCCTCAGCAATCAATTAGCCATCAGCTCTGATAACAGTCCACTCTGTTTTCCTTGCACCATCAATGTAACACAATGTCGCATCAGTATTCAAGTCTTAAGATATGGATGTTCGTTAGAGCTTACACCAGACGCTATAGGGGCGAAAATCCTATTCGTTTTTCAAGTTCTGGAGTATGCGAATTAACTCATCCTTGCTTAGTGCATGTAAACTCTGACTTGTCTTTTGACTTTTGTGACTGTGTGGGGATCGGTTGACGTTCTGGGCACTGTTTTGCCCAGTGTCCTATTTCTCTGCATATTCTACATCTCCTCCTATCGTCTTCATGACCCCCCACCCTTTTGCCAGCACTTTGCTATAACATGCCCCTGTTTCCCGCAATTGTGGCATTTCTCTGACTTCTGATATGCACTGATTGCTGCTACCACCTGATCTTGTCTCCTGACTCTCTTGCTACCGTGGGTATTGTCATAGTCAGTACTACCTATACAATCTGCCCATGTCATCATCTCTGTATGTCTCTGTGGTCGATAGCCTGAGTTACTAACTGCAGTTCTATATTTCTGATGGGCTCCTGTTATGGTTGCTGTTATAAAATCTGGATCATCTCGAGTTCCAGTCGATTTCCTATACCTGCAATAGAGTTGAAATTTAGTTTCAACATAACTTTCAAAGGTTTCCTTAGGCTTTTGCTTTCTTCTTTTGAACAGTTGGTACAAATTCTCACCTGTTCCTACTGCTTCAGACACTTTATTTCTAAAGGTATCAATAGCTTTCTCAGCCTCCTCAGTACTGTTGAATACCGTTACAGCCCATGCATCCTTGTTATACTCATCAGTGATGGAACTCCAAGCTGTTGCTGGACACTTGGCTTTAGTCAATAAGAACACATCATAAGGATGGAGATTACTAACTATGCAGTATTCATTTAGCTTTTCCCAAAAATCAAAATTCGGGTCCATCAATTTCATGTTTGGCAATTCCTTTAAAAGGTTTCGCAGATCAGTTCCAGACAGGGGGGAGTGTTGGAGTTGTATTCTGGTTCTAGGTTCATTCTCACCGGTTAGACCTGTGGGCACATTAACAAGTTTTACTGGGGCCACTGGTATTGCGGCTACCTGGTCTGGCTTCTGCTCTGTACTGGGACATGGGAAAGTTCCCTTACCTTGACTACTATAAGGGGGGTGGGTTGTTACAATTTTCCCCCATCGGTGTGTCTATAGCAGCCACATAAACCTTTGTTTCTGGTTTATGGGCTAATTCAGCCTGTAGCTGGTTAATCTTTTGTTTCAATGCATCACACTTGCGTGTTTTGCGTTCTGCCTCTAAAATCATCAACATGTATGCAAACTTGGTCTTATATTTTTTCTTTGTTACATTCTTCCACCATTGCGACCACTCCCCTGGACTCCCACTAGGATTCCATCCCTATATGATGGCTTCAAATGTTATTACATCAAGACTGTTGGTAGCATGCATTCTCAACTCATCACTAAGATATTCACCAGTCTTCAAGTGTTTAAGCACAGTTACCTTATATGGCTTAGGCTCTCCCATATTGGTAGGCTCTGTTTAGTGATTTATCTTAGTATAGCTGTCCTTCTGTCTAGACCTCCCTTGTATGTAATCTATCTATGCCTACTCTAAATCTATCCCTAATATATTTCTAGTCTTGATTACTAGTTTCAATTCCTATTATCAAATGAGGCATTTAAATTGGATGCATCTTGTATGTTTATATACCTATAATATATATAATATGTATATCTAGAGTATTGGGCCCACACAACACTATGACATAAGCAATAACCTTGGCAATGAACTAGTCACTCTCGTTTAGTCAGCGCGAACAATGGAGTGTTCTGTTCAAAACTTTGGTGACTTACTCAACACATAAACAAAAACCAATAACACATAATACAGGTTAGGAACACATAACCTATATATCATACTGCCGGCACAATCACACCAACATATAGACTATCACTTTTCAGAACAACCTTCTCAATCATACCAGAGCTCTCATTCACACAATCGCGGATGTGAGGATTACTTCACTAATAGTCAAGAACAACCATGTGATTTCTTTGAAAATCTGCAACATAGGTTCCCGTTCTCTATTAGGAACATAAACCCCGGGCCCAGATCTTTTATTTTAACAGGAACTAGAAGATCTCCAAACCGCATAGCGCAAGGTCTGCACTCTGCAGCACCCAACTCACAATAAACCGCATAGCGCGAGGTCTGCACTCTGCAGCACCCAACTCACAATCCTTGACGTGCACTCACGTGTCGCGCTATGTTCTCACACTCAATCACAACAAGAATTCATTCAATACTTAATTTGTTCTTTATCAATTAACTGATGTGGTCACAACCAGGACAGCTTAACCCTGTTACTGAGGCGATAGTGCTTTCTATTTCATTACTCATCAACTGAACAATGAAATATATAATATGAAAGTCACTCACCTCAGTTTAGGTTTCCCAGTCCGGAAGATATTGCACATCCTGCCGACAACGCCATATGTTAGGAATTATTTCTTGTTCGTGGTGATGAACGTAAGAAGAAAGCAGCAACAAACTACGTCCCAGGATTCTATGAGTATTTAATACAGTTCAGCGCTGAAAGGGAGAAATATCCGGCAGCATCTCTGCCTACGAGGATAATCTAAAGAACACCAAGCAGATACAGTTCCTTTATACAGACATCCATGTGATATTTTACATAGACCCTTTCATCCCCCTCAGCCTCTGTCTGTCGTCCCTATGTTAATTGAGTTGAGTGGAAGTAGTTCTGTCTCACCTTCCTCTAGACCTGTGAACACCATGTCTCTTGTGCTAATTTCCAATTGATTAAAGGCAACCAAACGGCCTGTATTGTATTGTAGAAGAGGCCTCCAGACGGCCTTAGTGTATTTTAGTGTATTGCCGAGACAAGACAATCTAGCCTCGGCCAAATATACAATTCCCAACAAAACACACACAAGAATATATTAATATAAAAAATAGGGCCACCATTTCAGGGGCGGAGGGGGCAGGGGGCCCACTAGGGGGTTGTTGTAGCTCAGTTGTAAAATTTATATTTAATATTTCCCTAACCCTAACCTTTTCTGTATTAATCTCCTATACATAACTTCTCTGAACTTGGACCTGTTGTACTCATATCTGGACAGTTTTACTGCTATCTAGTAGTATCAATAGCACCATCTACAGAAGTGATTGTAAACGAGTTATGACCCTGGCCATAGCAGTCTATGGCCAGGGTCAGCTGCAGGTTGAAACATTGCAACAGCCGACAGGTTCAGTGATAAAACAACAGGTCAAATTGTGTAAAATTGCAACAGAGAGAGAGAGAGACTGCGCTGTAAAGGTTTTCCATCATTTATTTATCCTATATATATTTCATTATGCAATTGTCAAATTCAAAGTAAGGGCCCCTCCAGAATTTTCGCCCCCTCTGTGCTGAAACCCTCCCTCCGCCCCAGAACAGTCTGGATTGCTGTTACAAGTCCTGAACTGTTTGCAGTGAAATATTGGACCTGAAGGAAAGCCTCCACTTCTTTGAGGGATGAAGGAGGTAGAATTCAGATCTGGTGATTAGGTCTTGCTCATGAAACCACTCTTGAATTTGTTCCACAGTGTCATCGTGAACAGTGTTTAAACCATAGAGTGCACCTAGTCCTGTAAATGGCTTCACAGTCCTTGGCTGTTATACAACCATGCAGAGCAATCACTGGACAAAATGACATTGGGATGTCTGTCTATATCATTACAGATCCACCATGTTTAACAGTAGGCAACAGGCATGCTGGGTTGCATTTTGGGTTTGGGTTTCTCCAAACATAAACCCGTCCTAATGTAGGAAACATTTTACCATATTATTTTTTGCATTGCTCAGAGGTCCAGGGTTTGTGCTCCTTACATCAGGTTGTGTCTTTATGTGTTGGCCTTTGATACAAGTGGTTTCCAAATGGCAGCCTTGCCATAAATACTAGCTTTGTGAAGCTCACAACATACAAGTCTTTGTTGAGACTGTGTTACACAAGTTTTGGTTAAATTCTGTTAATTTTCCAGCTTTCTTTTTGTGGTGTTTAGCAACTATCCCGTTAAGAGACCATCTATCCCTGTCAGTGAACTTCAACTAGCAACCACTGTTTCTTGCCACAATAAATAATTTAGCGTTTTTTGGGACTGATGCCCCTACAATTCAGGCACCGACTATTTGGCCTCTGGAAAATTGCCAGACCTCTCCTAACGCTGACACATGCTGTTAATTAATATGACTCATCTGTGTAGCTGCCTTTGTAATTGTGTTTAGTTGTTTTAAATTCAAGTCCTTTTCATTTGGTGTTTCCGTTATTTTTTATATCCACAAGCTGTGCAATCCTTTTAAGAACCTCAATACTCACTCTGACCTGATATTGTATTGTACTGTTACTATCGGTCGTTTTCTTTGAGACCACGTGGTTTCGGAGAAATCCGAAAGAGTTTTACTTTCAGATTGGCTCGCTATGACCAACCCACATGGATTAACATCCACACCCGTAAAGGCAGACCTACAAATGCTCTAAGAGATTTTTATATAAAGGCTGGTGATCGGGAGGATTTGCAACAAGACAGCATCGACAAGGACCAGGCAACATACACAGAACTAAGAAGACAAAAAACAAGAGTGAGTATAAACAGCATTTCTTTCCAGAGTTTGCAGATTATTTGGTCAGATTATAATGTGGTGCTAAAACTAGAAATTAACAGTCTGGCTGTTGGCCAACGTAGATTCAATAGGAAAATACAACAGTATTGGGTTTTCTTTGAGATCTTTCTCTAACCTTATGGTTTCATAGGAGAGTTAAATAAGACTTATTTGTGATCATTTGGAGATCTCTTGTTTTGATCAGAGTGAGATCAACATGAGCTGTTATGTGATTGTTTCTCCTTAGTTGAATTTGAGAAATAGGGGAAAATGCCTTGAGTCTCATCTTAGTGTTAGAAAGAGCTTATTTGTGTCTTGGAGACATAAAAGGTATAAATATGAGATCTTGGATTTTGCTTTTCTATGGGTGCAGTGTGTCCTCCTGGGGCCCCGGCTCATAAAAATGTATTTCTACCCCAGTTTTTAGTCCCACTCTACTTTAGGAAAGCAAGATCAAAACTATAATTAATTTACCAATCAATTTCAGCATGCATCATCAAAGTTATATTCATTCTGACTGTACTGTCAAATACAGTCCGGTGGGGGTGTTTCAGAAAATCCTGAACTGTTCACAATTTGTATTCTTTTCTTTTTTTTTTAAAACTGAGATCACACTTGATCAAGTGTCCACTGGAGGCAAGGAGGTTGTCAGGCTATACATTTGCCATTTATCAAGCTGATTTTCCCCCAAGATACAGTTTTTTACAGTCGCTAACATCCGTTTGTCCAATCTGTAGTCACATTTTCAAAACTCTAAACACAATTAGTGCAACATCCGTCAGTTGTGGACCATACCATTAACACAATTCATGTTGTTTTCACACAATAAGCAGTCAATTAACACATTTCTAAAATGCTTAGATTTTCTTTACATACAAGCTTACCCAATACCAAAATGATGGATCTTTCTTGTCTTATTTACAAATGCTTGCACACAGCATGCCAGAAATGAAAACCTAATGTTCAAAACATTAAATACAGTATAAAGCCTACGTCTGCAACAACAGCAGCTCAAAAGCTTTATTGAAACAGCTGATAAGCATTTTTGAATGAACAGATCACTGAAACATTGAGAAATAGCTGATTTAAGTTGTGTAAAATAGACCAAACACAGAGTTCGAATGAAACAGTTGTACACAGTTCCTTTTGAAAGGAACAGTGAGTGGGTCACCAGCACCGGCACCAATACGTCCAGGTATGGTGTCTATCCAATATGTCTTGTTCTATAGTGAGTTTTACACTATGCTACTCTACATGTAAACATGGGTTACAGTCAAGCCCGGATCTACCATACGGGCAACCTGGGCACGTGCCCAGGAGCCCTCGATGCGAAAGGGCCCTCTGCAATGGGAGGGAAAATATATATATTTTTTTATGTCCGGCTCCACAGAAATATGACACAAAGCTTGACCCATTCTTTTGATCTTGATAACTATCCAATTAGAATTAAATAAAAGTTGTTTCCAAGAAAATTAAGTTTCATGATTGATTTGTGTTTTATTGTGGTGAGACGGCTGGGCAAGTGTTGACTGACTGGTGAGCAAGCAGCTATGCACTGTATAGATTGGCTAATGGTCAAGGTGGGTGGGCATAGAGAGCAGGTCAGGTGGCTTACATTTCACAGATTCAAGATCAGTTTTCTTAAGGCAAGTCCAGGTTAAAAACCGTGGAATTAAGTTTTACCTGACCCACTATCAGTTAGGTGTATCGAGCATGCTGGAAAAATTGCCAAGCAGCAGAAAATGGACGGCGTTAGCAAAAAGCCCAGCGGGGCTGCCAAAAGAAAGAAAAGAAAGAAAAGAAAGGAAAAGGAAGAGAAAGGAAGAGAAAGAAGTGACCACAATAAAAAATGTCCCACTAATTAGTAACTTTTTCAAAAAAGCTAAACAAAGTGAAGAAGAAGAAGAAGAAGAAGAGGGAGCTTCCACCGTTGGTTGCAGCAAAACACAGCCTCAGCTAGCTAACGATAGCTTGGTAGCCTCTAGCTCCGGCGGCGCCGGCGACACAGTGCCTCAGCTAGGGGTACAACAAGATAGGGAAAACGCCGAAAGAACGGGAGAAGAAACGGACAAAGACGAGGATGACCAAACAGTGGAAAGTAACGTTACGTCAAGCTCATTTGCAGCGGCAGGTCCCATCATTTGTGAAGACCCTGCATTATGGGGATTGATTACAGAGAAGGTCCAGGAGGAAATTCTGATGAAAGGGGTTTCGGCCTTTCAGAATCGGGCCGCGAACTATTCAGCATCCCGGAGGGGGAACGAGGCTGGCAAGACACGTTCTCTCACTAACGATGCACTGACCAGACACCTTCACAATGGTGAAACTGTACCACGGGAATGGATTCAAGATTCAAGATTCAAGAAGTTTAATTGTCACATACACACACGAGGTGTGTAGTGAAATGCAAAGTGGCAATGCTTAGCAGAAATGTGCAAAATAACAGGTTCACACTATTTACAATAACCAGCACAATATTTACAATGTCAGTTTTTTAAGAGCTCTATATAAAAAAAAACCACAATATTTACAATAAGAGCACTTATATATAAAAAAAATATAGTAAAAAAAGGGAAAATTGTATGTATAATATAATATGAATTATAAATTATGTGTAGTCTTTACCTAAGTGTGTGTGTGTGCATAAGAGGGGCAGTGTGTGTGTCTTGGTGGGGGCCCTAGTGAGGTCAGAGTTCACAGTCCTGATGGCCTGAGGAAAGAAACTCCGTCTCAGTCTCTCTGTTTTGGCAGCGTGACTGCGGAGGCGCTTGCCTGACCGCAGCAGCTGAAACAGTCCGTTGTTGGGGTGGTGAGGATCCTTCATGATCCTGCAGGCTCTGGTTCTGCACCTCCTGGTGTACAAGTCCTGCAGGGTGGGGAGTGTAGTTCCAATAGTGCGCTCAGCCGAACGCACTACTCTCTGCAGAGCCTTCCTGTCCTGAGCGGAGCTGCTGCCAAACCAGGCAGTGATGCTTCCTGTCAGGATGCTCTCCACAGCTCCAGAGTAGAAGGACTGAAGGATCCTCCGGGAGACTTTAAATTTCCTCAGTTGCCTGAGGTGGTAAAGGCGCTGCCTCGCCTTTCTCACCAGAGTGTCTGTGTGTGTTGTCCATGTCAGATCTTCAGTGATGTGGACTCCCAGGTATTTATACCTGCTCACCCTCTCCACAGTAGTCCCATTAATCCCCAGTGGTGAGTACGTCCTCTGTTGTTGTGTCCTCCTAAAGTCCACAATCAGCTCCTTAGTTTTGGTGACATTCAGGAGGAGGCTGTTGTCCTGGCACCAGAGTGACAGATCAGCAACTTCCTCCAGGTAGGCCTTCTCGTCGTTGTTGGAGATCAGGCCCACCACCACTGTGTCATCCGCAAACTTAATGATGGTGTTGGAGCTGAACCTGGCCATATGGATCATATATTCACCGTCCACCGGAGCAATTTATTGCTTTCCTTGTAAAGTTTTATCGACACATTCCACCGCATTTGTTGCCGGGTTTACTGACTGTCTGTGCATTGAGCAATATTATCTGTTGTGATTGTGTGTTGCTGTTATTTTGTGGATGAGTTTATTTGATATGCTGTGTGCATAACATGTGTATTACATCACTGTGGTGTGATGCTGCTATATGTGTTGGAGTTGGTTTGTCAAGTTCATTATATGTTAGCTTTTGCAGTTATGTGTGAAGTTGCATAGCTCACACTTAGTGAGCCTTATTTTGAAACCTGCATTCAGCTGTGCTGTGTGATTACCTTAGGATGGCATTGTTGTAAGCCTCTTCCTAGTCAGTCACATTATTATGTCATTAGTATATCAGTAATAACTGGTGTGCTGTCTGCTTGGGTGGTTTTTAGTGAACACAAATATTGCCATAGTCTGGAGTCATACACTGCCTTGGGGTGATTTAATCCATTGTTTTCTTGTCTTGTGATTTGTGAATGAAATGGCTGTACTTGGTCTTTAACTATATTGAACTATATAGGCATAGGCATATGTGCTCAGCTGGACTGGTTATTCAGCCTTTGACCAATAGGTGTGTGATTATGGTCTGGTGGATCTGACATGCCAGCTTGACTGGAAGCTCAAACTAATTAAGGTGGGGTTTAATGGCTGGGGTGGGTGGCGTGGGGTGGGCGTGGTGTGTGTGTGTGTGTGTGTGTCTGTGTGTGAGTGAGTGTGGGAGGCGGGGGCCTATGAGCTTCAGTGCCCAGGGGCCCCTGGGGGTACTAATCCAGCCTTGGTTACAGTACATACAGTAGGACATACTGAAAAGTATTTACACATACTGTGTTTACACATATTGTGCATGCCAAGCGTTTCTATGCAAGGTGCATAGCGAGAGACGACATAGATGTGATGTGGGCAAGAACATGTGGCCAAATGCTGAAGATCGTATAGATTACAGTTTACAGATTACAGATTACAGTCCACAACAGACGGATGTTGTGCTAATTGTGTTTAGAGTTTTGAAAATGTAACTACAGATTGGACAAAAGGATGTTAGCGACTGTAAAAAACTGTAGAACAGGACTGTGCATTTTGGTGTTTTTTCCCTTCTGTGCCTTTTTTTACTGTATTTGTGTATTTTATTTTTACACATTTGGAACCAAAGGCCATGTAGGGTGGATTTTTTGTTCATCACTGGCAGCAATTTCATGTTGCTACTAAAGCTTTTACTGCAGCAAATCTGTCACTTACTATTTTTTTCTACTGTACATTCAATAAAGTAAAGATGACTCATTCACTTGTAGATAGTATGTTGCCAAAAATGCACACATTCAACACTCAACCAAAACAGTGGTTTACAGTAAAAGGAAACTGAATTATAAAAAACAATGTATTTCATATTGTCTATTGTATGCAGGTAGAACTAAACATGAAAAGTAATGCAGTTTTTGTAATGACATCAACTGTTAGTATTTTGAAAGTTGTTGTGCTATGATTGACTATATGTTCCTCTTGGATAGAAAACATGTGCTAGTGTTTTGAAAGAATGATTTGATTTTGAGTCGGGTTTGCCGTGTTTTGATAGTTAGCGTATGTAGAGAAAGTTTTTTAGCATTTTGAAATGTAGAGTTAGTATTTAATTAACAAAATGTGGTTTTGAGCAGAAAATTAACTATTTGGCTAATTGTGTGATGTAGGTGTATTGCTGTGTTAGGAGTTTAGAAAAAGTATCTTAGGTATAGCTAAATGCTTGTTAGTGATCGTAAAAAACTGTAATATCCTTGTGCAGTAGCAAAACAACACACAACTCTGAACCTTGGTCAACATGGCACATGATTGAAAACAACTGGATTAGTCGTCTCAAAACGCCATCTGCTGGCGAGGTCTACTGGGTTAGGACAGCTCTCCAACTCTCACTGATTCCCAAAGTGATATGAGCACTTTGAGTACTGAAGAACTTGTTTTTCTCATGTGTTTAAGTAGGACTAAAACTGCATCAGTCTTAGAATGATTAGTCAATTCTGACCAATTTCATATCCTAAGGTCTTGACAACACTGTCTGTGGACTGAGGTACACACTCCACAGACAGCTAGATTTATGCCATGCTTTTTTTATGCTTTAATAATAGAAGGCAAAAACAAGGGCAAACCCTTGCAATGACATCTTCAGTTATCAATGGCAGAACAGGGTTTATTCTGATCACTTGAGGTTTACCAATTACATGCAGAGAATTTAATCTGTGATAGTATTTATATTCAAAGAAAGGATTCACAAATCTGTCTTAGTGTTTTTTTTAACAATTCATTATGATTTTAACCAGTTTCATCATATTTGGACCAAAAACCTGAGCAATTCCTTTCACAAGGCATGATATTCAAGCATACAGTAAATGGACTGTAGGCATACTTCAAAAAGCTTGTCGAAAGGCCATATTTATGGATATATGAATTAAGGATATACTTTGTGTATGTTTGTAGTATAAAATAGATTTACAGTAGGAGTTCACGCCATCTGTGCGGTTTTAAATCTTTCTCCAGTGACATTATGACAAAAACGAATGACTTATAACAGAAAGTTTGTTTCAACACCTCTTACTACATATAATAGGCGTCTGTGCTGTAATGTGTGTGGATAGAAGCTCTTACAAGGATAAGAGGATTATCACTTTGCAAGGAATCAATGGGCCTTGAGAGTTTCATTGTGATCCAGTAACCTTAACCTCGGTGGCACAATATCAATCTTAGTTTATTATTGCATTTGTCTTATTAGATTTGTTCTGCAAGCATGAAGAGCAGATGAGATGGAGGTGGAGATGGAAACAGAATCCAGAAACCCCCCGGCTCACAGAGACCCAGACCTGTCAACAGGGGGCGACAAAGTCAAGGAGGGTCACGATGAAAGCAGTAGTGGTTCCACAGAGGAGGGTGGTACTCTAATGGACATCAGTCCACCATCTCAGAGTATTTCACCAAGTATTGAAAAATGTGAGATTTCCTCTTCCTCTATTTTTGAGTTCCTCTTTCACTTTTGTTCTTTATGAACCAAATTCAAGTTCAGGTCTTAGTTGTTCAGTTCATCTTGACAAAGTGTATACATTTTGATATTTTCCAAGGTTCAAATCTTAGTTCTCTGGTTCATATTTACAAAACCCCCACTGCTAATGCTAAATGAATGGGGTTGACAGGGGATATCATATTTTTGAGCAACATAATCCTGGTGTAAAACAAGGTGTTGTTGGTTTAACAAGATTCACAATGTTTCTGATCAAGAAATAGAATAATAGAATATAACATGGAAATTTGGCAAGCATCCTTTGATACCACAACATTTAAGATGGTTAGCTAACCAAATATTTCTTTCTCATTCATCCTGTGCAATCTGTTTTCTCTTCCAATACCCTGCAGTAGGTGAACTGGAAGAGGATACAGCTGAAACCAAGGTTAAGGTGAGATCCTTTGACATTCATCACTCATCATCATACAACAGTATTTTTTTAACGCAGGTTACATTTTTGTCAGAGGTAAGACTTGTAAAATCTGAAATCCCTTTGGAAAGGGAAAGTGGAAATTTATGGTAGCACTTTTATTTAACTGTCCAGGATGATGGCAGAATGGAAAAGTGAATACAAATGTTTAAACAGACACTTTCTGAAGAGCAAATGAAGACTTTTATTTTAAAGCAAAATATCCACTATATGAAAAAGTGGTCAACAGAAACGTTAAATTCATTCATTTTTAGAGGTTCATTCCAGTGTATTTTTGAAAGTGTACAGACGGCGCCCTTTTACCCAGTTTTACTCCACAGCAGCCTTTCATGGTTGACAGACAATATTCAAATACAAAAAGTTGAAAATTGTCTTTCAACTTTAGTTTAGTCAACTTTTAAGTAGTTTTTTTTTAACCCCATGACCCTGCTGGTTTGATTTTGGACTTGTGGGCTATGCAGCACTTAGACATAAAGAGTTTACGTTTCTCTATTTATGTGATTCTGATTGTGTTTTGATTTTATACATTGTGTATGATGCTGGTCTTGTTTATCCCATTGCATAAAGTAGTCAATTTTTACATCCATGCTGATTTACTTTAAAGGCTGGAAAAAGAAAGAAAAGCAAAAGAGGAAAAAAGAAAAATTCAGAAGAGATCATGCAGGTGGAGCAACAAGACATTGCTACAGTTGAAGACAAGGAGAAGGTAAGAAACTTGAAACTTGACAGACAGTATTCAAAGGTGACAATACAAAAAGTTGAAAATTGTCTTTCAACTTTAGTTTAGTCAAGTTTTAAGTTTTTTTGTTTTTTAACCCCATGACCCTGCTGGTTTGATTTTGGACTAGTGGGCTATGCAGCACTTAGACATAAAGAGTTGACTTTTCTCTGTTTTATGTGATTCTGATTGTGTTTTTATTTTATACATTGTGTATGATGCTGGTCTTGTTTATCTTGATACTGCTTTCTTGGCCAGGTTTCCCCCCTTCTCAGTAGGGATAACCTGGTTAAATAAAGGTTAAATAAAATCACCTGTTTTCTTAGTGTGATCCAGTGAGTCGCCCTGGTGATGTCAAACCCTCAGAGACCAATGATATTGCTGAAAAGGCTGACAGCACAACAGTAGCAGGAGAATCTGAACTCAGATCTTTAAGGTCATCTGATACAAATAAGAGAGGTAAAACATTAAGTAATAACTTTACTATATGACAACTTGGATGTTCTAAAATTACTTGTAAATCTAGTTTCAAACATAGCCAAGAAAATAAGGAAATGAATAACATCAATTACTAACAACAATAATAATAGAATCAAAATATGATTAATAGTATTGGCGTAATTTTCACTTTCTTCTGTCCCTCTAACGATGCAATCCAATAGGTACCATAGATGAAGATACAGTAGAAGACAAGGAGAAGGTAAGAAACTTGAAAGTAAATCCACAATTTCTTTAGGAGTATTTATGCCATATCCCATTGTATAAAGTAGTCACTTTTTACATCCATGCTGATTTACTTTAAAGGCTGGAAAAAGACAGCAGTCTGTGAAGAACTCTGAAGAGATCAGGCCGGTGGAGCAACGAGACATTGAAGCATTGCTTAGCAGACTTCACCTCAAAGACAAATATCAACAGAAGTTGACACCAGCAGATTTTCTTACAATAGGCCAACCTGTAAAACAGTCTCATAAGACATCTGAGGAGGATTTAGCTCATACTTTCCTTCAAAGGTTGATGATGTTGGACCACAGAGCCAGATATATTCAGGTAGAAGAAGACAGTACTGACGGGAGCCAATCACAGGATGTTCTGGATGTTGCCAAAGGAGAAAGTGACTTGGATGATCTTTTCAACACCAGTCAAGACACTAGTCAAAGAATATGCACCCATGTTCATCCAATGGATGTTCAAATGGCAGTATTTCACTGCTCAGACAGTTTTCTCAGGCAGAACATGATCACTAAGTTATCACAATGTCAGTATGCCTTACCGTTGCTTGTGCCTGACCCATTCACAGCGGATATTGAGTGTCCACTGTGGACATTTAGACAAATAAGTAAAAGCTGGAAGCCTACAGATAAGTCAAATGTTGTCACAATTAAGAGCATGCCTATCTGTAAAGCTGAGACACCTATGGTGTCATTTTTCTGCCTAGGTTCGGTATCCTTGTCTAAATCTCATATCATCAACAACTTAATCAACGAGCGTCACAACACATTCTTTCATAGGAACTGCCCAGGCAGCACCAAATCTCGCTACTTGATGGATGGTGTGGCTGAGATTGCCTGGTATTGCCCTGCTGGAAAACCCACCGATACTTTCACTGACTGCATTGCCTTCTGTAATCTTCATGGTGATGCTCTATCAAGTAAAAAACAGCGTGACATACTGATTGAAAAAGCTTCAGTCAATGTTGTTTTGTTACCGACTCTGGAAAAAGGTGACAAAAATAGGGCAATAATGTCAGATCTTCTCAACTCTCCAAAGCCCCTCATTTGTCTCCTTGTTGATAATGATAGTCTTGCAGTCAAGATAAAAGAAGGAAAATACAAGATTGGTCTGAAAGACAAAAGCCAGTCAGATGTGTCTGAAGAATTGAAAGGAATCATTAGAAACATTTTGTCAGGACCACATACGTCCTTCCAGCTTGACACCATGGCCAATGTCTCTGGGATCAGAGTGGATGAAAATGACCAGGTCTGTCAAAAAGGGAAATCTGCTGCTGACCAGATGCTGCATTTGCTTCAGGGAATGGACCTTTCAGAGATCAAAGACAAATTTCTCCCATGTCAAGGCCAATTGTGGCATAAGTGGTGCAAGGGAAAAAAAGAATTGTATTGCCTCAAAGGACAAATCGAGGAAGATAAATGTAAAAAGGAAAATGAACTGAAGGAAATACGACAGCAACAATGTGACGCTTCCTCCAGTCAACTCATGCAGTTCTTTATTGAAAACCTGCAGTCTCTGCCATCAAATGAGAAAATGTATTTCCTGAAATGGATTGGATTCTTACTAGATGACCTCTCTACAGATGACTTTTCTAAAATTCTCCATAAATATGATGAAAAGTGGTCTGAGGTCTTGGCTTTGAAAAAGAAACATGATAAATCAGAGCAGCTAAAAGAGAAGCAAATTGAGCTTGAACAAATATCAGCGAAACTGCAGTCAGCAACTGTTGGCTTTGAGCACATCGTAAGGGAAATGGGACAGCTCTATGAAGCCCATGCATCTCTGAGTGGAGAATTGCAAAGGAAGAATAACTGCTCTAACTACCCTGAACTGGCTGCAGAGCTTATGATATCAGGACACCCAATTGAGCTGATGGATGGTGATGCAGCTCATGTGCCTTTAACATGGATCACTAGTGTTCTAGATGAGGTCATCAAGAAACTCGGAGACCGTCAAGTTTTTGTTTTGTCAGTTCTGGGCATCCAAAGCAGTGGAAAATCAACTATGCTGAATGCTATGTTTGGATTACAGTTTGCAGTAAGTGCTGGCAGGTGCACTAAGGGTGCCTTCATGCAGCTAGTTAAAGTGTCAGAGAAGGTCCAGGAAGTCTTTAAGTTTGACTACGTTCTAGTTGTGGACACTGAAGGACTGCGTGCTCTTGAGTTGGCAGGGAGCACAACTCTGCACCATGACAATGAATTGGCAACATTTGTCATTGGTCTGGGAAACATGACTTTGATCAACATCTTTGGAGAGAATCCAGCTGAAATGCAAGACATTCTTCAGATTGCTGTTCAGGCTTTCATGAGGATGAGGAAGGTTAAACTTTCTCCAAGTTGTGTGTTTGTTCACCAGAATGTTACAGATATTGGAGCTGTAGAGAAAAACATGGAAGGCAAGAGGCGCTTACAAGAGAAACTGGACAAGATGACTCAACTAGCTGCCAAAGAGGAGGTATTTGGTGCTGAGTGCTTCAGTGAAGTCATTGCATTTGATGTTCAAGAAGATGTTAAATACTTCGCCCAACTATGGGAGGGAAGTCCTCCCATGGCCCCTCCAAACCCAGGTTATAGTGAGAGCATCCAAGAGCTAAAGAACTTCATCCTATCAAAGGCAACAAAGTCTTCTGGAATGACTTTTTCACATTTCAAAAGCAGCATTCAGGACCTTTGGAATGCCCTACTGAATGAACACTTTGTTTTCAGTTTCAAAAACACACTCGAAATTGCAGTGTACAGAAAACTTGAGGTCCAGTATGGGAACTGGACCTGGGACTTAAGGAGTGCCATGTTGACCACTGAAAACAACCTTCATAACAGAATTGAAAATGGAAAACTTAACAAGGTTCATTGCAGTGATCTTGTTAAAGAAATGAGCAATGCTCGTGCAAAAGTTGAAAAAACTATGAAAAAGTACTTTGATGATGACATAGATAAAGAAATGTTGGTTCAGTGGCGAGGAAGATTTGAAACCAAAATAAAGGACTTTCATGATGAACAGGTGAAAGGAGTTCAAAGAAAGCTGGAGGAGGTGATCCAGCAGAAGAATGCATGCAAAAAGCTAGACGATAAGAAGACAGAGTTTGAGAACAACCTACTTCAAAAGAGCAAAGAGCTGGCTCATAAGTTAAAGGACAAGGCAAAAGATGAAAAGGAACTTGAAAAGGAGTTCAACAGTGTTTGGAAAGTTTGGGTTACTGAATTAACTGAGGGGACGCCTGCTATAAATGATATCGACACACGATCAGATGAGTATGCTATCCTAATAGAGATTGGTATTGAATGGTCTCTTTTTGATGATCGATCTAGCGATGGTAGATACAAAGACATATCAAAGATGGGGAATTATGATCATTACATAACCATAACCAAGCAAAAACATCTCTGTAACCAAAGTCAACAATCCCAAGATACTGAGAGGGAGAACAAGGAGAAAACAGGAAAACTACAATGGGTAAAAGAAACTGCAACAAATGTGTACCGGGCTGTCAAAACACTTGTTGTTGGTTTACCTCATGAAGAACAAGAACGGATCAGATCCCTCATTGACAATGTTGAAAAACAGTCCAGAGACATAATTGAGAGCAAACCTGTAGCCACAAGAGGCTACAATATTAGTTACTTGCATGAAATAGCCAAGAATGTGAAAGAAAAAGTCACTGAATTTGTACCAAAGCATAAGACATATGCTCTCAAGAATGAGTTTACAGTCGATCTTTTACTGTATGTATTTGACATTGCAAGGAGGTTGCTTACAGAGTCCCACAACAAATTCAAGAAGAACAATGATGCAGTCACTTATTTAGAAAGCAAGAAAACACAATATTATGGCTTATTTGGAAGCTTTTGTAAAGGTAACTCATCTGCCGCTATGCTTGGTGAACTGATGTGTAGCAAACTGAAGGATCCCACAGTTCGGGCTGTCTGTAACAAGACTGCCATTGAGCTGGCTAGAGTGATGAAGAGCAATTCCCCACCATTCAGTGGGAATAGGTCGACCTTGGAAAAACACGTCTTACAATCACTGGCAGAACAAGAGGACTTCAGCAGTTACATCAACTACATTAGGCAGCCAAGGAAACAAGTAGAGTGTTTTATAAAACAATCTGTAAAGAAATACATCTTCACTGAACACAAGGATGAAGCACTCAGTATACTGAAGAAAAATGGCAAAGACATAGACCAGTGTGTGCGTCAAGCAGTGTATGCTGCAACAGAGAAAGTCAAAACTCAGGGAGGAGACACTGACATGTGGCTGGAGGAATTTTCCAGTTTGCTAAAAGATGTTCTCACATTTGATACTAACTGTTGTCAAAATTTCACTGATATAAAGAATTTTGACTTTCTTAAGGAGGAGATGGAGAAAGGTCTTGCATCCATTACTGAGGAGATTAGTAGCCTCTCATTACTCAACATGGAGGAATTGTGGGTGAGTCCTGATAAAATCCTCATCGATCAACTTTGTACGTGCTGCTGGGTACAGTGTCCTTTCTGTAGTGCCGTTTGTACCAACACCTTAGCGGACCACAGTCCTGATGATCACAGTGTCTCATTTCATCGCCCTAATGGGGTCAATGGAGTTCACTTTAGAGATTCAGTGGAAATGTTCATCAATTTCTGCACAACATCAGTTGCAAGTGATCTACGTTTTTATCCTCGTCATGATTCAGAAGAGCTCATTCCTTATAAAGAGTACAGAACTGCTGGCCCAGCGTTTAAGACCTGGAGCATTACCCCTGATAACTCTAAGCTGACATACTGGAAATGGTTTGTGTGTCATTTTCAAAGCAAACTGGAAGACTACTATGGAAAGAAATTCCAGGGCCGTGGAGAAATTCCCAAAGAGTGGAGGGAACACGATAAAGAGGAAGCTCTTAAAAGTTTGGACAACATGTAGGATTTGTGAGTGACCCAGAGACAACAGCAGGCCTCCTCAAAGTAACAATAATCTCTTGTGTTCAATTGAAAATTCATGAAGGAAATTCCAACAGCAAGAAATTCACAAAGATCCGTGTTGCTTTCACGAGATGAACTTGAATGAGAATGAATGAGAAATGGGAACAGACGGTAAAATATTACACGGCTGCTAAATAGAAATCTGAGTTCTTGATTGTAACAAATAAGGTAAAGGAGGGCAAAAGAACAATTGCACTGTGGAGGATGCAGTCTTTCAAAATTACTTAAATCTATTATTCATGTTACATTATTAAGTAGTGGGGATTCCTGAAAATGGCACAATAGAATGATGTGTTTTATCTTTTTTTAATCCTTTTATTTGTGTTCATTTGTTTATTTTCAACAAGATGCATGAAATTGTTTATGTGAAAATTGTTCCACGAGCAAGGAAGCTGGTGTGAGACTGTTGAACTGAGACGTTGTACATTGTGAGAAATGATGGACATATTTTCATTCATTTAAAAGAAGCCATGAGCTTTATCATCTTTACTTTTTTTAAGTTGTATGTTTTTAGAAATATTACACGATTGCTTTGACCGGCCTGGACAGCTCAGTCAGTAGAGCATGAGACTCTCAGTCTCAGGGTCGTGGGTTTGAGCCCACACAGTGTAAACTATCACCTTTGGATAAAAGCGTCTGCTAAATGACTGTAATGTAAATAGAAATCTGAGTTCTTGATTGTAACAAATAAGGTAAAGGAGGGAAACAGAACAATTGCACTGTGGAGGATGCAGTCTTTCAATTGTATTGTGATTATTCATAAATTCACATCCAAGTCAATGAAGTGAGTTACATTATTAAGTAGTGGGGATTCCTGAAAATGGCACAGTAGATGCGTTTTATCTTTTTTTTATCCTTTTTTTATTTTGTCATTTTCTACAAGATGCATGAAAATTGTTCCACTAGCAAGCCAGTTGGTGTGAGACGTTGAACTGAGACATTGTACATTGTGAGAAATGATGGACATATTTTCATTCATTTAAAATAAGCCATGAGCTTTATCATCTCTGTATTTACATTTTTTTAAGTTGTATGTTTTTATTCAAGAATTTATCAAATATTACTGATGAATAATTCTATATATTTTCAGGTGTATTGAACTATGCTGTGCTTTAAACCGATCAATATTAATATTTTGATATGGGCCTATTATTTTTTGCTAGACTGCTGCAATGTCATTTCTACATATGAGAATGATATCTTATGTTAAATCATGTTATTCTTTGTGAAAACTAAATTTTTCAGAATTTCAACAAACCCTTTCAGTGACAACGACAACATCTTTTGAGTTTAAACCTTTTATGATATTAGTGTGCACAATGTGAAATACATTTAAATAAAAATACATACTTTAGATCATGTCTATTGAATGACTGGATCTCTCTTGATTGTTTTCAATAGTAAAGTGATTGATGAAGGCTCAGAAACCGAGCCTTTAAACAAGCTGATCAATAGTGAAAATAGTTGCTCCTAGCAGATCTTGAAGGAGGTGAGTGTAAAGTCCCCTCTGACTCTGATGTAGCTGATGACGGCCATGCCGTCACGGTTGGGGAACTGGACTTCATGTCCACCAGGAAGCTCCACTTCAAACATGTCTCCAGCCAGCTTCAACACAATCTAGAAAAACAACATGTTTATAGTAATACTTTTTACTACTTTTAGTAATTGTTTTAGACAATTCTGGTACTTTTATACCAAGGAAGTGTAGCCCTGTTTATTACAATGACTCACTGTCAATCCACATCTCTAGTACTCCCCGTCTAGAGCTATTTACTAAGCCAGTAAAAATAATAATAATAAAACAATAAAAATAAAATAATAATTAAAAAAAAAAAATTTTAAAAAAGAGAACAAGATCAAATGGACCCTGGTGTCAATGCCAATAGACTAAAGCGAATAACCATTTAGAAATACACTTAAGCGTTTCAAACAAAGCTAAACTATCCAAAACTGCAACAGTACTTCTGCATACATCAGGTTTCCTCCATCCAGATTCTCCCACCTTGACATCGGAGCCCCTCTGGAGGGGGTTGTGTATTTCCCTCTTCTCGTCACCCCAGCAACCAGCAGTCTTTGAGTTGCACACAAGCACAGCTCCATCGGTGTCATCATGGAAACGGGGGTTAAAATGCAATGCCAGGTCATCCGCATCACAGCCCAGGTCTATCTGGAACCTGAACAGATGAAGGTTACATAGAAAAAAATGTAATCTAGTGTGTGCAGTACTTTGAATGGGAAGAAGGTTATATATGAACATCTGCACTATATTTAAAAAATGGAGCTGAGAAGAAAAACTTGAATGTAAAAATACAAGGCATCAACACAGGCCTCTGCAGTACGTTACTAGCCTGGTGTTTAAATAACATGCTCCACATCCCATGAAAGTCAACATTTTTCCAGATTTTCAGTTTCCCACCTAAGCAAAAAGGTTTTGAATAGACATCACACTCTATTTCATTCAGTAAAAGGGTCTAAGAGTGAATACATTGAAAAATATTTTATTATAAGCTTACCTCTCAGCATCATGCTGAATTATCCCCTTCAGTTTCAGCTGATCTCCAGCTCTCAGATGCACATTCTTCAATTCAAGTTCCTGAGAAACAGATGACATTGCAGTTCAGGTTTGAACAATGTTAATTAGAAAATGTGAGATTATGTTAATTCATTATGTTAAATTACTGTAGCAGTATATGACTTGGAGTATTACATAGACCCAAAGTACAATGGGATACTGTACAACGAAACAGCACAAAAGCAGTCAAACGTACCATGCTCATCTCTGGTGCTGGTGTTGAGGAATAATCCTGGCTCTAGTGTGAGCTGTGAGATGGTTTTGGGTCCACAAACACAATCCTCTCTCCTGGTAGACAAAAAGTGGTTTGATTGGTAGGTTTCAACACTATTTATACTATAAAGCCCAAGGGGTCAAGGAAGGAATAGGCCAGTTTGATTTGGGCCTAATCATCATTATCAAGTAACCTATTCAATGCAGAGGGAGCAATCTCAATCACTCTGTTCACTTATTGTTGTTTAACTCACTTTGAAAATATGATTGATGGCCTCCTTGATCATTGAGTAAGCTGTAAGTAATGCCAGTGTTAAGTGTTTTAACCAACTCCTCTGATAGTATTGTATCTGAAAAAAGTACTTTGATCTTTTCAGGACCTGCTACAGGAACAAGGCATTTTACGAATGATGTTTTGACACCCTACATCTATAGATCTATAAATTTAGGCCGTGGGATTCAGATTGATTGGTGATGAAGTGGTAACTTAATGCATGATACTAAATTTCATAGAATATGATGGCCTGCGTTCTCGCCTTTCTCTGAGAAAACTTCCGTTTAGTTTCCGGAAGTGACGAACGAAAGTAAACAGAAGAAGACCTGTCAAATGATCCAGAAATGAAACATTTGCGACTAAAGGGAACATTTTGAGGAAGCTCTTTAACTTTTCATATGCACATCTAGAGACATTTATATGAGAATAGCTGGTGCGCATTCTAATCAAGGTAAATCGTTGACGCGTTATTGAACAACCACAGTTCAGAAATTCACCTGCGACTAGCCTAGCTAGTTAGCCAGCGTTAGCAAGCAATTTTATTTCTAGTAGTATACGTCACCATTGGGAGATTTTACACAAGCTGTTTAACGTTTTGTTTCCACATAAATCCATGCATGCAGTCTAGCTTTTGCATCTTACTTCGCTTATTAATTTAGCTGGCTAACGTTAGGTAGCAAGCACTGTAAGTTACCAGCTGTTTTGCCCAGCTACTCCAGCAGCTAGCACCTTGTTACCCCGGTTTTCACTGACTGCTCAGACCAGAAATGAAAGGTTTCAGGCGAGCGCAGCTTGATGGCTTTGCATTTCTTCTTGCAACATCATGTCAGTTCTCAGGCAAACAAAAAGGTCAGATTTATGTAATGTTATGGGTTCATTAACAGGTTCCAAAGGGACAGGAGAGACACTGTCCTACTAAGTTCACAGACATGGACTATGAGCTGGAGGAGGACAAGTTGTAAGTCACAATGATGTTTTTCCTTTTTAGGATGTGGGCATTCAACAAGAGGTGTTGTTAGCAATTGTTATATGGCAAATCATGAATTTTTATGTTTATGTCTGAGTAACTTGAACAGTTTCTTAATGCAGGCCATTACATAACCATACAAAGTGACAAATCAAGCTATGCTGTTTAGAGAGATGGATATTAAACCCCAGAAAACCCATTTAATAATATGAGCCTATGTCATAAACCTAAAAAATGTAAAATGTGATGTCTCCTAAACAGGGGTATACCAACAGTACCTGGCACTGTGTCTCTGAAGAAAGATGCTCAGAACCTGATAGGGATCAGCATTGGGGGTGGGGCACAGTACTGCCCCTGTCTCTACATTGTACAGGTAAATACATTCTGACAGCACTGTGTTTTGATTATATCAGTGTTTTATTGACCTGCATCAATGCATGCCCATTGCATCTTGAACTTTGTAATAATATATATATAAACTTCATGAGCATATTAAATGTTTGTGTGTTAGTGCCATCATTTGGCATTATTTTGAAACGATGATAAACCCACATTTGATTGAGTCAGGGGAAATATCTGTCTTCTGTTAGCCTTATCATTAGCAGTGTTAGTGAGTGTCGTTGTTACCTTTTTTAATGTGGTCTCTATTGTCTTGCAGGTCTTTGACAACACCCCAGCAGCTCTGGATGGGACACTTGCAGCTGGTGATGAAATCACAGGCGTGAATGGCAAACCTGTGAAGGGAAAGACCAAGGTGGAGGTGGCTAAGATGATTCAAGCTGTCCAGGTACACAGTCCAGAGGGGTGTTCCACGAAGCGAGCTTACCACTTATCCAGGCTTATTTTGCTTAGTCTGGCTCATTTTCAGGTTTATTCGGTTCCACAAAGCAAGCTCAGCATAGTTCAAGCTAAGTTGCTCTGGCAACTTATGCTTCCAAACTAGCCTGCCTCGGGGGAGGCTAGATATCAGGCTGAACCACAGTTGAAGCTTAATCGGTACTCCCGTAACACTGATCCGACTGAAACGCAATGATTTTCAAACAAGGTTCCGCCATCCTAATGTTCAACACTATTACCCTAGACCCTACACTATCAGACATAAAATGTAACGTTAATAGAAAATAAAAAATATAAAATGATGTAGGCTGTATCGGGGATACAGTCACGGTTCAGAGCGTTGCTAGGCAACCCCATTTAACCATGAGTGTCCAGCAAGACCTCAAGTGCCGTATTGCTTTTAGAAAACGGTTACAACTTACAGAAATAATTATTTGATGACACAATATTATTTTATTTTCTAAATTATTTTTATTTAACAAATTCATTGAAATAATAAAGTATCTTGAATATCTTGAATATATGTCAAGATGTTTCCACGGTTGCTAGGAGACGCATTCACTGTTTCTGTATGGGATATACAGTCACTGTAGAACACGCTTTCAACCGATCAATTTCCAGGATGGAAACAACCGATTTCATAAAAATATAATAAAAGTAAGAACCAGCCCGAACAGCTCAGTCAGTAGAGCATGAGACTCTCAGTCTTAAGGTTGTGAGTTCGATCCCCATATAGGGTCCAGTACAGTACGATGATTGTAATGTAGTAAGATGAAACCTTTCGTACAGCCTTTACTACATCATTTATGGCGATAGATAGTACATTTACAGTCTTGAGGTTTCATATATCACATGGTTTCATTCATAATATTTTTAACACAGCTTTTCAGTTCTTTAATATTGTTGGAACACATGATATTAATAAGGTCTATACAATTTGTTCGTTTTTAATTCAACAATTACTTACGCATTCAATCTAGCAGCAATTCGTTGCCAATCTTTCTCTCTCCCTTTATTTATGTCAATTGTATTTCCCTTTTCATTGTAATATGGCTGAATTCTCCATAGACCTCCACTAAAAGTCGCTGTTCAGTGGCCTGAACATTGCGGCTCTGTCTTTACCGTCATTTTTCGCCATGATGAATCGATCAGATCCATGATCGACCTCTCGGGCTGCTTAAATAAACTGTGTATAAATGTGCACGCGCAATTATCTGCCCCCTGGGCTCCAGATTAACATTTTATACTGGTGGCACTGAGTCATTGCATTTCTGACTTTTTTTTGGAGATATGTGTTATGAAATCAAAACGCATACAAAAACTGTTTAAGCAGTGATAAGTTGGGGTGTGACGATATTTTGCAATCCAAAAACACGGCGATATGCACGGTTCACGATATTTACTAAATGTTATCAATTAGCTATGCCACCAAAATGTAGACTATTTGTTTTATTTACATACTTTAAACGCCAGAGAGTGGAACCAGTAATCCTAGATCCTAGCTTGCTTGACTGGCGTTATGACATTTCACATTTCACTCGAGACAAAGAAGACCACAAGTGTGTAGCATGCAACAGGCAAATAGAAAGCGATGAAATCGAAATAGAAGACGCTCCATCAAACTTTACATCAATTTGTTTTATTTAGACAAACCACC
Source organism: Hoplostethus atlanticus (assembly GCA_034670405.1). Classification (NCBI taxonomy): domain Eukaryota; kingdom Metazoa; phylum Chordata; class Actinopteri; order Trachichthyiformes; family Trachichthyidae; genus Hoplostethus; species Hoplostethus atlanticus. The sequence goes on along the minus strand of JAXDDX010000022.1, from coordinate 1,984,786 downwards.
CACAGTGAGCCCTTGGCTGGATGCGGGAGGTGATCAGGCTGGTAGGCTGGTTCTCCTCGCATCCGACACCAGCTGCCGCCAATTGAGACTAATTGGATAACGGCAGCCTGGGACTGATGTAACAATGTGTGTGTATTTTTCTATTGTGGGAATGAAGCAGGAGAGAAGACACTGCCGCAACCAAATTTTAGGATTTATTTATTATGATATTGAGTTTAAATAAAACGTTAAAACCATATTATGCCTCCATATGAATATTTTAGAAAAGACCAACGAGAGTGAAGTTGCACCGGTGCGACCCATTCATCGTCGTAGCGCACTATTCACAGCCATGGACAACATCAGGCTATCATAAAATAATTTACTTCTAAGGATACACAGTGCAGAATTTGGTGTCTTTACTGAATCAAAACTGCAAAAGGAATTAGTCACCATGTTAACTGTTGTGTTAAATTTAGTACAGCATTAAAAATCAACAAGTTATTTTACAGTGACACAAGTTGAAACACAGCAAAAGAAGAGTTACTCACAGTCGACTGCTGTATTTATTACAGATAAATTGTCCCACGGGTTTGGATTTATCAATGAATTGCGCGACAGTAGATGTTGGGTGCAATCCCACCAACGGACAGTGAAGAAGAGGGACTTTACTAGCTAGCCAAACCGTGCTAGAGATGTCAGGACAATAGCCTGCAGTATGTGGCATAACGTCACCAATGCAGAATGGCTGTGTTGTTTTTGGGATCCATTGTGAGCACACAGGAAGTTCAGTGACTCTCCTCACAGTGGATTAGAGAGGGTCTAATGTGGGAATTACAGGATTAGATGGTGTAGCTGTTGCCCATCCATTGAAAAGACTGCATGTGGAATTCACTCTTGGCATTAGATAGTTGAAAAGTTTTCAAATGATTCATCTTACTACTTTTTTTAATGACACATTCTGTTGTACTTGCTAATTTGCTTGACTTTTACTTTACTTTATTTGTATTACTTTATTTTATAAAACGAAACAATATACAATGGATATAAAAATATTTCTTTCTTGGGGTGGTCTTCCATCAACTATATACAGTAGATGTGTCCTCGTTGTTTTAATTGTTGTATCTCTTGCTTATGTTGTTGCAGGCAGAAGCAACAATCCACTATAACAAGTTGCAGGCAGACCCCAAACAGGGGAAATCTCTGGATATAGGTAACTGCTCCAACACAGCGATAATAGAAATAGGCAGGCAGCTATACTGTATACTGGGTTTAAATATGCATACCAATAGTATTTGAGTTCCTGTATGTTACTTATTTTAGTACAGTGTCTTCCATTTTTAATAAATGAAAGCCATTCCAACCTTTTATCCAGTGTGGCGTTGTGTGTTAAGCAGTGATTGCTTGATGTGTTTCAGTGCTGAAAAAAGTAAAACACAGATTGGTCGAAAATATGAGCTCAGGCACAGCAGATGCTCTCGGACTCAGCAGAGCTATTCTGTGCAACGGTGAGATTTTCATGGTCATTTTATTATTTTTAATAATAAATGTTGTGTTTTTCACTAGTTATTTTCATTATTATTATTCTAGGTCTAGGAGTAAAGCTGTGCGTGCTGCTTTAAAACTTTTATCAAGACGATCTGAAATATACTCTGTTCTAATTTCAATTATTTTTACTTTACAGATGGACTGGTCAAGAGACTGGAGGAGTTGGAGAAAACAGCAGAGCTCTACAAAGGTAAATTGATAAATACTGATAAATACTGGCCTTAATAGATCAAATGTAACAAAGTTTGAGTCAGCTGGTTCTGTTGCAGTCAATAGACTGCAAGTCATTGGCCTGACTTTGATTATATATTTGATTGAATATTATTGGTCAGTGTTATGCCCCCTCTAGGGGAGGCCAAGGCACAACATGAGGTGGCCCCTTTTCCCCAGCTCCCAAAACCAAACCTTGCACACAGAGTAGGTGTCATAACTGGAATGTTTATTTACAATAAAGGAAAGAACTTAAGCTTCAGGATGGGCCAGGGCCAATATAAGAAACAAACACGGCTACCTGGTGAAAGGGAGAATAACCTAACAAAATAAAAGAGACTTATTACATTAGTCACTTACCTCCCTACCTACTCAAAACAGGAGAAAACAAGGATTAACCAAAAAGGGCAGCCCATCCCTGCAGTTCCCCACAAAGAGAGTAGCCGTTTAGTCAACTACAAAACTAACAATCACAGGAGACTGACAAAGGAGGCTAGTAGTGGATGGGTTGGGAGATGAAGAAGAAGAGTTCTGCTCCACCTCCAGAGGTCGACTGGCTCCTAACCTGCTGCCAGCTAGTGGACCAATCGCCTGCTGACACAAGGAAAGGGCAGATTAAAAAACTAAACTTACGACTGCTGTCGTAACAGTCATATTTTTGGATTTGGTTATCTGATAAGACCAACAAACCACTACAAACTGCCAACCAGCCCAGTCTGCTTCCACAGAACTGGTAGTTTTAGCGTGACACCTCAGGACTTACTACATACTATGTTTTGTTGCTATCTGAGAAGCAGTAATTACAGAAGTGAGGTGACTGTTATCTTAATAATTCCTTGATGTCCTCATCAGACATCACAACCACAACACGTGTTGTGGTGAGTTCAATTAATGATTTCACTTTCAGCCATTTGTTTGAAAGCATGCCTCATTCTTCCCCTGTGTTTCCTTGCAGGGCTGATGGAGCACACAAAGAGACTGCTTAGAGCCTTTTTTGAGCTCTCTCAAACTCACAGAGGTGAATTACCATTCTCAAAATGAGCAATTATGTAACAAAGTATTAGTAAAGAAGTTGGTATACTGTTCATACTATTTATACTTTTGATACCATTCAGCTATAAAGATAGAGGACTGCTATCGTTAAAAAACACACAACACAGACCAACTTAATAGTTGCACACCTTCATTATTGTGTAATATACAAACTCATCTCTCAGCAGTAATTCCTAAGTGATTGGTATTTGATAATCTTTCTCACCCCACCAGCGTTTGGGGATGTTTTCTCTGTCATTGGGGTGCGAGAGCCCCAGGCTGCAGCCAGTGAGGCCTTTGTGAAGTTTGCTGAGGCTCATCGCAACATTGAGAAATATGGCATTCAGCTGCTAAAGACCATCAAGCCTGTGAGTACAGATTATAGTGTAGAGAACATACAACGTGCAGAGTTGCTTTGGATTATTATTTATTGCCCTTGAAAGCAGGACTCTCAAAACCTTCAGTCTTTTATTTCAAGAAGGTTTAATTGCCCCAGGGAGTGATATGTTTCAACATATGCTGTTTGACCTGAATCTCAAGGCTGCAGAAAGGGATTTTCAACGATATTAAGTCACAGATTTGGTTGTATTGTGTATATTCCTAACAAAGCTGAAAATCAGGAATCTTTAATGCATTTCAAGGGATTCATGGAATTGAAGCATATCATGGAATATACCAATCACCCCACTCTCACAACTATACACAAGGTTAAAATAGTGCATTCACGTGCAGTTGTTGGAAAAGGACTTATTTGTTTTCTTATTATTGATCTTATTTGTTTTCTAAATAAATACTGTACAGTGAATTCTGAAAAACAATTCTGAAAAACTCCAAACAAGACAGAAGAACGACATGAGTTGGGTTTACCAAAAGCATTTTTAAAAGAAGAGCGTGTTTGTTCTTTGATTCATAATGGATAACAATTCATAAACTATAAAGTATCACCTTCGTACAACTATATGTAAAAGTGCAGAAGATGGTGCACTTTTAGTGAGTTTCTCTTGGCAAAGTAAAGTAGTGCTTCTGTCTTGTATGGAGTGAGTATCCTTTTGTGTCGAACCCCTGACTAATCATGGTCATCATCCTGTTGCACAGATGCTCCATGATCTGAACACGTACCTCCACAAGGCCATCCCAGACACCAAGCTCACCATCCGCAAGTACCTGGATGTCAAGTTTGAATATCTAGTAAGGCCACACCACTGTGTCCATTTTTCGATTAGTGTGGTATTTCATTGGAAGAAAACGTCTTGATTACTATTGCAGTATAGCTGTTTAACAAGTTGAACATTAATCAGCAGAATAACACAACTCCTTTGTGTCTTTCAGTCATACTGCCTGAAGGTGAAGGAAATGGATGATGAAGAATACAGCAGTATTGTGAGTAGCCATTAAATAAAAAATTGAAATGAAATAAAAGTGAAATAAAATATATTTGTTATAGGATAAGACATAAAAAGCGGTTACTCATGGAAATGATGTGTTAGGAGCACAAATGTTGCTGAATTGAAAACTTTTGAGGACAGAAAGTATTTGGAATTTCAAGTCTGCTCCCTTTTCAACTCTCTGTGGCATGGATTTAACTTTAGGAGCCGATGCTGCTAAAGTAGCAGCGCTGTAAAACCCTGTCTAGGTACACCAATTGATATTTTGATACACTGATCATATGTGCCCTGTAGTTGCTCATGCACTCCTGATAATTAAAGTGCTGAATGTAACGTGGCTGTTCCTACAGGCCATGGGAGAGCCCATGTATCGAGTCAGCACTGGTAACTATGAGTACCGTCTGGTGCTGCGGTGTCGGCAGGAGGCTCGTGCCCGGTTCGCTAAGATGAGGAAGGACGTGCTGGAGAAGATTGAGCTTTTGGATCAGAAACACGGTCTGTTCTTTTCCTTTCTCATGGTCTATTTCTTTTATTCCTCTCTTGAGTCACTCACTCCAACAGGTGTAAGCTGGAACTCTAGCCAGATCACCTCTTTACAATCAATTTCTCTTTATCTGCCACAAATGGAACAGTGTAGGTTCCCCTCTGTCTCTCTTTCTTTGGCTGCGGTTACAAACTGTTGTTTCAATGCAACTTCTATCATCCGAGCATGCCAGGATGCATGAAGTGATGAGTCCTGGAATGCACAAAACTCTGATTTTGCTACCAGATATCAGAAGTGGTCCGGTTTGCATTGTGACTGCAATTATATGTAGCCTGGACACAATCCACACACAATGTGCACACAAGCAATGTAAACAGATGGAGCAGGAAAGCAGGAAAAGTAATGCAGACATAGGCATCTCTGGCAGCTGCATTGATTTAAACTATCAGTCATTCAGGCCAAGTGTAGACATACAGCAATGTCATCTCATAGAATCCAGTGATCTTTAGAATCAGATCTCAAAAGTCACATCAGTGTAATCGTGTCTTATCTCTCTTTTTCCTCCAGCAGTCTACATTTATCTTTGTTTCAGTCAGTCAGTGTGCGACTGAGCCTACCTGTCGCTAGATAATATTTATTAACATCCATACCCCCTTCTTTTCCTGCATCCACTCCTCCATTCCCTTCTCTCATCCCTCGCTCCAGTCCAGGACATTGTGTTCCAGCTGCAGCGCTTTGTGTCAGGCATGTCACGTTACTATGATGAGTGTTACGCCGTTCTGAAGGAGGCTGACGTCTTCCCCATCGAAGTGGACCTCTCCCGCACCATGATCAACTATGGAGGCCAGCCACACTCCTATACAGAAGATGAGGATGAGGAAGAGGGTGGAGGAGGAGAGGAAGGAGGAAGTGGTGCAGGCAGACAAGCAGAGAATGGTGCTGAGAAGCTGATTGATGATGAATGAGACTTTGTGTAGCGTGGTGGTTTTCCTGTGGAGCTGTAGTCTACCCCTCTAACGTACTCTTCACTAGCAGTTAATCTCAGTGCACTCACCTAGCAATGATCTTTGGAGTGGAGTATGGCAGTTGAAACGGTTGAAACATTGTCGACACACTGGAGTCTACTACTGAAACGTGCTGCTGTACCACTGTATCGGTCTCATTGGAGTGTTTCCTCTATAAATTTCAGTGATCTACAGTGTAGTATACTGTATATTATTTAAACATATGCTTTTGAAATTGTTTAGGGAAAATAGAGTTCCTGCTTGATGTGAACGAGTGTGGTGTTTGCAAGCCGAACTGTCCTCCAGATTAGGTCACTGCTAGGTGAGTGTGAGAATCAAGGCGACTTCATTTTAATCTGAAGTGGAGTATAGAGCGGAGAGTTTCTGATGCGTCAGAGTAAGATTATGGGGTGTGCCTTCTTCACTCTTGTTTGAATTAAATTTGTCTGGGCTATGTTTCATTGTGGAAAACATTGTGGGTTGTTAAAGGCATAACTTGATATCTGAATTTTTAATCGAAATAGACAATTGAAATTGCCAATGCATTGACTTCCCCCCCACATTGTAGCAACTGACAAATAAAAACAAATACACATATATTCAAAATGCTACAGTATACTTAAAGATAAAAATATCACAGTAACTGAAGCAGATTTGAGTCTGTTCCTAGGTGGAGTGTTTGTTACATGCCACTGTTACACTCCAGTTTTTCTTCTATATGAACACTGGCCAATATTCTGTCCTGTTTAAGGGTGTGTGTCCACTACACTTGGTGTTCTATGGAAATGAATTGAAAAACACAAACACTAAATATAGATATTTAGTATTTAAAAAGGAGAGAAAAAAATGTGATTTTACCTATCGCTGTAATGTTGATATTCCTACTGAATTCTTATGGTTTTTGTCAGCCTATATTTAAAGGTTTTAACAATCTGTGAAAATACAGGTATGATTCTACATATGCTTCATAGGCATATCAGTCTCTGACTATTTGGAAGGACCTTAATGATTCTTGAAAATGTTGTGCACAACTGCACAACACTGCACAAACAGTTTATCTATTATGTACATTTTGTTTTTCCTTTTGTCATTTTCTTTAGCCTATGGGGGACTCAGAGTAATTTGTCTGTGTGTTGATCTGGGATCAGTTTGTACATTTTCCTATTCATGAAGAATATTTTAATTTAGTGTTGGAAAGCTGATCCAAGGTTATCACTTGGGGGCAGCATCGCATCAGCTCTGCATTCAACACTGTGAGTGCACTTCTAATTCTTGTGCTGAAGTAGAAGGAAATGCTTTTTCTCCAAATAACTGGAATGTATTCAATAAAAGGGACCTATATTATCAGTTCTAGTTTGCACTGGTCACTTCGTAGACAACTAAATTGGCTTTGATTTAGTAGATGTTTTTTGGAATATATAAAGAACCAAGTGAACCTTAACACTACCTACCCATATATCTTTTCTTAAAAGGTGTGTCCAGAAATTCAACATTATAGTATATAGACCTATTTTAGAAGACATAAAAACATGGATGGGTCAGTCAAGCAATAGACCAGAATTTATCAACATTCAACTCTAACTATTTTATAAAATATATAAAAAAGTTTTTTTTTCTGAATGCGTGGTTCAGTCGTGTGTTACGATGTTATTTTATGTTGTTTTTGTGTTACATTATTATGCTGTCTTGGTCACAGAATGCAATGACTTGAATATGTGTGAAGGAGGAAAAACTCTTTATCAAATTGAAAAATAAACAAACTTCTCAACAGTGAGGCTTTTGTTTATGTGTCGCTACGAAATATAACATTTTGTGTCATCTAGATATACTCGGTATTGGTTAGTCCGTTTAACATCTGATCTCTAGATTAGTCAGAATGACGTTATAGATATCTTGAATAAAGATTCTGACTATACATGATTTGTACGTGCGCCCCAGTGGCCTAATGGATAAGGCACTGGCCTCCTAAGCCAGGGATTGTGGGTTCGAGTCCCATCTGGGGTGGCTTCTTTTACCCTTTATCTGAAATATATTCATTAATTTCCTTATGTTATTGCGCCACAAACGACACGATTTTTGTAGCATTTTTGTAGCAGTATATTATATATTGCAGTATATGCCCATTGCCCACGTCAACGACAGCCTATATCCCTTTTCCTTCTGGACTGCAGCCAATCAGGAACTGCTCCGCTCCATTTCCACCAATCAGGAAACCAGGTGCTTGCTCGGGCTTTCAGCCTCGTTGTTTCGTTTTTGATTTCTCCTAAACCTTTGGCTAAAAGAAGTTTCTTTTCTGAACACCGCGACGAACTTTTAAACAAAAATCCAAACAAGCTATGTTTTTAGAGAGGAGGCTCTATGTTTTTTTAGTTCTATTCAATGTGGCTGCGACCTTCGCCACCACTGCTGACAGTAAGTGTGACTATTTTATAAGAAATCACTGTACCACCCAGATTGTAAAGGAAGTAGCTCGTATGTGAGCATGCGTTGCAAATGGATGCAAGATATCACATATATTGTTATTCATTGTAGCGTTTCCTTTCATTTGTTCTGATTTCATGCATATCCTGTAGGGGACTATATACCACAGTACCACCACACATAACCCAAGTCCTGTGCACCTAATCAGTGCTAAATTCCCTAACACTGGCACCGACTGCCTTTACAGCAAACAACCTAAATAACATCATCTTTAATGCATATGTCTTTAAATGGTGCTTGGTTGCTTTCCAGAGATGACAGCTGCCACAGTGTATTGGGATCCCACGCACAAGGCTGTCTTATTGAAAGAGGGAGTGCTGGAGAAAGAGGGGGATGCATACGGGTACCTGAACGATACCCTGTCCCGTACAGGCTGGAGTGTCCTGGAAATCCGTGCAGGGTACGGGGAGACCCCTGAGCCTGATGAGGTCACATTCTTCCTAGCTGGGTACCTTGAAGGCTTCCTCACTGCCCAGTAAGTGTCATGAACATACAGTCATGCTCAACAGTCCCTTGTTCATTTCAACAAAACTGGCGAAAGAGAGTGGGATTAAAATACCAGTAAGCAATGCAAGCTAAGCTCCAGTTCCAAGTTTATGGTAATCTCAAAATAAGGAGAAATTTGTGTTTTCACTTGCTCAGCTACAGAACAGCAACCCTGGAGCTGGTAGGGCTTCAGTGTCTTGCTCAAGGACACTTCAGCAGGGCGGATGCTTGCTGTCACCGAGGGCTTGTACCCTGCGCCACCCTGCTGCCCTAAGTTTCTGACAACCTCTGCTGAAGCTCTGTCATTCCCCCTAACAGGCAGATGATCAACCACTACGCCAACATGTATCCCCAGCTGATCCACGACCCAAAGGTCCTAGGCCCGGTTCAGAGTTTCATGAAGTGAGTCTGTTCTCTTTTCCTCAGAAAAAAAACCACAGAGATGTCACGACATTTACATACAGTCTGAGTCACACCGGTGTCATCTTTCATATCCTCATCTCAGAGATGTTTGGGTGAGTCTAGCTTGTGCTACACTCAGCTCATATTATATATTGTCATGATGCCAAACATTTGAGCTCTCTCTGTAACGGGAGTAGGCTACTCTTGAGTTGACCATAACTCTAATCTAATCTCCCTAGTTTAATTTCAGCCGGACAGTGATCATATTGTCAAATTCAGCATGACAATGATGGTAGTTCTTGGATGCAGCACAAACAGGCTGACCAGAATCTAAAAGAGAGTATTATTCTTTTCCCTGTAGATGTCAGCATTTAGGAATTAGGAAAATGAGCCTCATTTAGATTGTTAACTATGCATTTTTGAAACATTACACTCGATTTTAAAGGGTTTCACAAGCTCAAGGATCAGAATTTGTGTTCCTCCCATGTGAGTCCTCAATTTAAGTGAAAACATGCACCAATATTGAAGTTACGACCTGACAACAGCAATAAGGTGAATGTCACAGCAATCAAAACGTAGCTGTTTGACTGCTTCACTATGTTGAGTAAATCACAGCTTTCCAGTATAAGAAACTCTACGTGTGTTGTTCTTATGATTTGGGTGTTTAGATATCAAAGGGCTTCACATGGGGGGAAAAAGAGAAGTAAGCAGTGAGCACACTTCCCTGTTTTTTGCTGTCAGGAAGCAGGACACATGGACCAGGGAGCAGGTGAAGCTGAACAAGAGCTCTGATCCTCTGTGGACACACACAGGATTCCTAGTGGCTCAGATGGACGGACTCCAGGCCGGAGTCGCACACTGGGCCAAGAAACACGGGAAAAAGGTGTTAAAAACACAAATGATTACTCTAAGATGATGCCACTTTGTCAGAAAAGGTCTCCAAATACCTCAATATTTTACTTTAATGCCATTGCTTGTTTTGTAGGGAGTAAGAGACATTTTTTTGAAATTTCGGTTATCTCGCCGAGGAAACAAAACTCTTAATGTTCACTTGCAGACTAACAGCTGTTTATCTGGTGTCCTTCCCATAGCCCCTGTCCCTGTTTGCTGTCCAGTTCCTGAATGCAGTGGGAGACCTGCTGGATCTGATCCCAGCCCTGGTCCCCACATCCAACTCCCCCCTCAGAGACTTCAGACGTCCGGGGATGGGACACTGCTCTGCGCTCATCAAGGTCAGAGGTTATAATCAACATGTTTTCATGTTCCATGTTGTTATGTTTGCTTGTTGTTGCTTTCTTTATTGTTCCCCAATGTTTGTGCATTGCAACATGTGTGAAAGGAATTAGCTGAACCAGCTCTTTGTCATTTTATTGACCTTCTGCCTCTTGAACTTTGACCCTGAAATGGCTCATTGCATGAAGTGTACCATATAGGCGCTGTGTCAAATGGTTTTAATCTGCATCGCATCGACACAAAATCAAATCAGCTCGGTTGACACAGCGATGCCATATTGGATCGTGAATCTTAACTCCACTTTTCTCTTGCCCATCCTCCACCTCAGATGCTGCCAGGGCTTTGAGAACCTGCTGTTTGCCCATTCCAGCTGGTACACCTACGCTGCCACCATGCGCATCTACAAGCACTGGGATTTCCATGTCAGTGAGCCCCACACAGCTACTGGGACACTGTCCTTCAGCAGCTATCCTGGTAGGCACCAAGACTTCTTCTTAGTCACCACGCCCTGTTTGGGAGTTTACAACCACGTCCCACATGGTTTTCTGCCTCTCTATGCAAAGGTTTTGAATATTGCTGGTAGTAATGTAAGTATATACAGTGGTTTGTCTCTTCTCATCGCTTCTATTGTATATTGTGTGATGTACAATTTCTGTAATATGTTTTCATTAAATAAGTTTGATAGATTAGAATCCCACTTTTGGAATGTGTCTTTCTTGTGAACATTGAAAACAGTCAGAAGTTGTCTCCTCAGCTCATCTTTTCACTCTCTGTCTCCATCCCTCCTTTAGGTTTCTTGGTGTCTCTAGATGACTTCTACCTCTTGGGCAGTGGTCTGATGATGACCCAGACCACCAACAATGTCTTCAACTCCTCCCTCTTTGCCCACATCTCCCCCAACAGCCTGCTGTCATGGCAGAGGGTCCGGCTGGCTCACAGCCTAGCACGTACCGGGGAAGAGTGGGCCGAAACCTTCGCCATGCACAACTCTGGTGAGTGGAGTAGAGTAGTAATTTGTGTAGCAGTAGCAGTTATAAATCACCTTACACTGGAATAAAGTAGAGCAAAAACATCAGCAAAAGTAAAAAGCAATGTAAGCAAAGCAGGGAATATAAACACAAAGCAATAAACAATCGTCCAAAAGTCCCGATCGCTTCTTATTTCCAATGTAGATTTTCTATCTATAAACATTAGAATAGAACACAGCACAGTAGAGTAGAGTAGAGCCCAACCCAGGGAGAGGACTGGAAGCCTCTCCATACACAAGTTAAGTATCTCAGTTTGTTTTAAGGATTTAGTTTTTCTTCTACAACCCCCCATCCTCCAGGCACCTACAACAACCAGTACATGGTGGTGGACAGGAGCAAAGTGAAGCTCGGCCACAGCATTGATGATGGAGCTCTGACTGTGGTGGAGCAGATCCCCGGGCTGGTGGAGTACTCTGACCAGACACAGGCTCTGCGCAGAGGTAAGAATAGATATGCTTTACAATATTTGTTGGTTTTTTTGGCTGTTTGAAGATTTCACCCTTTTCTGCTTCTTCTCTTTCCCTTTAGGTTACTGGCCGTCCTACAACGTTCCCTTCCACCAGAGGATCTACGTGCTGAGTGGCTACAGGGAGATGTGGGAGGAGCATGGAGACGACTTCTCTTATGACCTCTGTGCCAGAGCCAAGATCTTCCGCCGTGACCAGGCTGAAGTCAAGGACCTGGACTCCTTGAAGCACATCATGAGATACAATGGTGTGTAGCAGTGGTTCCTTTGTCTTATGTTGTCAGTGGACATGACTCTCACATCCACCTGACTCTGTATATTGATGCCGTGGTACATTTTTCTTCAGCTGGAACCTCCATTCCTTATATTTTGGTTATTTTCATTTCACTTGCACTCTTTTTTTTTCTATTTATCCATACTATTCTTCCTCTGTTATTTGGTTTCTCAGTGTAGTGACTATCATACTTACAACTAATATTTTAGTTAGCCACTTACATAGGTGGACAAAATGTTCTTGACCCATATCCTTTTGTCCAGTGAAGTATCAGTCATCTTTGGGTGGTGTTCCCATTAATTGCAATGTTTGATTACTTACACTAATTACAATGCAATTGATTGTGAGATGATGTGATTCTGGTGTATTCAAAGTTGCTTGGTAGTTAATCCACTAGTTATTTGTTTAATGTTGTAGAGTGTGTGGTTAGGACCCAAAATACACACATAATAAAAATAACAATAATAATAACAATAACTCCCACAGTCATTGCAATAATTGATCTCTGTTATGATCTCTTTATTCCAGACTACAAGACGGATCCATACTCCATGGGCGACCCCTGCAAGACCATCTGCTGTCGTGGCGACCTGAACCCAACACACCCTTCGCCGGATGGCTGCTATGACACTAAGGTAACTAAGACACTAAGACCATGATACTCTTTTTAAACTGATCTCAAACAGGTTTCAGTTCACAGCTCCTCACCTCGGGTTCCCTTCTTGCACCTCTGTTGCTGTATGTTACTCCACCCAGGTAACCGATTTCCACATGGCTGAGGAGTTCCGTGCGGAGGCGTTGAACGGGCCGACGACACAGGGTGGCCTTCCTCCGTTTTCTTGGGACAAATTCAACCGCACTACCCACCAGGGCCTGCCGAGCTACTACAACTTCACCTTCGTCAGCATGCAGCCACTTCTCTTCATGCCCTGAGGTGTGAGAGAGAGAGACTGACTGACTATCTGTTTAAGTCCACAGAAAATCAAAAGGAAAGCCAATGATTGCAATATCAGGTTGTTTTTTTTATTCATTGTGTATATTTTAGGATTGCATCCTACTAGGATGTTTTTAAGGTGTTCTTCTTAGAAATGTAAACTTTGCAGGTTATGTCTTTGAACCTCAAGAAAATGAGGAAATGTCTGCTCTGTGTGTCAAACTGCCAATCATATTTTAAATCAGTAGTGTAATGCATATCTGTCTCAGGGTATGTGAAGTGAATGATCAAGTCTGGTAATCAGTGGAAATCTATTGATTGTTAGCCTCTTTTATGTAATCTGTATACCTGCAACCATTTGTGCCTTGGACATTGAGTGTAATGTTGTTATAATCTCATAAAATGCAGAAACAATGCACTACAAAGAAACAGCCAATATTCTGTGCAAAATTCGATGTTTCAAATCCTGCTTGGTTTCTGTTGGGATTTTTTTCAAACCTCACCCAGAACCAAAAGCTAGATCGGCATTTGAAAGACAATGTCTCAATGCATGTGAACACTATTGTTTTAGTGCCAAATGAAACAATCAGTGCCATGTCATACTCAGGGATGTTGGTCTAGTTAGCTGTCTCCTTTTTGTGTATGTGCAAAGTAAATGTTTGTTTTTGAAATGCTGCACTTTAAAATTTTGATTTTTTTTAATGTTCGTTTATTAAACTTTTACACTTCTACCCCTTTACACTGTGACTCTATCTATTTTATACATTAGTCACCCATAACCAGCCTGAAGAGTGCCCAAATACGATTTGAGTGAAATCTTCAAGTTGAGCCACCCACATGACCCTGCTTGGTGTGTTTTTAATTTCAGTCTGACAGACAACAAACAAGTCTGATCGACATATTTTTATGGTATTCTGGATTATTTTTGCTGAGCATAATATCTCTATTGACATATTTTATTTTCACAAATATTCAACACAACATGACATACAAAAGCAAATTATGTTCATAACAGTAAATCCCAACCCTTGTGTGTGTGTGTCCGATGGTGGTTTAGTACAGGCATTATACGATATGACCTCCCACAAATTGCAACAGAAAATCTTTCAACTGTTGTAATCTCATAGATATGTCCTTCATAACATATCAAAAGTCTTAAGAAATCAAAGTGGTGGAAAATATTGAAAAATACTCAAATTCGTGATGCCCCAATTTTCCATTGACGCTCATTATAAAAAATGTTTTTATGCATGTCTTCTTGTCTGATATCACACAAAGGGTTCAGTACTGTCCACAGTCAACCAGAAACTGTTTAAAGGAGACATGGAATTTGATGCAGTACAATGCATGTGTAAAAGGAAATTCCCATAGATGCATACAGGTAAGTGGGTCAAAATGACCTGGTGGGTTTGTTTTGTTGCAATGAAAGGTTTTTATCATTTCATATTCCAGGTATTCCTAAAAATGATTTCAGACCATTTACATTTTTTTATTTACCTTTTATTCTTTTTAAGTAATTATAGTTTTTGTATTACTAGCCCAAGCTTCCATAAGTGGGTCAAAAATACCTGCATGCATTTCCTATGAAATCTCATAGGAACCTTTGTTTCTTATCAACTCTCACTGTCAGGTATACATTTACTGTGGACCATGCTTCCAATATCATTAGTGTCACCACTCAGGGATATTATTTTACACAGCATGATCTGATACATGTATTATCTTGTAAGTGTCATCAAATTAATATATTTCAACAATATATTATCTGCACATTCATGACTGTTGTGTGAAAGAGTATGTGTTATTATCATGTACCATCAAATTAGCCTGTTTTATATTTAGCTAACACTAGCTAGCTAACTAAGCTAGCTACCAGTACTGTATGTGGTATGATTGTGTTGTTGACATAAGTGATTAGCTTGATATGCATAACATAGAGAGACAGACTCTTACTATGATATTTCTAGTTTGCTTTAATGGCATCTAATTTGTTAGGTAGCCTTGTATCATCGTAATGTTCAAAACCTTAAGAGTTAACAAATTGAGTGATTTGCAATATTCATGGGAACAGGATTATTGCAAAAATGATCAAGTTGAATTGACAAAATTTGCATTTAGTTAAGTTTGCAGTGGTTAGTTTTCAGTTACTGTACTGTAAAAATTAATGTTCATCTTCTGTTGGTGATTTTAGCACTATGAGTGCAACAATCAGTGACCCTCCGCAATGTGCCATCTGTAAGGAGCCTGCAGAGGGAGAACAGCTAACATCCACCCTTACTAAAAAGGGGAGTAACGCCATCAATCGAGCAAGTGCATCTCGAGAGGATGACATCCATACATCACCTGGGGAACTGGTTCATCAAGTCTGCCGCAAGAAATATACTAATCCACAACAAATAGCAAAAACGCTGAAGGAGAAGCAACAAGAAAAAGAATGTGATACAGAAATTGACAGCCGTGTTCTACGCTCAGCTGATAAAGAGTTCCATTATGACAGAAACTGTCTGTTCTGTGGGAGGTCAGTGCATGTTGGTACCAAGAAGAAGAGTTCTGATGTGCCTGTATTCCCAGTGAGGACGGTTGAGTTCAAGGACACAGTCTTGAAATCTTGTGATGAAAGAGGAGATGACTGGGCAGCTGCAGTGAAGGCTCGTGTGCTGCATGTGCATGACCTGCATGCTGCAGATGCTGTCTATCACCAAGTGTGCAGTGTCAATTTCCGAACCAAGAAGCGAATGCCAGCAGATAATAAGACCAGCGAAACTGGGGGCAATAAAACAAAACTTGGTCGACCACAAGACAAAGAAAGAGTCAAAGCCTTTCTAGAAGTTGTGAACTTCCTCAAAGAAAATGATGATGAACAGATCACAATCAATGATCTTGTTAGCCGGATGGAAGACAATCTTCAAGGCTCAGGACTTCAAGCATATAGCTACACACACACACACATGCAGTCAAAACTGAAGGAACATTTCGGTGAGAGAATAATTGAAACCAACATTAATGAGAAGCCAAATGTGGTTACTTTCAGGAGCACAGCCAAAGCAATCCTTCAGGACTTTTATGCTCACAGGGAAGCTGATCCTGAAACAGAGAAGAAGAGGGTAATTGAAACTGCTGCAAAACTGATCAAAGATGACATAAAATTAGTGGAAACATCCCATGATGTATATCCTGACTGTGACTCACTAAAGTCTGAAGAGGATGCAAACAACTTTCTTCCAGAAAGTCTCAGAGTTCTACTAAAAGGGCTGCTTGTGGGCAAAAACATCGGCATGAAAACTGCCTCCATTGGACAGGCAATCATGCAGGCAACCAGACCAAAAGTTATTCTGGCACCACTACAGATTGGGCTTGGGGTCCAACTGCACCACCACTTTGCATCACGCTTTCTAATCGATACTCTTCACCAGCTTGGATTCTGCTGCCCGTACCAGGAGGTGCACAGATTTGAGTGCTCTGTTGCATGTAGCAACTGCAAAGGATTGGGGTGTGCAAACTCATCTCAGGCTGCATGCGATGAAGATGATGATGAAGACGATGAAGATGAGCCAGGCACCTACTGATGATGACCAGCAATGTTTAAGTTTTACTTAAAAGTTAACATCTTTAAGTTTATGTTCATCAGTGCCAACATGTTGATAAGTGCCAATTTACCAGTCACAAATATTTTGAAAGTAACATAAAAGTGATATTTTAAGTGATATTTTAATAATATTGTTTTAGATTTTTGTTAATCAGTGCCTACATTTATGTTCATTACTGCCAATTTATGTTGCCTTGTATAAAAGTATACTAAGCTTTAAAATTTTAAAGCCTTAAAATATTATTTTTGGAAGAAAAAACATGTTACCAGGGTATGATAAAAAAAATACTTTCCACCACTTGGATGTCTTAAGACTTTTTATGTGTCATATAGGAGACCTTTACGAGTAATAAACAGTTGAGAGATTTTCTGTTGCAATTTGTGGGAGGTTCTCCCCTCTTTTCTCACAAAATGCCTGTACTAGTTGACCTGGGTCGTTACATGCTCCACTACCCAGGCATGTGTCACCCTGTTCTTGAAATAGTTTTTTTTTTTTTTTTGTTTGTTTTTTACATATTCAGGACATTTACATTTTGGGCATTTTCCTGATGCTCTCATCCAAAGTGACTTACAAGTAGAACAGTAAGTCAAATTCATTTATATAGTCCTTAATAACCATAATAATACCTGTCCCAAGGGAAGCAGAGTAACGAAGAATTCGAGGCATCTCTCAGCCATCTTTGATTTTATTACGGTTTTTTTAATGAATAGGAGATGTAGCGCGTGCCCCCGCTGAAAGTAAGTGAAGGATTACGGACGTCTGTTTGAGTAAGTGAAATTCAACCTAATTTTTCGTTATAGGGCTCGCCGACTTTCGTAGGTTGAAAAGTCAATGGAGCAGGACCAGGACCCTTTAGAGAAGTAAAACCCCATACGATGAAAGACTCCCAAAGGGTCCTGTATCAGGGATAGGTCGTTACATACTCCGCTCCACTACCCAGGCATGTGTCACCATGTTCTTGAAATAGAAATAGTTTTGTTTTTTTTACATATACAATCCATTTACATTTTGGGCATTTTCCTGATGCTCTCATCATCTCAAAGTGACTTACAAGTGGAACAGTAAGTCAAATTTATGTATATAGTCAATAACAAGACCTGTCCCAAGGGACTAACAGCCTGCAGTCTAGCTATGCCCCACTGTCAGGTCAGCTCAGTCAGTGTGCAACAGGTGCCTGAAAAGAAAAGACACACCAGACAGAAAAACTCAACCACTGACACACTCGGATAGACCTAGAAGGAGCTCTAGACTGGGGTCCTTACAGCCGTAACCACTACTCGTGCTGTCTGTGGTAGAGACTGTGTCAGTCCCAAACTAAACAGAAGTAGTTGCGTCAAAAAAAAATATGGCGTCCCATTTCCGCGATGACGGATGTAAACAGAGGCAGCAGGTACTTGTCTCCTTTCACGTTGTTAGCACAGACTAATTTGAAGAGATTGGATAAGGTTCAAGCCTCAAGAGTTTGTAGTGGGGCTTTTAGGTCCTTCAAGTTGCCACTCCACATAAGGAGGCAACAGCTGACGTGAAAGGGCATGATAGAGGACACCCTACAAACTCTGGAGCTATGCTGGGAAGGAGAGAGGGTACACAGCAGAAGTTTTGGATGGATAGGGGACGAGCCAGCAAGGGGGGTGTTCAGCCCAACAGTGGTAATGCCTGTGAGACCATCATGGCTTCTGGCTCAACCTGATGTTGATCTATTCAGGTGGAAGGTTGAAAGATCCTATGCTAAGTGCCCATACCCTATTCTTCTTGTGATCATACAGCAAGTAAGAGTGAAGAATGAAAAGAAAGTGAAGTGCTATGAAAAGAAACACTGAGATCTCTCTACTCAGTGTTATTGTTGGAGGGGAATCTGGAATCTGCTTTAACCCTTAATGGGTGAATTACAGTTGTTTGTTTCTTGACCTGTGGGTATAGGTTGCCTCGTTGCTTGAATTCTCTCTCTTTCTCTCTGCCAGCTCTCTTTCAGGGCCCGGGGGGACACGTATAGTGATTCACCCTTTCCTATGAAATGGAGGAACTGAAACGTCTGTCTCTCTCTCTCTCTCTCTCTCTCTCTTTCTCACTCACTATTTCTCACAGTTCGCTCTGCTTTTCTTTTTTTTTTTTGAACTCAAACAAGTTTAGAGGAGTGTGAGAGAGCAGCAGGTCTCCACAGTGTGTAGCTCACCTGTACTTCAACCATGGCGAAGAATGATTGTCCTCCTGGGGAAACGTGGGACCATCTCGTCGCCAGCTGCAGGCCCATTCCACTGAAAGAAACCAGGCTTCAGCCGACAACAGGTGAATCCCATGTCTGGGGTCAGCTCTGATTCGTATTGAAGTTTTTGTTTCTATAAATTCAGAATTATTCAGAATTCAAAGGGCTGTAGTACTTGAGTCTACTCTCAGTCTCAGTCTCTAGTCCAGTGTCAAGACTTTTCTGTCGTGTTGGACTTGTCTTGGTCCTGTACCTAGTTTGATGTTGAAGGGTATAGTACAGAGCTCCTGCAGATATATCCACATCTCTGTTGATGCTTAAGAAACTCTTTAAACATTATTTTTCCTTTGAAAAGACATTTCATACACTGTTTAATTGCCTATTTTGGTATTGGTCTTGAATAGTACTCGATTTTCTCTGGTCTCAGCATTGATTTGACTCAATTGGACCTGGTCTTGGAATTGACTTAGACTCAACTAAATTGGTCTTGATTACAGCTGTTATCGTTCATTTGAGAGCCACGACCCCTGCTGCCCTGGCTGACATTGTGGCAACACTGAGTCCAGCTCTGTGGATCACTGTGGGGCTGGTCACAGTGGGATCCATCATGGCACTGGTTCTCTGGTCCATCATATTCAGACAACAGCGCAGGCACAGCAACACCACAGGTAAGAAAGGCAGAGACAGATAAAGTATATGAAAAATGTTTGCTAGGCAGTCGAGGTTCAAAATTCTCTAACAATTATGTTATTTTTCATCGGTTTGCTGATATATCTGGCAGATATTGGTCTTTTATTAAGTGTCATCCACCTCAAATATCAAATACCAATGAAATATCAATACTCATTTATTCATTTTTTTCATTTATTCATTGAATTGTTCAACTTTGTTTTTTGTAAATTAATTCTTCATTTTAAGGCCTAATGTATCGCAGTTTCCCCAACTGCTGAATAGCTGAGGTGGGTCACCCTGCCTTAAATCAAAACAAAGAAAAAACCTGCCTCAACACCACCACACACACTTTCCAAACAGTGCTGCATACACACACCCCTCAAAAGGTTCAACACTGATTGTGAGAGCTTTCAACAACACAGGTCAGTCAGAAGTTGTGTAATTATGATAGGACCTGCAGAAATTACTCATGTCCATGTGGTACGGCTCCTATCATAACGCTACCAGAAACATGGTGCAACCCAGCTAAAAGTGAAACACAGAAATGCCTGGGGATCAGCATGTTGCACTCCAGGGCTTGTGAGCTATAGTATATCAACATGCAGGTTAGTCATTTTGCTATGGCACATCCAAATAGACCAGATGATGATCATCAGCCCCTATGTGCTGTCTTAGGTAACTGCAAAGCTCCACATGGTTCGGAGTAATGGAAACAAGGTATTGGATCTAGTTAGTAGGGCTTGACAAGTTTCCCTGATAGCAATAGTCCAACGTTAGATGATGTAGATTGCGTTGACTCGTCCTGGAGAAAAACAGCCTTTTTGGCATCAGTTCTCATTCATTTGGTCTGTCTCAGGTTCCTCCTCCTTTCAACAGCAACACCAGTGTTTGTTCTTGTTTCTGACCTTGCTCAATCAATTTGGGAGGCATACCAGATTTTTGTTTGGCCTTATGACTGGCTGCTCGTCTACCATTTTTTTGTACTATGCACCTGTCGTTTGGGGTGGCGGAGGTGGTGGAGCTTGGGGGTGTCTCCAGGTACAGGGGAGGAGCTTTTTTGCAGCCCATAAAAAATATACAGAGGATAACAACAAACCTAATGGGGAATGAATTTATTAGAAATTCATCCCATCACCATATATTTTGACCTACTGAGAAGATTGTAGGCTTGATTAAAGTGGAAATCTTACATAGTCAGCCTTTAAGTAGACGTTAAATACTGAATACGCTGAATACTTGACATGAACTTCAATCTAAAAATATCAGTATCGGCCTACAAAAGCCCACGTCGGTTGAATCCAAGTTCTTATGAAAACAGGAAGCTACTGAAATAGGATACATAAGCATATTAGATATTGTGTGTGGGAGTATATGTGTTATATTAGCCCCTACTTTCACAAATAATAAATTATCTGTGATGGCTTTGATGAAGTATTCCTGCACTGGTGTGGCTCATCTTTGATCATGTACTGTTTTTCCAAATGTTTATCTAGTGGTGTATATTTCTTATAGTGTGTCAGCAAGGGGATCTGATATAGAGAACCAGCATTAGTGTGGAGGAAGTGGGGTTGCAAGCAGGCGGGTTATGAAGCATGTCATTTAACACTAGAAACTCCACAGTTTCTGTTCTCTTCTCTGGTCCCATGGGTCAGCCCCACTCCCTTACTAGCTATTATAGTTTCAACACACATCCGTTGGTTGTGGAGGATAAATAAGGTCTTTTTATGACCTTGAAAACACATTAACTGACAAAAAGGCACCCAGAAAGGTACTAACGTTGCATAATAGTTACAGCTATTACACTACAGCTAGAGTTTGGCCTGGTGGTTACAGAGATTATCACGTAACCAAAAGGTCAGAGGTTTGATTCCTGCAACAGCCAATGTCTGTGTGTACTGTGCATAATATGCTGATTTAAAATGCTCTAAAACAGGGGTGGCCAACCGTGTGCCATGGAGGGCCGAGAGTATGCAGGTTTTCACTCCAATCAAAGACTACAGCAGGTGATTTCACTGGTTAACACACCTTCAACCAGAGAGGAGGGACTAATCAGTGAAATCACCTGCTGTAATCTTTGATTAGAGTGAAAACCTGCATACTCTCGGCCCTCCGTGGCACATGATTGGCCACCCTTGCTCTAAAAGGACTACATTTAAAAAGAAAAAAACGACCTCAGGGCCGAAGACAGGCCTTCTGTCAATATAATAACATAATTGTGACTGAGGCCGTTGTTCAACCTGTCTGTCAATAGAGCTTTATTCATAGGACACCCAGGAATGTAAAATAAATGAACGGTAGAGGTATTTATCTTTGTCCATTTAGTGGTTGTGAGACACACAGTCACTGTTTTATGAGATGATTTATGCAGAAACCTAATGTTTGTCTTGTAAAGGTTTTTGTTTTACCGGTCGACTAAATGTTTTAGTTTCAACACAGCCTACATTCTCTCAATGGTTAATACACGATTTACAGTTTGATATGTATAAAATTATGATCCTGCAAAATGGGAAATCTTCTGAAGTACCTAGTCCTAATGAAGTCCTCATGCACACTACATGATATTCACTGTCAATATTCAATAACTCATTTTATCGTCTTGTTTCTATTGCAGGGGGCTTGGAGCCAGGACAGGAGCCTCTCGCCAAAAAAATCTATCCACCTCCTTTAGAAAGAAACAGTCCGGCAATGATGTTGCAGAGAGCAATGGAGGCCCCTGTATGCTGTCCTCACCTAGATGTTGGAGTCCAAACAGGCTCAAGGTGGGAGGAGGGCTTCACCACCTGCAGGGGCCCTGCGAACCATGGAGGGCTGGAGTGGGGCGGGGGCCGGGTTACATGCAGCACAATGAGGGAACACAGGATCCCACTTCCTGCCACAGAGCTGGGTGGCACTGCCTTAGTGACAACTAAAACTGTGTAGGGGGGGGGGGGTTGGGGTCTGTTGGTCTATTTGTGTGTGTGTGTGTGTGTGTGTGTGTGTGTGTGTGTGTGTGTGTGTGTGTGTGTGTGTGTGTGTGTGTGTGTGTGTGTGTGTGTGTTCATACTCTTAAAATGATTGGGAAATCATTTGTCATGGATATTGTTATCTCTTACTGCCACAGTGTGCAGACATTTTCTCCATGTCTGTTTTACGTATCAGGCATATTCTATCTCTGCCATATTTTTATGGTTTTTATTATATCAGGCCTTTTGTGCATCTATGGTTTGGCATTGCTCTACCTGAAATATTGTCAGAGAAAGACAATATGCTATGTGGTGGATTTAAGTTCAATAATATGTACATTGTAGTGTCTTATCTTTTTGTTGAATTATATGTCTTGATATACTTGTAGTTGTGCAGCAGCCACTTTCAGGGACTGGTGGTTAATTTTTCTTTAAATAAACAAGTATGCAAAATCAATCACTGTTATGTATATTATGTGAAGGACGTTATCACATCCAATAGTAAACATAAACATCCACATATCATCCACATATCAATATTAAAGCATTACAGGAAAACTGCTTTAAACCTAACCTTTCACACATAATTTAATAAAACAACAAAAATCATCACATAGAAATATGTACTACCCTATGTTTATGAAAACATAGGATAGTATAGTTTTTGGTACGAAAGAGAAATATTCTCTGATGTCCAATATATTATGGCAAGCATTGGTTTGATATATTTTACTCTTTACAATAAAACCAGCTATTTACATGGTAAATAATTTGTCCCTCAATCAATAAGTATTCTGCAGGTAATAACTAAATAGAAATGGAGAACTGTGTAGAGGTCAAAGTAGAGCATACAGTACATGCAACGTCTTTCCTCATTTCTGGGATTCTTCTCAGATGGACCTCAAGTTACCATGTGGTTCCACCATTGAACTGAAGGGCGCTCTCAAGAGTAAGAGTGAGGGTGGAGACAAGATAGGTTGATATATCTATATAGACAGATTCTCTTCGCTGTCTTACAAATGCATGTAGGGATGTGGCATTTTTTCCCCCCATTTTAGGTAATGACAATCCACCCTAACACTTGAATACTGTTGCAAACAGTATTGACGTTGTACTTCTGGGTCCATTTTGTTTTTTGTTGGTGTAGGTTTCTCATTATGTGCATAACTGGCAAAACATAGATGCCGTGATGTCACATCAACATATTTCCAGTGCAGCCACAATGGGGTATAATAGCACAAATATTAAAACATTAATGGTAAATGTCAGGTTCATAATCAAAGAGCTTCTTTCTAGAATATTTTTTTGCACCAGTGTTCAATAATCGTACATGGAGAAATCCATCGTGGAAGAGGAAAGGAAGAAACACCAATTTCTCCTCAGACATTAGCCTCAATAGACCAGAATGCAATGAAGACATGTTGCTTTTTGAGTGAGGGGCGAAAGTAATTCTGGGAAATGAAGGAACTCACCAACTGAAATAGAAGTAGATCAGGCATGTTGAGGGAAAGTCGGTTCACCAAAAAAGTAAATTACAACACTTCATCACAGCTCCTGGAATGCAGTGAACTTGTTGATGTATAATAGTGTAAGAGTCTCCCATGGTGTAGTTCTCCTTTAAGGAATGCTGGCACATCTATCTGGCAAGAAACAGTCCATTTAGGTGCTAGATGAATCTTCAGGAAGGTGCCTCTTGAGGGAGAATTCATTCATTGTGCAAATGAGGAAGTGGATGGTGTAGACTTCAGGGAAAATATCCAGATACATCACAGAAGTCCCATTTATTAAATGACTTCTGCACTCCTGCTACACTGTTGCTCCGCCCCCTAAAAGAATGATGTAGAACAATGGTTCTCCATCCTGGCCTTCCAGTATCACCTCCCTGCTGGTTTTCTGTCCTACCAGGTAGTTAATTGCATTCACCTGGCCCAGGTGTCAACCAGTCCCTGGTTAGATGGATAGAGTGAAACCCTGCAGGGCGGTGGTACTGGAGGACCAGGATGGAGAACCACTAATGTAGAAGACCCAGCAGTACTGATGCAGGACAGATTCAGCCTAGGAGGTACTTCTACAATGGTCATTACTATACCAGAACTGTACGTAAAGCCCTCCTCCAATCTCTCCGTTAAAATGGAAATGATCACAGGTAGGTACTGGGGTTGTCAGTGACAGCCAGGTGGAAGTACTCTGGCAGGCCGTCCCCCTGCAGGCTGCTGTTGGTCTCCCTCCGACGGACTTTGGCCGACAGGGTCTTCCTCTTCTCGAAGCCCTCGCTGCTGGTCCCACGCTTTTCCAGGCTGGACACGATCATCTCCGCCAGGTCCTGCTGCAACCGCTGGAAATTCTCCCTGAGAGCAACACAGGATTGTTTTAGATTATTTTAGGGATTATTTTTAGATTACTTATGCAAAGGTGAATGCAAGATGGACATGAACCCACAATGCTGCTAATATGCAACATGTGCTCTGGTCCTTTCAAGCTCCTAATATTTCTATTTACCTATCCAAAACCACATGATGAAAACAATCAATATGGAGTCTCAGACATTGCGGGAGATGTACATCAAAGGAAAGAGGACTGGTACATTTTTGTTTTTGTACGATGAAACTGTGATAAACTGACGCAAAACATGTTGTACATTTAAATCTAGACATTAAGAGAGAGAGAGACTTTAAGAGATAAATATTATCTGTGTCACTAATTTACTCACGCTGTTGGTGGTGTTGGCAAGTTGTATTCCACCCCCGTCACTCCTGTTAACCAGTATGTCATCTCTTTGCCTTTACCCTGTGGGCCAGGTGAACATGGTTACACACACACACAGAATATTAAGGTATTACTCAGTACGGATACAGATGTTTCAACATGTGTATACTGCATATGAATAGCCAACACCACTTTAACATAAACCCCAGCCCAGCGTACCTTCAGATAGGTCTCGCCTCTCTTTTCATACTCAAACTTGCAGTCTGTCCTCTGCAGGATGTTGATGGTGGGCTGGCTGACATGAATCCTCAGTGCTGGAAAGAAGAAAATTTTCATCAGACTGTGCGCCCAGCTCATTTTCACTCAGACATACAAAGAAGATCATGAGCCGGACCTGAACCTGCAATATTGTGAGTGCACGACATATACTGTATGTTTGTGTGTGTTGTGTCTTACGCAGGCCTGTGGACTCCATGCGTGAGGCTGTGTTGACTGTATCTCCGAAAAGACAGTAGCGAGGCATCTTATTCCCCACCACTCCTGCTGCACATGGTCCTACAAACAAACAAGCATCCATGTGACACGACAAATGATGCATTCCTGTGGCCTTATACAACATAATGAGCAACAACATTTCCTCAAACGTTTCCAGTATAGTTTCCAGAAAAACTACTAGAGCTGCAAAGGCCTACAGAGGGCATTTTTTGCTTTGCTGGGTTTTTGTTACCTGAGTGCACACCAATACGGATCCACAGAGGGATGCCTGGCAGGTGCTGCAACTGGAAGGTCCCAACAAACGCCAGGATATCCAGGGCCATGTGGGCAATGTCCACTGCATGCCGGTTCCCATTCCGTTTGGGCAACCCTGATGCAACCATGTATGCATCTCCGATTGTCTCAACCTGAAAGAGAGGAAGAATGTAAAGATGATTATCTGTACTCCATTAAATACTTTTGGTTTTAAGCATTTTCTCTCTGGTTTCAACTATTTCCAATTTTTAGATGAATCTTTCCAACTTGGACAAGATTCATTCCAAATCAAGAGTTTAGAATTAACATGGACAAACCTTCTGAGACCTTGTAAGTCTAAATTTCTCCCTTGGCCAGGGCGCTACCCCTTTGACTGAGTGTACCTTATAGACATCATGGTGGTCTAGGATGTTGTCAAAGTTCTTGTAGATGTCGTTGAGCATGTCGACCACCTCCATGGGCGTGCTGTAGTGGCAGAGGGTGGTGAAACCCACAATGTCGCTGAAATATACAGTCACCTCCTCAAACAGCTCTGGCTCCACTCCGCCTGTCTCCTTCAGTGAACGCACCACTGGCCTGGGGAGACGCAGGGAAAGGGACGATGAGAATAACGTGAAATAGCTTAGGTGTCAATTGCATTGGAAATTTGTCTTTGCCTGGAGCTGGGAAAGGCTCTCATGATCTCCACATCATGTCAATCAACAAGTGGGGATTTGGGAAGGGAATTCATTGTAGTGCCACAGTTTCTTCTCTAACATACAGTATAGTTGATAATTTCTGTTTAGAAGAGGGATACACTCCACGTCATCCCCTCTCAAATTACCCCTTGCTTCCAGGCCTTAAGAGACGTGTTCAGGATCACCCTGCCCAAGCAGGACGTCAAAGCAGTCAGGTTATCTCTACATGGCAATCTCTCTAAAACTTCACAGTAATCTGGAAATTATTCTGTTACTGAACTGAAGCACTCTCCTAAAATGTGGCCCTCTGTCTCATAAAGAACTCATATCAATAACCTACACAGGTAGTAACATAAAGTTGAGTTCATCAGCCCTGTCCCTCTCAGCTTTGTACAAAGACGTTCTCTCTTCCACCAGATGTTCCAGATTTCTCGAGTACATCTGCAGACGACGGATCAAATTGTCCATGTACGTCTCGCTGGCCTGGTTGTGCAGGTTACTAGGTTAAAAGAAACAGACAAAAATACAAAATCTCATTGATAATTCGAGCTTTGAATTATTTGATGAAGTATTCAGTGACAACACTGACTTATTGAGGAGGAATTTCAAGCAGAAAATATCTCATAGCACAGGTAGCATTGAGTGTTGGGCAAATTATAGGAGCTGACTCTGGTAAATGGAGATGTGGTGTGAACGTACCTGAATATCTTACCCAGAATTCCCTCTATCCTTTTAAAATCTGGTCTCCGTTCTGGGTCTTCATCCCAGCAGTTCTTTATTAGCGTGTACAACTGTATGCATATGCACATGCAACCATGCACACACACACAAACACACACACACACACACACACACACACACACATACACGTGGGCAGAGAGAAAACAAACAAATGTTTTCCCTCATTCATTCAATTTTCATGAAACTGAGCAAGTAAAAAATATAAATCTTCATGGATAGAGTGTGTTAACAACAAATATCGACAATATTTAGGCTCTTACCTCTACCTCACTCTCTGATGCACCATCAAAGTTAAGGTCAGGTCTGAAGACACCCAGCCCATTGGGATACTGTACTCTGTAAAGCTTCTCTGAGGCAGAGGATTTAAAAACATAGTCAAATAAAGCAAGTGGGCAACCACTCAAAGCTAAGGGCAGTCTCTCTTTAGGGTTAGGGTCTGTGTGACTGTATGTACATATAGTGGCTAACAGGTGGTGCTGTTGCATCACTTATTCCATCCCTTATCGATTTTAAAGAAATTATGTGCTATGTTGCCCAGGCTATTGTGCCCAAAAAACATAATAAGAGTCAGAGTATATCAAATAAACTGGTTAATTACAATATCACTTTGCAAGCAAATGAAAACAGTGTGCTACTACAGGAGGCTCAACCCTTCTGCTCACCCTCATTTCAGTTATGTCAGTATCATGGTATAGCAAGCCAGCCAGGCCTACCTCTACGGTCAGAGCAGGTCACCGTGTAGAACGGGACCCGCCTCAGAACGATCTCATGGGCGATGATGGCGTAGCTGTAGACATCGCCTTTTTGAGACAACCCATCCATACGAAGATGCTCCGGGGCTGTCCACACATCTGACCACAGAGAGGAGAGGAAAAAAGAAAAATAGAAAGGTGTGTAAACGAGCTCCATGACTGCATGAATCTTGATAAAACTCTATTCAGAATTGACATACAATTTTGCACAATTGAAAGAAACGTAGTTGAGCCTCAGTCCCTGGTGCTCTCACTTATTTAGATAATAAGTTAACTTCATAGGTCAAACGCAATACTCAAAGAGTGTCACCTCTGCCTGGGATGAGGATGGTGTGGCAGCCGAAGTCAGTGATCTTGACCACCATGCGGTTGTCGACCACACAGTTGGTGGACTTGAGGCGGCCATGGGCCTCAATGTTACTAGAGTGGAGATACGACATGCCCTATAGCAGATACAAGGAAGGAGAACAGTAGTGAACAGGATGGCAAAGTGTCTTGTGTTTTGTACTGTTCAGTTCAATCTGAAGGAATGAGTATCTGGAGCTACTAAAACCTTGCAATTTAAAGTAGGTTGAATAAAATACCGTGAGCTAGTAGATGAATACCCACAGAACTGCTTGATGACCCAACAAAAAAGATTATGAAAAAGTAACATCAACAACAACAACATTAGCAACAAAAGCTACATAAAATATGAGAAATAAATACCTTTGCTATGTCATACATGACTGATATCTTGAACTCCATGTCCATAAAACTTTCGTCAGGGTAGGAGATCCTATCATTAAGAACGTGCTGTAAATAAAACAAGTTAAAGTTCATTTTTTTTACTACTGTTTATATTCTGTTCTCATTAAATGGAATTGTGAACCACTTATCTAACCCGTATGTGTGTGCCAGTGTGCGTGTACGTGTGTGTGTGTGTGTGTGTGTGTGTGTGTGTGTGTGTGTGTGTGTGTGTGTGATTATGTGCCTTCATGCATGCAGCAACAGCCTTCTACATTTTCCTTGCTATGTGTAATCAGTGTCCTGTTAACTGTGTGTCCGTGGCTTATCAAATGAACAGTAAAGTCAATGTAAAAGTCTCTGCTCAGGTTGTGCACATGGCACTGCATCATGAGCGTAAGCATAGATTTAAGGAAAGGAATTTATTGCTACCCCTCCTAATTATTTCTTGCTCAAATGCATATACTGTATTTTCACTCGCTCTGCTTTTTTGGAAGCACAGTGGCGTTTTACCGTTTTAACTTTGGTCATAAGCACAAACACCACTTGTTCTTTAATTGTTAAGTTAACTGATTTTAACTCCTTTAATACCTGCCATTTCGACATGTTAAAGTTACCATGTTTCAAAAGCCTACACCCTTGATCCTGAGGTATATTAACCTGGTGTGGATCAGAATCAGAAGCACTTTAATTGCCAAGCGCAGGTATTTATCTTGGTGATATCGGTGCTGATAAAAATTGACAGTTTGACAATACACGTGGTAAAAGGATAGTAGGAGCAGATATGTAGTGCAAAGGCAGGGTTACTCTTACCCTGAGGGAGCCCCTTTCACAGAGCTCAAACACTCCAAACACACCATATTCAAACTTCACTGTGCCATAGAACTTGGTCAGGTTGTAGTAGTCAATACGCAGGAGCTGAAAGATGGAGGGAAGGTATGGAGGGAGCGTGGTGGGGGCAGAGAGTGACAGGGAGGTTGGACAGGAAGTGTAAAAAAAACATGAAATGTGCAAAAAGATAGAGATAAAAAAAGTGAGATATACTCTCAAATAGGATGTGTGTTTTCCATGTGTCTAGATTAGGACAACACACTTGTGATATTCTTCAACGCAACATAGTTGTGTTATCCAAAAGCAGAAACATAGATGTGTTGGAAAATGACACAACCTTTTTAGAGGACTAGTCTCCAGGTGACTCTTCTGACTTCTGACATTTTCTAATAAAGTCAAATAATGCGTTGATCTTACAGTGTTGAGCTCAATCTTCTGGTTTTCACTGAAGTTTCCGTCTGCATGTTTCAACTCTTTCAAGATAACAGGCTGAAGGAGAAATAGAATGTATTGAACAGAGTCGAACACTGGAAAGGCTTTACTTTAATCATTCTTTTGTTTCATTCTTGACCTTCATTTTGGGATCTTGTAATGTGCCCTGATACCTTTTTGTCATAGCGGCCCCGATGAATGAGGTATACGCTGTCCTTCCTCTTATCGTCATCAATCTGTTACACACACACACACACACACACACACACACACACACACACTATACGGTAATAACTGGTAACACAACACAACACTTCCTTGGTTCATTATCACATAATTTCAAAATTTCCCTGACTACATCTTATCTTGGTTTATCTCATCTAACCTCACCTCACACCATGTCACTCCACCTTACCTCATCTTATGTCACCCTGTGCGATGTCATCTCATTTTATGTTCTCATCAGTTCTCTTCTCATCTCATCTCATCTCGTTTCAACTCATTTTGTCTAGCTTCACGCAATCTCATCTCATTTCCTGTTCTAATCTCATCTAATTTCATTTTGTCTCATTCCATCTCATCTCATCTCGTCTTGTTTCTTTTTGTTTCATCCTGTCTCATTTCATCTCGTCTCATTTCATCTCACTGATGAAAGTGAAAACCTGTACTGTAGAAGCATGTATCTGGTTTGATGAGGGTGCCTACCTTCAGAGAGACCTCCTTCTCATCCAGCGGTCCAATCAGGACTGGGTTGATGTGGGACCACCTCTTCTGGTTTTGATGCTCCTTCCTGTTCTGTCTGACATTAGATACATGTACACACACACACACACACACACACATACAGACAAAATTCATGGGATAAGTTTCTTACTTTACTGGGTTGCTAATCAGAAACTTGAGAGAGAAAAGTGAGAGTACGTAGAAAAATGATTCTCTCATTGAAACCAACCCAGTAAATCTAAATCAGTTATCTCTTGCTAAAGACAGCAAGGAATGACATTGTTTGGGCAAAAAGTCTGAAAGTCTGAAATTTGGAGTGGAAAGTCCTGTGAGATGATGTAGGTTTTATTAACAGATGAAGTATGTGTTAGCAGATGTGTCTGTTTATTTGTTTACCTGTAGAAGATGAGAGCGATGGCTGTCACCATGACCACACTGACACTCAGAACTATCACAACGATGTCCTGTATTTTCATGCCTAGAAACACACACATACACACACACACACACACACACACACACACACACACACACACACAAGCATTGATCCCAATTTCTTGCAGTGCAGCAGCACACATCAACAGTGTTACCTGACTATGAAACCACACAACATTTCTGTTACAGCTTAAGCTTTTAGTGACGCCTATGGTGGAACAGTCTTTAGGCTGCGGTGAAGTGCAACAGAGATCTCCAGGCACTCACTGTCTACACTATCAGCGTTTATGTACATATTACCGTTGAGAATATCTGGCTCGTCATCTGGCAGTTGACCTCCTTCCCAGGACAGGGCGGGGCTTGGGTCTATCACTGTGGTTTCATTCTGAGACGTGTCAAACACAAACAGGGTTTCGTACTGGAGAGAAAGGTAGAGCATATTGACAAAGGGTCACCTTAACGCTCACTCATCGAAGAAAGACTGAGGAGTTAATGTTTAGCTGAAAATTTGATTAATTAAATGGCTGAATGGATAGTGGTCTCACCTTTCCAGTGACCTTTGATGTGTAGATCACAGACAAGTTGACGTCTCTGTCCCCGAACTCATCAAGCACATAGTGCCCTCCCATACCTGCAACACACACGCGCGCACACGCACACGCACACACACACACACACACACACACACGCCGACAACAGTAAGGAGATCATTTTTATATGCCATAAATGGAAAGATTGCAATCAACTGCATTTACATTGGAAGTGGTACAAGTTTAATTGTGAAATAAATCATAAAATTATATTGTGTGGCCTATATTTCTTTGCTCTAAATTTGACGAGGGTTTAATGGGTTTACACAAGTTCAAAATAGGAACAGGTTTGTTGGCCATTCCAAGTCGACTGACTCGGGTAAAAGCCTGTATACTGTAAAAGGTAACACTAGCTTCAATTAAAAAAAAGTCAACAACTGAGTCAGCAAAATTCAGCATTGTATATTAATAAATAATAACAAGGTACATCACACTGCACACATATTGTGGGGGAGAAAGGGGTAAGTTGAGCCTGTGGGTAAGACGAGCCACCCTTGTATCTGGACAGCCACACACCAAATGAGTCACGTGATCAGATTTAGGAAGAACAATTCATTTCCCTGAATCTGTGATAGAGGAGAGTGCATGGACAGCGTGGTAAGAGAGCCAGGTCAAATAGATTTTAGCTACGTGAGGTGACAGTTCAGCCAATGACTCAAGTTACCCCAAATTAAAAGTGGTTAATTTTACCCGGTTCTCCCCTATTCCACAAACTGCTGATAAAAAGAAAGGAATGGATGCTTCATCTTTTAATAGTTAGATTGTCTGCTGGAATCTCTTTTCCAATGTATATAAAGTATAAAGTAGTGAGATTGATTTATCTATTAATTTGGACAAAAAGTACCAATTACCAATTCTAACTTACAATCATAGCTAAACTAAATTAATTATAGGTTCATTACCCGTGTCTTTTCCCAACAACCCTGGTGATTTTGGCAGTATTCCTGTAATGATAAAGCTACACCAATTCAATAAAAACGATCCATTGCTCATACCTTGAAAGGTGACATTCCCAAACGGGTTGTCAGTGGTGGGCAAAGCAGCGGCTTTATGATTACTCTGATTACTGAGCATCCTCTGTCTCAGCACGTGGCCAAACAGCAAAGCCCCATCATGATACCCGGCCACATAGTCATTTATCTACACATTAGAGAGCAGGGGGTAAAGAAACAGACAGACAGACAGACAGAGAAACAGAGTCAGAGGAGAAGATATAAGATGAGGAACTAGCTGCAAGCAGTGTAAAACGGGGCTTGGTTGCTGTGGGTGTGGCTCACTGTGTCGTTGTAGGGTAAGTCTGGTCCATAGTCGTAGTTTCTCTGTGGCAGAGTGACCACCAGGACGTCCTCCATACCGCGACTCGATGTTGTGTTGACATAATACTCAGGGCTATAGAAAGATCAAGACCATTATTAATCCTACACAGTTATCTGCACTAGCCAGTCATTGTAACGACAGTAGATAGAATTCACCAAAATGTCAGATTTCTGAATTACACATCGTATTTACAGTTTGATTAGATGCCTCATCTGACATTGAAAAACTGATGAATTGTCATAGGGACGCAAATTTGAAACCAGGCTTACTTATAAATGTCGAGGAGAATGAACATGATGTCCATGTGAATGAATGCCCTCTGCTTTATTGAAACAATGTCATCAAGGGTCCCACACAGAATGAAAACTGAAAGAATATGAAATCAGTTTAGGATGTAAAAGTGTGTGAGGTGTAGAGTACATTTTACAAACTTCTTTTCCAACACTTATTTTAACTTCACTGTAAATCCTACATCTGTGTGACCAGTAGAGATTAAGACACCAGCCACCAATTCAATTGATTGTGTTCTTCCATGTTTCACAACAAGAAGTGAGCAGTCCACTCTTAATATTTTGCTCTGTTGAGACAGAAGAAAGCCAGTGAAGGGGGCAGGATAAGAGGAGAGAGTACTTTGGTCAGACACTATCTTAGGCCGGCGTGGCACATGTGGGTCCAGAGACGGGGAATTTACAACTACACCATCTGTGGACACACAAAGGTGCAATAACTACGATGCAATGACTCCAAGATTACTGTGCCAGGTGCTGAGATTTATGGCTTTCAAAATGTCCAGTTTAACAATAATACTGACAAAGCATTTAGTACCTCTTCACTAGACAGTTCTGTGTATTTCTGCTGTAATTAGCTAGCTTACTTGTCTGTATAGTGAAAATTTTAGTTTATTACAGGCCATTGTAAGCTGTGCCAGAGAATTGTCGATGCTGTTGCAATCCTTTGGTCACCCATAGCTAGACAGATGGCTCTTACTTATTAGACGAGGACGATAGAGGACGATTAGAGGACGATAAAAGTCATAGATTACTTAATGTCCCGTTAATATTAATTTCAAGTGTAAAAAAAATGCACTTTCTCAGGGGGAAACTTACTTAGCTCCTTTCTTTTCTTTACACAGAAAAAGTTAATAACAACAATGTGCTGAGATGGAATGAAAAAAACACACAATTTAAAACAAGAGGCACTTGAGCTGCCTAATGTCCCGTCATAATCATCATGACATATTTAAGATAAGCAGTTATGCTCATATGGTCATTAATTCGGCTAATGAATGCTTTAATTGGCAAATATTTCTATGTCAACATACTTTAGTGTACTTTTCTTTACTGTATCTTAAAGCATTAAGGAGATATAGTAGTTTCAGGAAAAACAGTGGGACATTAGAAGAAGATACCCACTGTTGCTGTGTCTGTTTCTAGCAGTGATGGCGTCCATTAGTTCGATCTCACTACGCAGCATCTCTCTCGATGTTGACGTGGCGAAGTTGGCAGAAGGCGCTTCCAAGGCATTGATGTACCTACGGCAAAAGCAAGAGCAATGGGTGTATGAGTGAGTGTGAGTGATACAGACTATATTTAAACCAGAACCTCCTACGCTGGGACTTGGAACATCTCACCCCTAACCTATTATTTCAGCCTGAATGAGTGTTTTGTTTTGTGGTTTATTACAGCCCTGAACATCCCAATCCAGATGTTCCTGTGATTATTTTACTTTGATTTATTTTAATTAACTCATTTTATTTCAGTTCATTTCACTTTAGTTTAGTTTAAAAAATGAAGCTTTGCACACGTTCAATCAGGAAGACTACCTGGCTTGTATCTCCTCTTACTACTGTTGCTCTAGATCAGTGGTCCTCAAATCCAGGCCTCAGGGTCCAGAGTACTGTTGGTTTTCTAATCTGCCAGGTAGTTTCCATTCTAGCTGTCTAATCAGGGATTGATTAAGACCTGGGATGCCAGGTGAATGCAATTGACTTCCTGGTAGGAGAAAAAACCAGCAGCACTTTGGACCCCGATTTGAGGAACTCTGCTCTAGGTAGTCTCACATCCATTGTTTTTGCTTAAAGCAATTATCCAATCAGCTTCCTAAGCAAGAACACACCTTCTTTCCCATCCTCTTGGGGAACCAATTACAAACTGCCACATCTCATTACACCCCATTAATACTTTTATTCAATTGGAGCCACCGCCAAAGCCCATTTGGTTTCTGTTCATTGTCTAATAAAAGATTTATTTCAAATTTGCAATTTAGTATATTCTGGTTGAAAAGGTAAACTTCCAAATTGACACACACTGGAGACGGGGAAGAAGCTACAGGGAGCTTTGAGTTTCCCTTTGACGCCTGCTGTGCTGTGTTCTCTCACCAGAAGCAGTCCTCCGTGTTGTTGGCCTTCTTGTACACATAGACCCGGTCCCAATCCTTCTTAAATGGGCAGGTTTTGTTCATGAAGTGGACAAAGAAGTCAGAAATCTTGCGGGCCGGAGGCAGGAGGCGGGTCAGTTTGCTCTTGTAGTTGCATGATAAGCCAAAGCTGCCGGCGGAGATCACGGGAATGCTCAGGCTCAGGCCAATTTCTTCACTGAGGTGGATAACAAGGGGTCAAAGGTCAAAAGTCAACCAATAACATCAGTCAACTGAGATAGATAGATGATAGAAGAGAAAGAGTCATACTTACTCCACCAACTGGAAAGTGGCATATGTGCAGGAAGGCCCCAGCATGACACACCCCACTGCATTTTGATTCTGCAGAGTAATACAGCTCATTGCAGTTATTCTGTTATCATATGGTAGTTAGCATTATATGTCATGTTACATCAGCCTGTCTCTCAAAGGCGTCTTTACAGTGTGTGAAGGTCATTGGCTGGACCATGACATTAACACTGCCAGGGTTAGGGGCTCACTTTCAATAAACCATGCACTTACACTCTTAGATATGATCATGATTATATTTATGATATTCAACGCATTACAGGTTATTTTGTTAAGTGTTGTAATTTACTTTTTTGGTGTACCCACGTTACCTCAACCTGCCTTGTCCTACCTCTATTTCAATTAGTGATTTCCCACATTTCCCAGAATGACTTTAAACAACCCCCAGAGAACAGGTGTGAACTTGTTGCGTCAGTTGTGAGTTATATGTGTAGCTAGAGAGAGAAGTAGGGATTTTACATTCAAGAAAAAAACAAGTGCAACATGTCAGCATGGCTGCATTGCATTTTGGTCTATTGAGGCAGTGGAGTGGAGAAACTGGTGTCTGTTTCTCTCGCGAGAAAGAATTCGACATTTAATGCTTTAGATCACTGACATTTTTCTCCTATGAACCATTGTAGCTGCTCTGGAAATACATTTGGCCAGTTATCCACATGAAGAAAGTGCAGCATCCACAATTCAATTATGTCTTGACCGCAAACTCTATGATCTCAAATAAACAGATAGTGCTTTTGACCTCACATTGCACATGGTTGAGTCAGTCATAGTCATGGTAAACCCCATTTGGCTCCACAGTAGGAAAGACATTTATTGATTGATTGATTGATTGATTGATTGATTGAATGATTGATTGATTGATTGATTGATTGGTGCAAACTCACATGGAGCATCTTGATTATTTCCACTCCCTCGCAGGTGCTGCTCCCACAGCCCCGTCGTTTGTACAGTGCTGTGTTGAACCCATAGTAGTTAGCGGTCAAAGTGAAGTTTAAACCTTGGGTAAGAAGATAAGAGTTATTAATACTTACCAAAAATGAACTCATTAATCTCTCTGCGTTATTAAGATTAGATTAGAATTTATTGTCCACCATACTGGAAATATTGCCTTTGATTTCTCCTACCGAATATATTTGTGTAGCGTGTAGAATATGTGAATATGTGTAGTGCACATGAAATGGCATCAGCAAGAGAAATACTGACAAAGAGGTCAAAAGTTTCATTACAAAACGAGATCTACCATTTTACTTTTGCTGTGAAAGTAAAATGCATTATGGAATATTATTGAAGTTACTAGTACCTTGTGGTTTATCATTTTGAAAATTAGTTACTTATCCTCCCCAAGCTGAATTGAGCTTTCTGCTTTCTGTGCTATGAATGTTTCACTGACTCTTCCCACGTTCTGAACTGATTAGCCCTTTCTTGCTGACTTAATTTGGTCCTGTTTCAGTGATGAGTTCTTCAGTGTTGGTTACATTTATTTCTGATTTGCTTGCTTGACAGCAGCTTTGGAGTACAGACCAGGTTGAAATAGGCCTCCTCATGCATGATATCACCTCTCAGAAGAAAACCAATATGCGCAACATCATCTTTTGTGGCTCAACATGGAAAAACAGGCTTATTGTGGGGATAGTGTTTTTGTTTTTCAGCCTTCTAAAAATAAGATTTAAAGACTACAGACTAAATAACATGTTAAAGTTAATGGACGATGGACGATTCTGGCTGTTTGATCTGTTCAGACATTTGAATGAGGTCAATTTAGCTTCTCACAGAGGACATAAGGCAGATGCTGACAACCTTTTCCATACATTTAGCAGGGCAACTGGTCTGAGATCTTTAAATGCAAAGACATTAATAATGAACATACAGAACTCTGCGGCTCTATCAATAGGGCATTGATGGTTTGATAAGCTTGCCTCCTTCGAGCTGGACACTTAAACATTAAACATAAACTATCGCAACACTATTTTATTAGTAGTCTATTGATCAGTTAACGCTTTAATGCGCTCTAGTAATAACCTGTGAGAACCCCAGCAGCATTTAGCTATTGTTCAAACAATGTAAGGGGTGTAACGGGTGGCAAGCAATATGTGTCTGATTTTTTGCAATGTCGTCCTAATAAGTGTTGCTCTATTACATGCTAATTAACAGAATAAAATTTGACAAAGTCATCCAAACCGTTCCAGTCTCACCTGGCCTCTAAACTACTCTCAAAGAAAGATCACCATCATTAGGAAATATCAGTTTCTACCTGATGCGTTGTTCAGTCTTCTGTCCAGTTCAATTGCTCGTTTCACAGCCGCCTTCACATACTGCAGACTCCACTCATAGGTGTTGTCCTCCAGGAGCACAACATTCATGGTGTATTTAGGATTGGATAACACGCAGTCATCCAGTATCTTATTGGCAACCACCACCACTATCAAGACTCCTAGGTATGGTAAACCGTGTGCCTTGTACATTGTGATTGTTGAGATATTTGTTTTTCCCAAAAATCTATTTCCCCCCGCACAATTTCTACATGTCAAAAATACCCTTAAGATATGTTCTAAATCTCTGCAGATGGGAGGTAGGCGAGAATTCAGGTTTGTCCAGCAGAACAGATCATTCCCAACGAGGACTCTCCATAAAAACAGAAGTCAACAGGACTCTTCAGTGACCAAGCAAAAGCCACCGTGACTCTTCGTGACGCTTCACTCCCCAGGTAGAAATAAACTCTTGGAGAGCTTGACCCAAACCACCAAGAAGATCCAAATGAATACAAAAAAGCAGACTTTATCCAAGTTGGTCCTCTATAGAAAGCCTGAGATCAATATGCCTCCAGTTTGGTACAAGCTTATCCCCTTGTTCTCCAATGCGTTAATGAACAACTGCCAAGTGACAGCCAGTGTGCCAGTCAAAGGGAGGGAAGGGCGGAAAAGACTCCCACACTCACAGTCTGACGCCTCATTTAAGAACTCACTGAGACCATAACTCATCCTGTTTATAAACATGCAGTTCAGGCCCACTTGCTTATTACAACTCATATTTGAGTAACAGTAAACGTTCACATTTGCAAAACCCCAGAAAAATGTATTCTGATCAGGTTTGTTTTCTTGTAATGAACATTAACCAGTGTGTCAGTGATAGCCTATACTTTGTATTACCAATATTGTTGCTACAGGTACATCTGGCAATATCAGATTACATCTAGTTGTGACTATTAGATTGATGACAGAAAATGGCGTACTGAGGTAAAGGAATGCCAACCAGCAGGAACAAACCATATAGCTGGCAAGGAATCATTAACAACCTATATGGAGACAAAGGAATCAATACAACTCGCTTTATGCTCTTTCCACACTCCAGTGTGTCCTGAAGATTTCATGTTTAGAGCAGGGGGCTTACATGGTGACAGGGGCGAAGGTCACACCAGGCCATAAAAGTGAGGGCCTTGTGTGGAGCTGATAAATATTGTCTGTTATAAAAGCAGGGTGGATTAACTCTATAAAAGTCTTAGCCACACCACTCATAAACCAGCGTTGCCTCATTTTGTGAACTACACATTTGCGTAGCCAGGGGATATTTCTTTTTTATAATGCATCACTCTCCCAAATCAAATGTGCAGATTTCAAACAGATGGAACGGAAACTTATGTCTAATGCAGGTTCACTGGGTTTAACACCATACAATTGTAATATGGGGATTTATTTTAATGACATATATATTTGAATATTATTTGTTTTTTGTGAATGTTTAGTTATTAGTAGAATGTCACAATTTTGTTTTCAAAAGGTCAGAACGAAGGTCAGACAGAGGCAGAAAAAGAGATGCTTGGTTTGGACATTCAACCCTGTTTGTCTTTTTTTCTCACTAAATGAGATGAAGTCCACCGTCTTGTGTGTCATTTTGCATCATGTATCGAACCTATTAAAAAAAATCTCATAAGGAAAAATCTCAATTCTGGTCTTACTGGATCTTAGTGCTGCCTTCGACACTGTATAACACAAAATTCTGTTAGACAGGTTAGAAAACTGGGTGGGACTTTCAGGCACTGTCCTTAATTGGTTTAGATCCTATCTGCATGACAGGAACTGTTTTGTTTCTCTTGGCAACTTTGAATCTGAGCGAATTAACATGACGTGGAGTTCCCCAAGGATCAATACTTGGCCCTCTTCTATTCAATCTTTACATGCTCCTGTTAGGCTGAATATTGCAAAATAACAAAATAGCCTGCCATAATTATGCAGACGACACCCAAAACTACATAGCTCTCTTACCAAGCAACTGTGGTCCCATTGACTTGCTTCGTCAGTACATTAAACCAATCAATACTTGGATGCACCAACATTTTCTTCAGCTAAATAAGGACAAAATCAAGGTATTTGTCTTTGGTGCCCATGATGAAAGGCTGAAAGTCAGTGCTCACCTTAAAAGCCAAGCTAGAAATCTTGGTGTTATTCTAAATTTTAATAGCAATATCAACTCAATAACAAAGTCAGCCTATGTCATCTGACAAATATGGCAAGAATAAGAGGATTCATGTCTAAACAAGACCTAGAAAAGCTTATCCATGCTTTTATTTCTAGTAGGTTGGACTATTGTAATGGTCTTTTGTCAGGCCTATCTAAAAGGGCTCTTTGACAACTTTAGCTTGTTCAAAACACCGCTGCTAGAGTCCTACCCAAATCTAACTTAACGTGTACAAATCTTAAACAAACACACACACTGCAGAGTGCCTCTGATATTATAAAAGCACAGTTGGCTTGGGCCATCCAGCCATTTAGACCCATTATAGTTTCACGCTGAGAGGGCTTCCGTCTCAGCACACCCTTGGGCAGGGGGAGGAAATAGTAATGTGTTAAAAGGAACCATACACTCTGTTTTATTGTCTCATTACAGCTATTTGATAGCAACTGGACAGTACAATGTGAGTGAGCCTATATGGCGGTTGTTATTGTTACTCTGAGAAAACGGGTCTGAACGAACACTTTCCACTGAGCATAAAAATAGATAAGGAAGCTATTTTGATGGGGAGCCTTCAGCTACTCTTGCAGTGTATGTAGACATGCACACACACACACACACACACACACACGCACACACGCATGCACACACACACACACACACACACACACCTTCATACAGTATACACAGTGTTGGGAAGAGTTGGTGAGCTGGAAAGTGTTATTATTATTAACAACTACAATAATAGCAACAACAACAATAATAATACTTTTTTATTAATTTATTTCTAAAGAAATACAATGCCCATCAAAAATGTTTAGCCTCATGTTGTAACAGCAGTCTCCTAAATAATCTGCCATTCCACTAAATCAAAGATTAAAGAGACAAACTCACAGTAAATCCACACAATCCATTTCTTAACATCCAATTACCTCTAACACTCCCCTCTCTCACATATATACACACACACACACAAAGCTGTAAAACCCTATAGTACCCTATAGCCTCCAGTGAGGTTATAGGGTACTGCCTTGTTATGTTCACAGACCACACGCAATAACAGGTCTGTCGTTATGGCAAGCCGTTTTAATCAGTAGGGCTGACTAGTAGTGATTTAGTTTTCACTAGTGGAAATTACATTTAAGATATCTGTAAAACAATTTTGACATGTTACAAATATATTTCCACATGTAGTAATTACATTTTGACTAGTCAAAACTGATTTACAGATATCTTTAATTTAATTAGAGATATCAGTAATTACTTTTTCACTAGTAAGAATAATGATTACAAATATCTACAATTGAATTTCCACATGTTTAAAAAGGATTGTGACTAGTGGAAATGTAATTTCCCATTTGAGATATCAACAATTACATTTTCAATATGTCCGACATATCAACAAACAATTTTGGATATGTGTCTGTCATATCATGAAAGTACTACGAAGCCATTGGTTGACTTTTAAATAGGCTACGTTACTTATTCAACAAATGCTAAAATAATGCAGCTATTTTCTGTTGGCGCCATAAATTGTCTTGGATGTTTTGCCATTGAACGGGCATAATCAAGGTGTATGTGGTCTTGTAGGAACAAGGATGTCGGTGTTACCACTCTGCAACAACTCGTGTCAATTGCAGAAACTGTATGGCAAGCCGTTTTAACATTTAATCAGTAGGGCTGACTAGTAGCGATTTCGTTTTCACTAGTGGAAATGTTAATTTAAGATATCTGTAAAACAATTTTGACAAATATATTTCCACATGTAGTAATTACATTTCGACTAGTCAAAACTGATTTACAGATATCTTTAATTTAATTATAGATATCAGTAATTCCTTTTTCACTAGTAAGAATAATCATTACAGATATCTACAATTGAATTTCCACATGTTGAAAAAGGATTGTAACTAGTGGAAATGCATTTCCGATATGTCCGACATATCAACAAACTATTTCGGATATGTGGGCGTCCTATCATGAAAGTACCACAAAGCCATTGGTCGACTTTTAAATAGGCTACGCCTACCTCATGAATATTCAATAAATGCTAATACAACACAGTTATTTTCCGTTGGCACTGGCGCCATAAACTGTCTCGGAGTGGAAGATCGATTCGCCACATTAAAATTTCTGTCAAATGCAGAAAATGCCGTCTCCGTATTACGAGACATTCCGTTGCGCTCCATTTCCGCTTTTTATCGTCACCCTAATTACCATATTCATTTTGGATATGTCGCCTAATTACCATATTCATTTTGGATATGTACGTATGTCACATCTACAATGACATTTTGCAGATATCTGCAATTGTCATTTAGGACTGGCTTTGGTCACTTCACATTTAGTCTGACTGAGCTGTTGATTCAATGATTGGTAATATGTGGCTAACATATGTTTTTAAAGTGTTTCAAGGCTACATTTCTTGAATTCATATAGTTTCTGGGCGAAAAGAGGACTGTAATGATTATTGCAGGAGCTGTAAGTTACGGAGACTATTTCCATCGGTGGGGTTCTACCCTTCAATAATCAATGTACAGTGTGAACCCATAACTGGTAATTGAGTGGGAGTTTAGTTTTGCTTGAAATCCTTTGAAGACAGTAATTGTTGACAGATTACCCTGCAGGGAGAGTCTTGGTTTCTGACTCACCGTGAATGGAGGGTTCATTGGGAG
Source organism: Hoplostethus atlanticus (assembly GCA_034670405.1). Taxonomy (NCBI): domain Eukaryota; kingdom Metazoa; phylum Chordata; class Actinopteri; order Trachichthyiformes; family Trachichthyidae; genus Hoplostethus; species Hoplostethus atlanticus. Next base: position 1,941,914 of record JAXDDX010000022.1, on the reverse strand, counting down.
CGAGGTCAAAGTCAGACAGAGAGACATATTTATAATTGGTAATGATTAGTCTGTTTATGATTTGTCACTATTTGCCCTCTGGTACCTCTCCCCATAGACTGTTTGGCTCCATTGATTGGTAGCTTATTAATAGGTCATGCACTAAACTGACTGACAGATCTTGATAAAGTCGAAGTAATGAGGGCAACGCCAACAACACAGACATACCAGGCAAAGGGTCTGAAACAGAGGTGTAAACACACACACGTACACAGAGAGAGAGAGAGAGAGAGAGAGAGAGAGAGAGAGAGAGATACGTTGTATTCCAGATAAAAGGAGTCATGCTGCTTTTTAATCGTAATATTATCACCAATTTTGAACCTCAGGCCCAAGCAGTGTTGATCCTTCTTTGGAATTCAGTTTGTTTCATTTCCTGCATCTGTATAAAAATCCCCTCTGAACTGAAAACAGAATGCAGTGATGTTTAGTTTTTTAGCTTTTAGTTTGCACCGCTGGTACGATTTGATGTGTTTTTCAGTTTTTCTTTGCAGATGTAATATATAGATAATCAACGCATGGCATTGATGGCTATGTGCCTGGCTTCCTCTTGATGAGCACAGTAGATCAATTCAATCAACACAGCTGTGTGACTTTGGGTGGATGCTGTGTATTTACACATTAATATTAAATCCATTGGAATTTCCTGGAGCGATTGATTTGTAGATCAATGGTGGTGAGTTTGGCGACCATATTTTATTGGGTGAAAGGACTTCTGCACTGCAGCAATAACATGATCGAATTGTGTCTAGTGGTGTCTTATACAGCTCCATTTTGGTCTGTATATTTTAAAACATTCACCACTGTCATCTCTTACTGTCTTCACTCACTAACCTGAGGAAAGTTATTAAAAGATCCAAAATGTCTATGAGTGCAATCCTACTGCTAAACCTCCTGTCATGGTCAGCAGAGACAGATTCTCAAACCCGTTTCTTTCTTCCATTCTGCCCTCTTGTGGAGGTCATGGCTCAGTGGAGGGAAATGCTGGCAAAAAGATATTCTTTGTGAATATCTTGATTTTTATTTGAAACCTTGACTAGTGTAGCTATAGGTACAGTATCATACACAATTCCACACCCACAATTAACATTTAAAATAAACTATTGAAAGGATTAAGTACATAAACATTTGTTTGTTCTGAAGTCAACGCTTGACATTTATGGTCATAATAATTTAATCAAGAGGGGGAAACATGATTGCAGTATGTGGCATGCATGAAGTCTTATGGTCCATGGTTAGACCAATACATTTTACAATACTTTTATTAAATATTAGATATCAGCCAGTCATGTCGTCCACCGCCGATATGATGGAGGTTCCTCCCTGCCCACAGCTACAGAAAAATAATCTGTAAAACCCGTAATAAATTTTATTTCTTTTGCACATTTAGTTTAATAATTAAATTCTTCAATAATTAAATGAATTCCTCATTTAAATGTAGCAATGCATCCCAGAGCTTCCCTGCAATTGAATAGGTGGTGGGTCACCCTGCCTTAAAGAGCTGCTAACCCTAAAAGACTCTCATTAGTCTGGGTTTCAATGTTAAGTGAGTTTTTGTGTCATTACAACAACGAGAAACAACAAATGTATTATTTTTTTTAGGTATTTAATATCTGCACATAATATTGGCCATCAATAGCTTCAATCTAAAACGGTATCGGCCTTCAAAAACCCATATCAATCAAACCGTAATATCTGCTGTATCATGCATCATTTTACACCAGCAATGAAAATGTTAGTCTTCTAAGTCTTTACAGGACAATGAATAAATTTTTAGGCAAACCGATTAAAGAGCTGATAAATGTAGAACAATAACAGCAATATTTGAAGAGCACTTTTCTTAACAAAGTTACAAAGCGCTTTAAAGTAAATGAGTGTGACAGTGAGCTATTTACCTTGCTGATTCTGTTAAGGCCCACAACTCGTGGTAAAAGATAAGAGGACACACAGAATAGGAATAAGTCATGTCAGTTCAGTTGTAGGTGAAAGGTCAACTGGCGGAATCTCTGGCTGGAGCTACATGCCTCTGGTGTTTATGTGGCGCAGGTCTCCGCCCACTTTTCAACGTCATTACCCATACCGGTGTGTGATTGGCTGCCGGGTGTGTTCAGCCGATGAGTTAGTGTTGCAAAGACACCCGAAACATTATCATGCTGTGAACCCGCTGGTTACCGGAGCCAAATAGAGCCGAATCAAGTACAAGGGCAGCAGAACTGTGGACCAGAAGCAGCTGTCAACTCTCATAGGAAGATTTACTTGAAGCATATATTTATTTTACTGAATACCCAGAATATAGTGTTATCCCTCGTATAGTGCTTTTTTGTCTTTTGTATGAAGGTGGACTTGTAATAGTAATCAAAACATTATCTACTGGTGTAAATAAACACCCAGAAGAAGAAATGGGTGAATCGAAGGGCTTCTCCTCAGACCGAAATATCCTCTGCCTGTTTGACGTGGATGGCACTCTCACACCACCAAGAGAGGTGAGCAGAAGCCAGCGATCGTTATAAGCCTTTATAACAAGATGTAAGCTATGCAACGTCTTTGTGCGACAACGATTCCAATTTGCTTTTCTTTAAACTTCATGCAACACATTCAGACCAGTCGGTGTCGCAGTGCATTAGATGCCTTTCCTCTTGTATTCCTTTGCTGGAGCTCCTTGTCCTCTCAGGTCGACGGATCGCCTCTTTGGCTTCACAAATGGCTTTGAATGTGCAATGTGGCTTTTACAGCTTTACACTCCAGACAAACAGCACCCTGCGTCCTCTTCAGCTCTGATACTCTTTGAACAGGCTTCATTCACACTGCTGGCCATGCATACTTTGTAAACAAAAACACACACACACACACATACACACACCTTAACTGCAGAAACCTCAGGACTGCCCTATAGCTGCCCAGCAGGGTTACCATCCCTGTTTACATCGTCTCTAATCAGACCGGGAAACAGCCCCAACCGGGTAGTCCATATGAGCTTGAATGAGTTTGACATCAGATGTTATCATCGTCCATTCATCCTCCAGAGCGAAGTGCACACTACAGTCCCTCATCTTAGAAATGCCAATCACTAAGATGTGATGTGACTAAGAGAATTACCTTGATTGTTCCTTGACTCAACTCTGCACCACTTGCCCCAGTGTTGTTGGGTTTTTTTGTATGTTTTTTATTACAATTGTGAACATATTGAATTCATGACAACCTTCTCTGTGTGTTTGACTCATTTCAGTCATGCAAGAGAAAATTGAAATATATCAGTATTTGTGTGAGACGGAAAGAAGGATGACGGAAAACCTGTGCTTGTGGACAAGTAGGATGTGTTTCCCTGTGTGTGTGTGTGTGTGTTGCCTGATATTACATAATTCATTACATAATTCAGTTTCCCTCGTGTGAGCCCAGGCATTTTTCTCTCTCAGCCTAATTGTGAAAAAATGTGTGTGGATGAGGAGTCTGGAGCTGATCCAAACCGGAGGAGCAGATGACGGTCAAACGTGTTTCTCTTCCTGTTTACTTGGTTTTCTTTGCAAGGGCATCTGTGCACTCAGCATGAAGGCAAACACACAGGCAAAACCACACCCTCATTCTGACTGTCTGAACTGTATCTATTTACCTTCTTAATGGTAATAGGTGTAGGAGAGAGAGAGAGAACACTACCAACTTACACAAGGTAACTGTTTGATGTTTTGCTTATCCCTGCGAAATACAAATCTCATAAAGTGCAGCTTTCCTGGAACAGTTTGTGATTAGAGCCTTGCTCAAGGGCATTTTTTTGCGTTTCTGGCAGATGTAATATCAGCCACCCTGCCGCTGCCAGCTAACAGCCTGAATACACCTTCAAACTATCAAACTATCAGCAGTTGTTAGTCAGCCTCTCTGCGTCTAAGCTTACCTGCCTTATGAGATTCCTGTTTGCAGAAAATCGACCCACAGCTGGATGACTTTTTCCAGACTCTGCGGGGGAAAGTGAAGATCGGCATTGTGGGAGGATCAGACTACTCCAAGATTGCAGAGCAGCTCGGGGAGGGGGATGATGGTGAGCGTTCCTCTTCCTGTCTCAATCTCATATGGATGGCCTATATACTATACACCAAGCTGTGACTTTTCATGTCATTTCTGCTTTATTGTAAAACTATTTAGCAGCAAGTGACCAGGAGGATAGGAGAGGCTTGGAGATAAATATAGAATATAGGCCAGGACGTAGACTCAAACTCAAAGTGTCTGGAGTACATGCACCTTAATCCAGTGATACACAGAGCTCTGCTATGGCATTGATTTTAGTTAGAAAGCCACAAAGAGGATCAAAACACAATACTTTACCAACTGAAATCCCAGGACTCTGTTGTAACTAGTTCTAACTAATGATGATGTGTCATTTTCCTTCATTCATTCATTCATGATGACTGTGTCTTCGTCCTCATGCGATTTCACAACAGCAATCTGAAGCCCTCAATTCCCATCCGTCTATAAATAATGAACATACCAAACACAGTCACCTGCGTCAAAGGCAACGTCTGTGCTCACGTGGCAACTCCAGCGGTTTTGTTTACGCACGCACCAAACCTGCTGCCAAAACCCAAATGAATTTACACACAGCTAGAGAGACTGGCTGGAAACCAATACACTATCATTCACCAGTCACCAGGGGATGGGGATTAATTCCCATCTTCTCCATACTAAATGATACGCTGCAGCAACAACATGTAGTAAAATGTTCCTCTGAATGGGTTGAAAATGCCATCAAAAAAATGTTGATGCAATAATAATGTTGACAAATAATGTAATAACTTGGGTATTGCATTCTTCATATTCTTATGTGTTATCATTTACTTTGAAGTAATTGCTGGTTAATGTAATAACCTGATATTATTAGATAAAAAGGTTTTATTACATTTTCCACCCATTTAGAGGGATATGCTAGTTACTTTTCCACTGGCCAAGGTTAAGAGTCCATCGCACAAATAACTATTATAGTTTTCTGAGCAGTTTTTTCTTTAGATGTAAGTGTTGTTGTACACCAGTCCAATGTTGAAGGCCACAGAGCAGAGAGAGAACCTGTAGGCCAAAGTGAAAGGGAAGGTCAGACAGATTCAACTTCACTTTTCCAGGTAGCCTTACATACACAAATACAGCAGGTCAGCAGTAGGTTGTTCTGTCATCTACTGTATTCAACCCTTAGTGGAAGAGCAATTTGATTACTTGTAGTTTTGCTGTCTGTGTTCTTAATTGTTAATTGTACATTTTTTCTATCATGTAACAGATTTTTCCCATTTTCTCTCTTGCAGTGATAAAAAAGTTTGACTATGTATTTGCTGAGAATGGCACAGTGCAGTACAAAGATGGGAAACTCTTCTCAAAACATGTACGTGTGCGAACAGAAACACATTATTTTTATGTCCCACTGCCATAGTACATTGTATGTGGGACATTATGTCGTCATGGTGCCGTCTGTCTGTCATTCTTGTGAACACAGTAACTCAAGAACATTACATGATAGAAACAGCATGTACCCGCTATGGAGTAGATGATCTGATTAGATTTTGGAGCTTTAAAGAGGAAAACTGTTTTTCTTGAACTCCTGTAACTCAAGTATGTTGACAACAATTAGATTAGGGAGATGTTTGGATATGTGGGAACGCCTCTATAACACCTTCTACCTCACTGAATGTAAATAATACACACTTACACCTTTCTGAGATCCTCACAAGGGGGGAGACAATAACATCGCAGGAAAAATCTCTGTGTGTTTTTTTATGTGTGGAATTGGAAATACATTGGACTTTTTGGTCAAAAGTCAAAATTGGTTGACATTTGCACTTTTACACCGTGTTTTTAGCTACAAAACCACAAACAAGTGGGACTGAGCAGAATCTGTGCTTGTGTGTTTTTTTTAATGTGGTATTCTTCCAACCTGGCAGGCCATTCAGAACCAGATAGGAGAGGAGCTGCTACAGGACCTGATCAACTTCTGCCTCAGCTACATGGGGCTCATCAAGCTACCCAAGAAAAGGTGTGGCGCACACACATACACACACCTTTGCTTGTGTCAGTGAAAAAAATAAAATAAACTAAACAATTAATAAAATGTCTTTCCAGTCTCATCGGTAGACTTGGTGTTATGGTTCTCTCTGTTGAATCTTTAAATGTGGCTCTTATTCTCCCAGAGGAACTTTCATTGAGTTCCGCAATGGAATGCTGAACATTTCCCCGATTGGCCGGAGCTGCACGCTGGAAGAGCGAATCGAATTCTCTGAAATAGACAAGGTAGAGTACCCGCAGAAAGCCATTATGAGCGATCAGATTGCCATCCATTCGCTTTATGGGAACAGATTGTTTGACATTATTGAATTTGTTACATCTCTGGGTACTGTGGCTTTGACCTTTGCACTCCTGCTTGTAATTTTTAGTTATTTTTATTTTATTTAACCGGGAAATCTCTTGAGATGCAGTATCTCTTTTACAACAGAGACAGCAGCATCAACAATAACAATCACAGCTGAACATGCAAAACAGAGAAGATAAAATGCATACAAGTGCAACAAATAATGAACGTGGAAAGGGAGAGACTTGTCTACTAGAACTAGAAGCAACGACACACTGCCAATAAAGTGACTTCAATTTAGTTTAACCAAGCCGCGTAGATCGTCCCATAATGTTGACGTAACTCTCTCGAGACAGGTTGTCTCTCTCTCTATTTGGTTTTGTGAAATGGCCTCAATTAAGCAAGTATGAGAGAGAGAGAGAGAGAGAGAGAGAGAAAGGGGGGAAAGTCAAAACAATGTTGAGCTTTCAAGAGCGCTTAACAGGCGGCCCATTGATGGTTCACAGAGTCATGTGCTATGGAGGAAGCTGATAGAGGATGGACAGAGGTTCAACCCTTCAGCTCCCTGTAGGTCTTTCCTTGCAACTGGATTCTCGGCTATGTTTAGTCCACATCCTTTATCCACTTACCTACAAAATAATCTGGTTATGACATCCAGCTGGATGTCTACATAAAAATGTTACAAATTAAAATGAATGGACAACAGAGCAGATAATAGTAGAACATCACCATCAAGGTTAGAATAAGAATAAGAATAAGCTTTATATGACTTTGTATAGGACAAAACACAAACAAAATAATAATACAAAATAAATCTTAAAACATACTGCAATAAAAAAGAAAAATAGACAGAACATCATAAAATAAAACATGGAAATAAAGTTAAATAAAGTAATAATAAAACAGGAGAAATAAACACAGGTATTAATAAAAGGCCTTTTATTAAAATTTAAATGAAGAAACTGATTTGACTAACCTCAGTTTGTCAGGCAGGTCGTCAGGTCATCAGTCCAGGGGCCCTGATAACAAAAGCCTGGTTACCTTTTGTCTTTAGTCGGGACAAACTATTTTAGGTTACGCTCCGGCTCATAGGGGCTTAAAAGGTCAGTCAAGTAGCCAAGAGCCTAAAGAGCCTAAAACAGCCTTAAAATCAATTCTAAAACTAACTGGTAGCCAGTGAAGGGAGGCTGAACCTGGGTAATATGGTCCCATTTCTTTAATTCAGTTGCTGCATTTTGCACTAACTGCAAACGGGAGAGGGACTTTTGGCCACGGAGTAGAGAGAGTTACAATAGTCTAACCGAGATTAGATAAAAGCATGGGTAACCTTCTCAAGGTCAGCAGAGGACAAAAAGGGCTTTATTTTGGAAATGTTTTTGAGCTGGAGGAAGCAGGACTGCACAACCTTCTTAAATTGGTCATCAAAGCAGAGGTCAGGATTGAATGTGACACCAAGATTTCTAGCAGTGGACTTGTCGCTGGCTGACAGCCCACTAAGTTGGTAGTCATCATTACAAGTTAATATACAGAAACCTTCTGCATGCAGTAATAGCATGACTAGGCTGACTCCTTTCTCCCTTTCCTCACAGAGAGAGAAGATCAGGGAGAAATTTGTTGCTGCGCTGAAAGAGGAGTTTGCTGGGAAGGGACTGCGGTTCACTAGAGGTGAGACAGTCTTATACACCAGAGGCAGCTGGCACAGATAAATGTGAGTTTCCAGGGAGATGCAAGAAAGGATCTAATTAGTTCACCCAGGTCTGTGTGACTTTGTAGTCGTTAGCACCCTGGCTGCCAAAAACACATAATATAATGGCACTTTACCCAGACTAGTCCATTGGCAGACCGGAGTCATCTAAACATCTAAGCAACATCTAAAGTTGTTTTTCTCCCCTTCTTCAGAAAAGTGTCCTAGCTGTTTCCAGTGGCCACCAAACATTACTCTGTGTCACCGCGTCATTCAGTTATGTAATCGGTAGTTTCTGCCAGACAATCTGGTCAAAAACGCATCCCAACCAAGCTGATACGTCCCATAAAAAATGGACCTGGCTGCTAACCCTTGGTGCTAACCAGGGAGCTAGTGAGCAATCCTTCTTGCTTTCTCCTGTTATTTGTTCTCACGTTTGTGCTCTGCATTGGTAGCTTTAGAGTCCAAACACTGATGCACATTCTTTACCACATCACCGTCCTACCCATAACCACACTAAAGAAGAACCGCTCAGGTACTATTTCTATAATGTTGCCCTCAACAGAACAGAGAAACCCTTTTTTGTTGTACTACACATCCATTTGTCCAGTTGTTTCTTATCTCTCTGTTAAATAAGACCCATCTCCCTCACGTGGACATTGGAGCACTTATCTATCACACACATGCACACACCCACATTTATCACGACATAGGAGCGAGGGATGAGATGTTTTTCTCTGGTTAATAAGGTACTTTCTGTTTGCATACTTGCGTGTGAGGTTGTGTGAGGTTTAGCTAATGACTTGTAAAACAGTTCAGACAGACAAATAGCTGGAGGTGAGACAGATTCGCTTGTTTTTGCTCTCCCTGCTAACGCCTCCGGGCTTGTAGCAGAAGGTTAAATTCTTACTGAGAGTACGACAACCTCTGGCACACACACACACATACATTATTTCATATGTCTGACCTATGTATTGGTTCGCAGACACATGAAGTTACATACATGCACACACACGTATTGTAAATATGGACAGTTCTAAATGCTTTATATCCATTTTGGAAGACACAAAACACCTGAAGTTCATCATTCAATATGTCTAAAATATAGATGGCCCAGTCTGGAAACGTGTTACCGTCTCGGGTCAGTCTTAGGTCAAACCAATGTAACTCCCTCACCTCCCTACTGCCTTAATCCTTTTATTGTTTTAGTGTAGTTAGTTTAGAACTATATAAGCTCCCATGTAGTGTTTGTATGTCAGAGAAGGTTTACCAGCGCACCATCATTGATGCTTGTGGACTCACATTCTTTCTCTCCTTATACGTATTAAATCTACTAACCGAATTGTTGTCTTGCATCTGGTGATGATTGACATTGAACCTCGGTTGAAGCTCTAAGATTTCCACCACATTACCCTCTGCACTTTAACAACTGCCATCACAGGTGTCACTTGGACACCACTGTCACGGTCACAAATACACATTTGCTCACACGCACACACGCACACATACACACATACACACACTCAGGTTGCTGAAGTGGAAAGCAAATGTGAGCATCTGCCATAGTGGAGTCAGTGATATTGCAGTTTTATTACTGTTTGCACTGTTGCCTTTGACAGTGAAGAAGAGGGCCAAGCGCATGACTGAGTATGGAGGATTTATTGAAGGTTTATTTGTTTGCCTTCCATAGCTTATAGCTGCATCTGCAGTGCTGCCCTTGTTAGCTACATGTTACATAAACCTGAGTATCTTCTTCTGTACAATATGTTTCCCTCAATTACCCAACCTCCATGAAAGGATCGTTAAGGTTTCATCTTATTTCTATATTATTTTTCAAATTACTTTTCAGTTTAGCATAGTAGTTCTTAGTTTTCTCAGCCAAAATGAACTGGAGTGATGACTAATTTAAGACGTGATGATGCAGCTGTTGAAGAGTAGCTTTTGTTTTGAAGGGGAGATTTAGGGGAACGGAAGTATTATCAGATTATTTTTTTGGAGGAGGGGAAAAAGGTAATGAAGTGCTTGTGGTGCTAAATGATGAAGTTGAATAATACAGTTATCTACAAGAGATCACGTCTGATTCCTCAGTGTTATAACCCAAACCCTTATTTAGCTAGACAAGTTAGTCACAAATTAGTCATTCAGTCACATTTATTTCCATTAATGGGAATGGAAGACGGTTATACACATACACACATTCACTTCAAGGCAGTTTCGACCTTTGTCATTGCTCTTGGTCAGCCCTGGGGAAGGGTTGGTTAAGGTGGTGTTTAGGAAGGAGGTGTGTGTGGGTGTGTAAGGAAAACACACCCTCTGATTGGCTGGTTTCTCCTCAGCTTTTGCCTTTTGTTAACTCTTCAGCTAAGCAATTATAGCAGTGGAAAGACACTGAGGTGAAAGGGGGATGGGCATGAGGGAAAATTAAAACTGTTGTCTTGTGTCAAGCTTCGTAGGAGGCTATTCAGACACATTGCATGGGTCAAGCACCATTATGTTCATTTTTTTCTGTGGATTTTTAAGTGAAAAACAAGCACGTGACTCAGTGATATCTGAGTAGTATTGTGTGGATACAAGATTATACAAAACAAACATTGCAGTAATCATCTTGTCTCTGAGTCATAATCAACTGGGTTACACATTTATTTCTCGGGAGTTTTAGAATCCAAGGAATGTATGGCATGATCAAATATTAACCGGGCAGACTGAAGTCAAAAACAGGAACCAAAGACTCAGTGACTCAGTGGTCTAAGGCGGATCCAGCCAGGGACCTTTGTTGCATGTCATCCCTCCTTTCACCCAATCTTTCCTGTGTCTCTCTACTGCTAACTGTCGAATAAAGGCAAGAAATGCCAAACAATAATCTTTAAAAAAAAAAAAAAAAAAAAAAAACAGAGAGTGCAGTGTGGCTCTGCTTCCGTGACATGGATGCTTGCCAAGATTGTCACCACAAACAAGGCTGTTCCCTGCTGGACAAAGAGCTAAATGTCTCAGCCATCGGTCACAGTCGCTGCTCAGAGTGTAAATAAAGTTTGTTCTGCAGAACTTAGCACAGCTAAGAGAGCTGTCCTGTGTAAATACAGTTGGACTGGAAGTTTGCATAAAGGAAAGTATTCAGCAGCATCTTGGGTGTACTGGTTAACGAATGTTACACTGTAAATACAACTGTTCTTCTCTTGCTGTCCCTTCTCTTACATATCTTTTCTTTTTTTGCCTCTTCAAAATAATCTGCTCAGGAAATATGTTGTGTTAAAATAAATTGAAGTTAAGTTCTACCATTGCATCCATCTTTGTTTAGGCGGTATCATCAGTTTCGACATATTCCCGGAGGGCTGGGACAAGAGACTGTGCCTGGAGCTGCTGGAGACAGAGGGCCTGGACACTATCTACTTCTTCGGCAACGAGACCTCGTCTGTAAGTTCAGTGAGGGAAATAGTAGAAGAGGGATGGATGCAGTTCTGTAAGAATACTCCTATTATGTATACAGATCACTTGAGGTGGATACAGATCTGGATAATATTTTCCAATAATAATAATTTAAGGATAATTCTGGCTATGGTGAATGTTAAACCCATTTTCCAGAGTTCCCTCTCTCCCTTGTGAAATTCATGTGGGTTTTTTGTTATGGCAACCTGTAGCTGCAGGGGTTTAGTAGATGTCCTACCATTTACCTAAACTTTCTACATTTTGAAACAGGTCTAGTAGCAGACAAGAAACAAGCTTTTTACCACAATTACATCCAACTGATTTGTGTGTCTAAAACTTACTTACTTAGGTGTTTTTGGTGCTGTGAACATGTTGATGTCAAGCTAAAGTGTTTAGTCACACCAAGATAACAGGCTGTCCATTGTGTGGCAAGGCTGAAAGTTAGAGGTTAAAGTTCAAAGGTCATGGTTTTAAAATAGAGGAGCTGACCATCAGCTGAAAGAATGTTGCTCTGTATGTGTGTGCGTGTTTCAGTTCACAGGGAGAGATAGGTAAAAAGGGAGAAAGTGTATAACAAGTAGTAAACGTGTTTTCTCACTCTAGGGAGGAAACGACTATGAAATTTTCAACGACCCACGGACGATCGGTTTCACAGGTGTACTCCCCAGAGGACACAGCCAGGCTCTGTCGAGAGCTTTTCTTCAACACTCCACCCAATGAGTCCTGACGTCCAGGACTACCGGGTCCAGCTCCCCTGGGCTACTGCTCCCTCTGAACTCCCACTTGTGGTCATGGCAGGTACTACACACAGCACCTTGAGCAGCAGTGATGGAAAAGAGAGCCGAAGCCGTTGATGAACTGCTGAAAGAAACCACTACTGATTTATTTTGTTGTCAATGTCAATACGATTAAAATGAGAATGGACAGCAGCAGGATTGTTGTTTAATGCATTTAGCTTGATACCATGGAAGGTACTATGGGATGTGATAACAGGCAAAGGCAGTCATTATTGAACTTTTTAAGGGACAGTAGCTGAGGAAATGTTAACAAATGTGCTAATTTTGTTTGTACACACGTTTCCCTAAAGCTGAGGTTTTGATAATGTGCCAAAAGATGTGAAGCCAACAAGTTTTATAACATATCAACATATACAGTATGTTTATAACACAAAATTAACCAAAATGTGTTGTTGGACATTCTGCAATCTTGAAGCTTAATACTGCAAATCACATGAGTATAGAACGATATACCTGCTTTTGTTTTGCACTGATGTTGGTATAGTTTTCTTTTGACAGACTTGTTAGTGGGCACCTATAGTAGGAGTATAGTGAGCGAGGAGTGATGGTGAACACTGCTAAAACAGAGATAAGGGAAGAGAGAGAGACATCTAACAGCACAGATGAACCATTTGCTGCACTCTTGTTTTGTGTCCAAATGTGATGAATGAAGCATAAGAGAAGAGCTTTGCTTTTCCTGCTATGACGTTGATGACCTATGAATCATTCCAGCGATTTTAATTTCTCTACACTCTGAACTGGATTTCATTTTTAATGGTTCTGATCTGTACTTTAACCTTGCAAAGTTGCTGATAGCTGCTACAAGTGAAAGAGGAATCCAGTTTGTCCTGCTTGTCTTGCTGCTGCGTAATGTAAACAGTGGATTGAAGTGAAGTTTGTCTATTCAAAACAAAGCTCATTACTGACTGAGTTATAGAGGTAAAGAGTTACATTACTATATTAATTCATCTTAAATGAATCATGTGATTGTTACTTTGTGTAAATCATGGTCCTTATATACTGGTGATCCCATTTATTGGTTTGTTTTCAGGATTTACCCCCAGTTTTTCTACCATTACTCCTCATTTAGACACAGGTTTTTAAATCACTTTTAAACTGAACTTCTACATTGAATTATGTTATGCAATATCTTTTTATAACTTTGTGTCATGGTTAGGAATAATTAATGCCTCATTGACCAGGATACACCAGTATCACTCTTATGTGAAGCTATTACACTCCATAAACCTCAAAGGCTACACAGAACATGAAGGCTTACAAGTATAGCAGATCGGTGATTATTATAACTCATAATAATGGTAAGAATCGTGTTATTGAGTCATATGTGGATAAAATGTATTTTGTGTATTCATTGTAATAAATCTTTTTGATATAATTTTACTGAATACAGCTCTCTGGTGTCTTTCTTTACCATATAGGTATTATATTGTATCAATTGATATTGGTGCTATGACCTCGTAAGAGTGAATACCCTCATTCTTATCTATTCTTATTTAGTTAGCTCACACGCTCAACACGTCAACAGCACAAAAAGCTGCTGATGGAAGCAAACCTGTGACCTTGTAGTTACAGGATAGCCTCTCATCCACCCCATCCACACAGTTCCTCAGTCTGTATCTCACTCCCTCTTTCTCTACCTTGCAAAGGTTATACATATACTAATAAAGAAACAGCTTCGCCAAATCTGTGAATCATAAAATGCTTTATTGTTCTTTCAAGGCTCAATATAAGTAATAATGGTGATCACCACCACAGTGGCTTGTCCACAGTAGAAAGTGCTCTTTGACATGACCGTTAACAAAGAAGTCACGTGAAAATACTAATATTGTATTTTTAAATAGTTTTATTGTTCACGTTGTAATCCCAAATCACACGTCTTTCACATCTGAAGTATAAACTCTCATGTGATTTCAGATTAAACGTGAAAAAATATTGTTCACATGTAAAAATCAACACGTGTCCAAAAAGCACATGTGCTTTGAATTTACATCTGTAATTTCACGTAACTTTTTTGTAAAATTTTAAATTGACCAAATCCAGGGCAGTGAAATTGACAGATAGACAGGATGCATAGAGGCTTTATGGAATAGATATTGTAGAAAATGACATACAGTAAAGTATATAGTGGGCAAACATGAAATAACTACAAATAACATTTCAGTGCCAACAAATTCTTCTATTGGCATCAACTACGAAATAATGTAATTCACCATCACATTGACTATTCTGAAGAAATCACACAGGGTTATATTGTTTCTTTAACAATAAAAAAAGAGATTTAGAAAGAGATAAATCTTTTAGCAATTCATGGCTCGAATCCTTTTGAAACAAGAACTTTCAAACCGGGCAGCAAATTGAGCTTCATAAGTAAACCCTGATAGCGTCGTTTGGAAAGGTGTGGCAGTTTTTTCTCTGTGGAAGTAGACAAGTGCAACTTTTGACATCATTACCCGAAACATAAAAGGTACCAATGTCAAGATACATACAAATCTAAACATATAATTTAATAAATAAATAAATAAATGAAAACAAGAAAATGCAAACAATGCATTTTTCAGGAAAATACTTGTAATCACTTTTCCATTCACAGTAAAATATAGTTTTTCATACATCCATGCTTGGTTTCTTGTGATTTGTCTGCTTCAATACCAGTCTCCCCGCATGCTTGTTCTTTCTCAGACACAGATTTACTTCTTACTATCCGTCTAAACATCCATACATTCCCCATTCCATCTCATCTGTCCTCTGGAGTAATGTTTCTAAACTGGTGGGTTGGAACCCAAAAGTGGATCATGAGATGTTGATGATGTCACAGAGAACAGTTTATATTGGGGGATATTGTGGCATATTCATGGATACGGTAAAATTTGGGTTCCTTGGGCTCCTACCAGTTGAGAATCACTGCTCTGAGGATTGTCAATCCATTTTGTCCATGCCATTTTCACTGCACATCGTCCTTTTAATATAGGGCTGGGTAACATTAGGGTTTTACCGATTCCGATACCATTTTCGATTCCCCATATCGCATCGGTTCTCCTTATCAATTCCTATTACATGAATTGTTAGAAAAGACTACATACAGGTTTAATGGCGCACCCTAACATCGAGATACATTGTTTGCAACGAATGGCACACCGAAAGGCCCAACAGTCTGTTTGCACAGCTGTCAGAACAAACAGCTGCGCAACAGAACAGACGCTTACTGGGACTAAACTGGAACCGGTTCTTGATACCCAGCCCTGAGTATCTCAAATCTCCCTCAAATCTCTTCAGCCTTGATTCCCTCTCCTACTTGCTTCCATATCCCATTATCTCTGTTGAATTCTAATATTCCACCCATCTTCTCAAAGGTTGCACTTGATGTAAAAACAGAGTGTAGGTTACCACCACGAATGGTTTGACCCATGCTTGCACCAATCCTGTGATCCTTAAAATCGGTTGTGGTGAAGTAAACAAGTGCGTGACAACTCTGAAGAGAAGGGAGGTAAAGCTGAATTCAGTGCTTGTTCGTGCCTTAGCGTTCTCCCGTAGGCCCCTCTATTCCTTGCACATACGCTGTACAGTCACCCCTTGGTTTGGAGATCGCAACTACAACGGCCTAACAATATGTATACATCTGTTCATGCATCATGTCAGGCTATTGTGGGGCCAATTTCCAGGAAAACCAGACCCACAAGTTCTTCCCTACCTTTAACTCTGACCCCCCTTTTGGTCCCTGGCTGGATTTACACTCCCATCTCAAATCTGATCTTTTTTCACCTCAATGAATCAGATCTTTTCACTTTTTTCAGCTCTGTTTCACATACACAGCAAAATCGTCAGCGTTAATTCATGCCAGTGTAAAAGTCAACACTATGCCAGTGTTTATAGAAGTCCACACCCATCAGGGTTCATTTAAACACTTTTAGAAAGTTTTGAACACTTGACCCAGAGCCATATCAGCTCTATGAATGGACGAACAACTCTCCAAATAATTGTCCCTGGAAAATCAACACGTTGGAAACTTTGCTGTGCAGGTAAAATATAAGCAAAAAAAAAAAGGTTTGAACACAGAATGAAAATCTTCCATTACCCTCATGGTCATCCCTAACCCTTCATCCCATGCCCACCCCAAGCCCAACCCGGCCCCTGCCCAGTGTGACCCAGTAGGCCTGGAGCTCAGACCTAGGAGCTGATGATCTGACCAGACCAGGTCTCGTGTTTCGTCCCTGGGTTGAGATGTATGATCTTCACCTCCACCGCCTGCACCTTCAGGTTCTTGGGTGGGACCCGGCAGATTTTGTACGTGACCTCGTCTCCCTCTACCGGGACGTACTCTCCCTCGATGCTAAAACAGAACGAAAATAGGATGATGAATTCTGCAGAATACAATCAATTTCATTTCATATTGTCCTGACCTACACAACAGGACTGATAGATTTAGGAGAAGACTGAGTTGCAGCCACTGTGCTAACTCGGTGTGTATTTAATGGAGTTTGGACTGACATGGGGGTGAGTAGATAATGACTCAATTTCCATTGTGGGCTGAACTATTCCTTTAATGTACAAGCTATTTTTTGAGCACTTGGCACTTCAGTCAGTTTTATTCTCAAGAAGTGCGTTCTACATGATAGCCACTCACTCTGAGATGTGAGCAAAGATGTCGTCACCGCCATGGGAGGGGCGGATGAACCCGTGACCCTGTGACCTGGAGAAGTTCTTACACGCACCCTTATACACTGGTCCTGAGTGAGCACGTACCGTACTGGAGAGAGAGAGAGAGAGAGAGAGAGAGAGAGAGAGAGACTAGATGTCAACAATGAAACTTTTACATTAGTATTAATTATTAAAGGAAAAATCCGCCCTCTGATACTCTACACTGTTATATATCATCAATCTGTGATGTTCAGTGCATTCCACAAGTTATTTTGTGAAGAAGTGTTGTAATTTACTTTTTCAGTGTACCTCGCTTTCCCTCAACCTGCCTTGTCTAATTTAGTGATTTCCTTCTTTTCCCAGATTGCCTTGCAACAATTCCCAGAGGACATGGCATGCTTGAACATGCTTGTAGCTGGAGAGAGCATAGCAAAAGTGATAACATAGTACGAGCAAGAGTCAAGAAGAAGAGAGTCAACGTGGCTTGTGGCTGCATTGCATTCTGGTCTATTGAGGCTACTGTCAGTGGAGATATTGGTGTCTCTGCCTCTTCTGCAATCGATGTCTTCCTGTATGATTGCTGAGTGATGCAAAGTATATTCCCAATAGCTGTTTTTTAACTGTTAAAGTGGATTTTTCCTTTAACTGTTGACTATTAACTACTGTTAAATAGTTTTTCCAATAACAGAAACATTTTAAAATATAACTAAACTATAACTAAAAATATATGAATAATATTTTGTTTTAGACTAGATGAGACAGAAGAAGAGGGAAATGACTGCGAGAGGAGGAATCAGGAAAGAAGAAGGTGAGAAAGGGAGATGAGGTAGTGATCACATCAACTCCTACACGCTGTCTCATAATGACAGCAGAAGAGATGATAGTACCTCTCCCTCTGCTGATTCATAAAGTAAGCACAACAGTATTTGAGCTTTCTTCAATCCCTCACCCACTCCACAAACTAGCCAAGTTACAACAGCAAAAAAATTACATTTGGAAAGACAGAGTAAATACTATGATTAGGGTTTTCTTACGCTGAGTAGGTGCGGGTGCGCTTGGTGGGCAGCGGGCTCGGCAGCTCCCGAGGCCGCGGCTGGTCTCCCCTTTCCTCCCACACCCGACTTCTCTCCCTCAGGAAGGGGAAGGAGAGGGAGAGCGGGGCGTCAGGGGAGCGTATTGGGGTCTCCAAGGACGAGGTGAGACTGGGATCCGCCATGTCCGAAGCAATTTGGAGAGTGTGGAGGACGGTGTGGTGCACTCGGCTTCTCAACAGTGCTGCTGCTCTTCACACCGCAGATTGCTGGTGAGCTGCTGACACTGTCACCTGTCTGTTAGTGTCTCTGTGGGTTTGTCTTTTCACAAGGCCTGCCTCGGTGTCAGAGGCAAGCGATTATCCAGGTCACCGCTGTCGTTTCAAGTCTATCAGGTCTTGCTGTGAGGGGAGACCAGAGGGAGAAAGCGGGGGGAGAGGAGAGACTTGTCATATGGCTTTAAATTGATGGAGGAGAAGAGGGTTGAGAGAGGGCATCCTGCTAACAAAAAGCCTATTCAAGTCAGAAACCACTAGCAATTTAAACTGAATAAGCATATAGTCTTCCCTGCAATATGAAATAGCACAGATATGTCCTTGGGCCATAGGAAATTTCCCTTTGGCTCAGTTGGTAGCTAACTGGATTCCCAGTGGAAGAAGGCTTACAATCCCATATGGTTATACTACATGATTTATCTCTCAAGGAAGAATACTCAAAACATAACATTTATAGCATTCAAGATTTTCATCTGTTACAAATAGTCAAATCTATGAAAATACCCTTCATTTGGTGTTCATTTGGTGGAGTGAGTTTGCCCTTAAATATCTGATCTACTATCAGTTTTGCGCACAAAAAGGTTAGGATAAGCGGGTAGTTGCGTTGATCTCTTGTCAGTGTTCAAGGGCAAATTCACCCCAAAGACACCATTAACACTAGGACTGGGTGTTGAGAATTGGTTCCAATTTAGTCATGGCCCAATTCTTCAGAATCAATAAGCTCCTGTGATTTATCTTATCGATGCCGAGAGGCTGTTGCTCAGCTGGATGGTGTTTGTTCTGACAGCTGTGCGACGTTTGGACCTTTTGGTGTGCAACTGATTGCAAACAATGACGTATTTCGACGTTAGGGCGCTTCATTAAATCTGTTGTCTTTTCCCCCTAAAAAAATATCGAACAGGAATCAATAAGGAAATCGCTAAGGAATTAAATTGATAAGGATAATGGAAAACTGCTTCGGAGTAAATATCCAGATTTAATTAACACATATTATCTTAACCAGATGATATCCATGATGCATACAGTGTAAACAAGCATAGACAATAAACAGCAAGTCTTATAGTGAAGCTTGACATGGTTCATTTTCACTACTGCTGCTCCTCGAGCTGCAGGACATCGTCTGACAGACATCTGAAAATTGACTAGAAACAAAAGCGTCCATTGTGTGTGCTTGGAGGAGGACGGGGGCAGCAGGGCTGCAGGATGAGGAAAGCAACACAGTTGTGATCCACCCTCAAGATGGCTTTGTTGTTTCTCTGCCCGGCCGTGCTACTCCCACTCCTTTGCCTGCATCATCAAGGTTACACTACAGGACGCTTCGCCCACTGGAGCACCGTGCGTGACGTCAGAGCAGCCGCAGAACGCTGCCGCTGCCTTAAGTGGTGTGTTTGTGACGTCAGCACCCCATCCCCAAATGGCACCACTCACGAAAAATAACTAACTAACTTAAATATCCTAAAGGACTATCACAGGAATATTATAGTGATACCATAGGAGAGAAAACACCATAAAGTATGGCGAGGTTGCTATGAACTCGCGACTGAGCACCACACACGCACGTTAAGACTCTATGTGAATACTATAGGGATATTATAGTGATTTTGCGTATTAGCCAACTACTGTTAGTGAACCAATGCGAGTCAGTCCGGTAGAGTGGCACATGTCTGTTGGCACCAGTAGGTGCCAATCTACCAGGAGGTAGATTTGCAAACATGAAGCTGTATGTTTAAGCTAAAGAAGGGTCATGCGCTTCTAGCCCGGGTCTAGCACACATTGGCACACATTGACGAGCATGGAACAGCAGTCATGTGTGTGAAAACAGCAGAACCAGCCTAGTATCCTGGTAATAATCAATGAATATACTACGCCTCAAAATCTAATCAGAAAAGGTCATTCAATGATGCATCTCCTAATGAAAACCTCATCATTCAAATGTTATAGATGTATCCTGCTCTTCGGACTGCCAGAACAACCTCTCTGCAATTTACAATAAAATGTGTGAAAGGCGGTGTGCTGAGACAATAACTTAGTGTAACAGGGTGAGAGGTCCGCTCACAACGAACCAGGCGACCCTCAAATGGACGAAACTAGTCATCGACCACAGTCGTCGATATATTAGATAGAAAAAAAGCCTGTCATTCATTCATTGATCGGTTATTAACAATCATACAAGGAACACGTTTGCTCAATTCAGACAATAGCCAACGATACTCTGCCCGTCGCCTACAGGCGCTTTAAGATTCCCATATTGATAGAAATGTTACTTACTGCATTGGATGCGTTGGGAGGTTGAGGACGAGCAGTGTGTTTTGTCGGGGTGTATTATATAACGAGTAATTAAATAAATAAGTCGAGTAAATCCGCGTATACCGATGGAATACCCTGATGATGTGAGGGGGTGGCGAGTCTGCGCAGCTGGCGGAGATTCCTATGGCGTGATGCGACTCGTGCGCGTGTCTGTGTGTATGAGAGAGAGAGAGAGATACACTAGTGTGTATGTGTGGTTTGTGTCAGATAGGGACTAGTGTGTATGTGTGTGTGCGTGTGTGAAAGAGAGGGAGCGAGAGTGACTAAATGCCTCTATCTGTGTTCACATCCATCCGTGGTGTATGTGTTCACATGTAACCCATCATTTTTCCTCGATACAAAAACGCCACACTGATCACAGCCAGCTGAGACGAATACATAAACTGGCTGTGCAGTTGTCACATGAAACAGAGCACACATGATATTTGATGGTACAACAAACACGCTGTGTTGTATTGTAAACCATGTGGCTTCTCACTAACATTTGCGGTGCATAGGTCAGACCTGCATCCCTTATAAACAAGTGTAACTGTCCTTCACCGTCCTTCAAACCGCGGGATTTAACCGCCTGTCACTAATCTCTTTTGGGGATAACATTTCCTATAATCACACAATATGGCAAAATCAAAAATCACACAACCACACACAACCATAATATGCCCTTTTACTGTTTAGACAAGACAGAAATGTGAATTATGAAAAGGCTGTTCAACAAACTGAGGAACATTTTGCACTCCAACAACCAGAGCAGAGGTACCATCTTAAATAAAAGTACAGCCATTGAGATTAACAGATGTGAGTCCCATTGAAAACTGATCCTTTATTGTGTAATTAATATGAGGTTTCCATTTTATGGACCTTAATGACACCTTGGACAGGTGATGTCATGTCTGATGAGGGTCCCAATTGTCAATTTTTATTTTCACAAAAGAACCATTTTTAATAAGGACAATGTCACCCCCGTTCATCTCTCTTATTAACTACACTCACTTAACCTCAGGGTGTACACGACACATTTTGTCAAATTAGTTAGGCACCAATGTTATCATCCCAGCCAAGTGATGTTGAATTAAATCTTTGAATTTGTTTACATGTCAACTGCCTGGTTCAGTCCTGACTCATGATTTTTAGGGTCAAAATCTCATGAGAAATACACCAATGTAACTGAAAGTTCTTTGTCAATCATTCATTCAGTTATACATATGGGAAGCTTACATGTAAACATAAATTTTGCGCAACAATCAGAAGAAGTGAGCATTCTACTGTGGGTACACTGTAAACTAGCCTATTAGCAGTGGTAGTGGTAGTATTTACAATACAATCACCAGAAAGAGCCTGAGTGTGAGAAAGCTTCACATATTCACTTCTACACCAACAGCCCATGGCTCAGAAAGCAGTTTGCCACTAGTACTGTGTATGGTCTTTCACAAATTGAACATATCCCCTTTTGAACACTGAGTCAGGACTGGAGACTCAGGACAGCCATAGTAAGTATAAATTAGAAGTTACATTGCTTTTCCAGTATTGGGACTCCAAGTTCCTCTTTCTGGCATTGGCCATGGCAACATAGTTCTACGTCCAGGGTTATGTGTCCATGGCAACAGGGTTCCGTGTCCACGGTTCCGTGTCCATGGCAACATAATCTTTATGGGGGATAACAGCTCAGAAAGAGGGATAATGTCCATCAGCTCAGAGATTCTTTACTCATCAATCAGATCTTGGCAGCTGACTATCTCCCCTTTCCTGTCAGGGTGGTCTATCTGTTCATCTGTCAGCCAAATCCACCATTTTTCACTACAATAATGGTTTGTGAGCCTTTGCTAGCTGTTCCACCATGACAGGAGCCCCAACCCCGGCTCACAGATGGTCCCCTGAAACACAAGAAAAACAAAGGAGGATGGAGTCAGATGGATATGGATTTATGGATTATGGACTTTTTAGAAATGTGGCCCATTATCCATTGGCCACCTCATCCAATATCTGATGAGAGGAATGGCAGCAAAATTATCTTGGTTGATAGATCTGTCCAGTGAACATGCTAGCATACAGTATGGTAAGTAACCATAAGCGATTAGCATTATCCTAAAAGAAAATTAGATCATGTAGCAGCTCTAAGGCTGGATGGTCAGTTATTTTAATGACAGGCCTCTAAACCTGCAGTTTAGAGAACTGGCAAGAATTCAACAAAAAAAAATCACTGTCAATGGCAGAAGATCTCTCTTCCCTTGAGACTTTTGTTTACACTGGAAGTGAGTGAAGTTAGCCAGACAGCTAAAGTTTTTGTTTTGATTCGTAATGGCTGGCCCGGACAGCTCAGTCAGTAGAGCATGAGACTCTCAATCTCAGGGTTGTGGGTTCGATCCCCACAACTATCAGCTTTATAAGTCGCTTTGGATAAAAGTGTCTGCTAAATGACTGTATTGTAATGTAATGGACTTGGTATGATAATGATTATATACATTGGACTTGAACTGATTTAAAACAGGCCATAATTAGAAATGTTAAAACTTGTGTTCATTATGGAAATGAATTCTTACAATGAGAGTGTATGGTGCCTCTTTCTTCTGTCCGCTGTCCTCTGCTGGCGGAGCAGTCGACTGTCCCGGTTTTGCCTGAGTGTCTGGTGTTGCGGTAGTGGGGCCCGTCGGCGACGTATCCAGGAAGACCTCATCTGTGACCCGGAAACGGATCTCCTCTCCTTGGTCCATGTAGAGGTCATGGGCTCCTTCGTCCGTCTCATATTCCCAAACCCAAACCTGCTCCGCTTCATCGCTGAGGCAGTGGCTAAGGAAGGCTTGATAGCTCAGTAGCTGCAGTTAAACTAGAGACTAGCATTCAATTCTAGTTGGGTACAATTATATTTAGGGCTGGGATTCACACAACCTCATGATGGTCATAAAACAAGTGACACCATAAAACTGAACTTCAGAAGAAATCACAACACTTACAATTAACTCCATGTTTAGGAATGTATTCACTAAAAATGAGATTCAGGATACAATTTGGCAGGCTGCTGCAGTGACTCTGGTGGAATGAGGATATCATCAAAGAACCCCATCGTCACTGTGAAACAGAAAGGTCGACGTGTGTATCAGTGTTTACCACAGCATTGTAGGTTACGTCCAGTTCAAGGGAAAGCATGGGGAGGACTGGGGGGAAATAGTGATCCTTAAGACCAAGTAAAGGCTGGCAATGTATTGTAAGTGTCCTTATTTAAACCCCAATTACACACTACCACAAACCATGGTTTAAGCTTACTGGCATTTTCCCACTGGAAATTGTGCTTAGGTGCATGATTCAGACTGTGTGGTTTAATTTGGCTTTTATACGCCAAGCCTCCCTAGCATTCCCAACCTCGAGGTTACACAAATGAAAAAGCCAAATTCTTGACTGAGCCGGAGAGCTACACAAGTTAAGCCTTTCCTGAGAAAACGCATATGAAAACCCTCATGTTATTCTCACATTACAGTTAAAATTAAAATGGACAGGTCTCATGAATACACAAGAGAAAAGAGTAACCTATCTCCATGTATTGCATGAAGCCTAAGAGGCTAGGTACTGGTCAATTACATTTGTGTTAGAAACGAGAGAGAGATGACCAACGCAGAGCACTCCATCAAAACCTGACTAAAAGTATAGGCACAACTTACCATGAACTCCCTCCTGACTGCAGTACTTGATCTTACCGACCAGGATCTCATCAAGGAATGGGTGAAAAACAACATACCTGAAATTAACTGACAGAGAGACAGGATCTAAATGACTCAATGGGTATGAGTTAAGTGGAGTACTTCGAGAGTTGATCACAGAGATTGCCAAAACAGTGCAGAAATAGATAACCCTAGCCGTAACTGTAAGAATTGGAATATACAACAGTGGCAATGAGGTGGTCAAGCATAATACAAAGTTATCCTCATCATACCTTTAGTGTGTGAGGCTCCGTCCCCTGGGAATATATAGGAGTCATCCAGTTTAGTGATGTCATACAAGCAGATGCAGAGGCCCACATTGTAGACCACCTTCAGGGACGGAAGGACAGTTTAGTGAAGGGATGCAGAAATGGTAAATACCGTGGAATGTCATAACACACGTAAAAAAAAATAAGAAAAGAGAGCGAGCTACAGACACACACACCTTGTTGGCCAGTTTCTTATTGAGTTCTTCAGATATGGCATCGTTGAGCTGCCTTTGGAAGTTCCATGGAGGAATCCTAACGGTGTCAACCATTTCTACAACCACGAACATGATTCTGGTTCAACTGTGTGGACAAACAAGACGACGGAGATACATTTGGACCAGGTGTTGTAACTTACAGTAATGTGAAACAGTCGCTCCAAGTGCTAATTACGTTACCCGGCTTTATTAAACAACCCCAAAAATGAGTTTACAGGCAGTCAACTAACACCTTCAAGTCTGAACTGTCAGCCTGGCAACACGATTTAGCTTAACGTTACCAGTGCGACGTTTTAGGTATTTCTTCTTCAGGACAGCATTTTCTGTTTTTCTTCATAAAAAATGAAACAATACACAGATTCTATGCTTCAGAATCTAACCATATAGTTAAAATAGAAAAAAACACCGACACAGAATCAATATTTGTCCACATGTAACAAATTACGACAGTGAACAATTGTTTACGGCGTGTCGCAAATTTAAAGGCACAGAACACTTTTTATATCTGCAGCGTTTTCTTTTTCTTCGAACTACAATTAATTATTATTCAGTGGACAACCTCATTAGTCTAGCAATAAATTTGCCTGAATCCTGTTCAACAAGAATTTTAATTTCCAGACGTAATGTCAACGTTTTTGTACCATAGAAATATAAAATGTAGCCCAATCTCAACCATCAAAGTTGATGGTTGTATGCTGCCTTCAAGTCACTGTCAAGACGAACCAAGTTAACCGGTTGAACGCACATTAACGGCCTAACATAGTGATAAATGAGACTGCAAAAGTGGGAGTTTTTTTATTACAGAGTTGCCGAGATGTGACCTTTCGGGGGCAGACAGTGTGAAAGCTGTGTCAACAATTGATGGTAAAAGTTATGTATACAACAACTTTGGCCGAATAAATTCTGCTGCTATAGCACAAAGTAACTTAGGGTCGCTTGATTTCTAAAATGAAACAAGAAAACAACCCTTGTTACAGAGCACTTGAATATGTCAGCTCACAAACAAGAATTTGGAGCTTAGAAGGAGCATGTGAAGGCAGCAAAATACTGTAAAAAATAGTTTTTAATGTTAAGTCTAGATTTCTTCAGCTGATACTATGTCTGTATATCTACTGTAACACAAGCCAGTCCCTATAAAGATGCAGATAAATTGTTGAGCTAATCATTAACTTCATTAAATAAAGAAAAATACAAAACATTCACTGCAGAAATGTAATCTTTATTAATTTACCATATATACTGTAAATGTTTCTCATTTTCAACCTTGTAAGCTAGAAAACTGCAAGCATTTCATATCACCTACTTTTACAGTCAATATAATAGAAATGGAATCAGTAAAAGCAGGATTTACCACTATGAAATAACATGACAATCACAACAGCTGTTCATATTAGATCATTACATTTTAGTTTGTTTACTATATCTTAACAAATCAGTCCTGTTAATGAGAAGTCTTGAAGAATTCAATTTAAACCAATCAGAGAATGCCTGATCAAACAGAGCGCACCTGAGTACAAAATGACACGTTGGGTATGCTTGGGGACAACATCATTTGATTTGTCACTTTACAGTAGTGCTTTAGAAACTCAAAGACCTTGATCCAGTGAACAACAAAGTATTATCTTACATCACAGTATAAGCAAACTGTTCCACAAGCGCCTGTTAGAATTTTTGAAGCTGTTTCACAATGGACACCTGCAGAAACCAATACCCTGGTCATATTCAAACAATTATGCACATGATGAATTTTGAAATCCCACATGAAAATGTGTATATTGGTGCACAGTAACAAACTCAGTTTTCAAACAAAACTGAACAATAATTCTTTTGCAACAACCCAGGTGTTTGTGCAGGAATTCTGCACATTGCAATTTCAAGAGGCATCTTTGGCAATTACTGCAAAAAAACAGATCAAGAGTGTTCAAAGTATTTTACCATCAAAGTGCTGGGCTTGATAGGAGGTGTTTATGATAATCCCAAAAGTGTTGAGTAATAGTTTTCTGTGCTTAAACACCATATACATAATGAACAACTAAATAGTCATTTGTGTCCAACAGAAGTCTCAACATTGCTGTTTCAAATCATCTCCATCCCTGGAAACACTTCAAAATCAAAAGAAATTAAGAAAATAAAATGAATCACCTTCATAAAAATAACACCCCCTTTTCACCATCAAAGCACTTAGACATCAACCCAGCAACAGCATACTGAGAACTCAGCGGGTATGCTACAATACCAAGAGTACAACCTACAATAGGTACAAAATTCTGAGTCCACAACTGTTTGTTTTCATCATTTATCAAAAAATATATACTATTTCTTTCTCAGTTTATACTTATTATTCAAGAATACGTTATTTAGAACTGTTACAAATCTAAATTATTTAGATCTTTGAGAAATATACCTATATTCTGAAATATATCTGAATATCTTCAAACCATTTGGTAAGGTTTTCTCAAATTGTTGTCATACCATATATTAACAATATATGGTTACGGTTACAATATTAATACATGTATGCTTCTAATACACAGTGTGAATTGTTTTTAAAATTATGTAATCTTGTTTGAGAAATAGTATTTGACTAAAAATGTTATTAGTTTTTGATAAATGGTGACACGAAAGAGTTCTTGGTAGTAGACTTTGGACCCCACTGTACAGTTACAATCTAAAATCTGTGCTTCAACTTATGTAGCCTTTGATTGGAACCCACAATCCGCATGTCAAGTGGTTTGTGAAACCATTTGATTAGATAAGGGAAGGGGGAATACACTTGGATAAGAGTGAGTTTAATAAAGACGATGGATGGGAGGCTATATCATTACATTATGTTACAAGGGATAACACAGAGCAAAAGGCTCTGCATTTAGACAGGCAGCATACAGTGTCTCTTACTCTACACATTTATATATATATATATATATATATATACACTCTATATGTACACACCCCTATACAAAGTGCAGCTATGCATCACATCATTTACACGCAGGTCCAAACTTAGTGACTGTTAAATAGATGGGGATTTGTCTTGGGAACATTGGTCACTTTTTCTTTAAAAGACCCAGCTGTAACAGGCAGATCTATAGATCTTCTGGACAGTGAGATATTCAAACAGCTCACTTTAATAAAATGTAGCTGTAATCACCTAACATCCACAAGCCCTCGCAGAAAAATACCATTTAAGTGACACAGTCTAGATACATCATGGCATGACTCTGAACCAAACCTTTTACCAGAATGAGTTGTTACGGTGTCAAATTTAAATGTATTGATAATGAATATTATCTGTTGTATGATGAATATCTCAGTCACACACACACAACATAGGATGCTAAGAAGTGAAATATTTGCAAAAGATACAAAAAAAAAAAAAAGAACACCTAATTCTAACTCTAACAATGCGAAGTGCTAGTGTGCAGGTATCTGGACACTAGATTGTGCGTTAGTTTTCTTAAGAAGACAGCAAGCGTCCCAATGCTACTGAAGGCCAAACCCTAACCTGAAGAATTCAAAAACAAACATTCCCGGCATCTCCCTTTAAAGCTGCACTAGGCAATTTTGCACATTGGTGGCTCAAAATGGCAGCCAGAGGTAATTGTGGAACTCCAAAGGCCAGAAATCATGTAACATGAGTGTGCGGTCTGCACTTTACTGACGTCATGTTTACCAACCCAGCCCGTCTGTGCCAGCTTTCTCTGGCGCTCGCTCACTACTGTATAGGAGACAGTTTGTATTTCAATGTTTATTTTCGATTTGTCACTTCCTTCCTCCACAATTTCATTTGGGTAGATTGGGTGAATTGGGGGATTGGGACGCACTTCAGTATTGCAGCCCCACTTCATGATTCAGACTGGTAAGACAAGTGTAATCTTGCCTAGTGCAGCTTCAATGTCTCGTGATACAAAACATTATACCATATTTCACAAATCGGCTTGTGGTTTGGCCTGAGTGAGCCAGCCAGAGGACCTGGGGAAAGCACAAAGGGCAGTACAAGCAAAGAGGGGCAGACAGAAGGGAGCACTGACCGATGTTGACCTGATAGGAACAATCATGCACCACACACAGACACACAATGGACGAATATGGATGGAAGGAAAATATGGCAAGAGTAGCACTAACACAATAGCCGTATGTGTTCTGGTTTGTTGTCCTACCCACAGAGATACATCCACACAGAAAAGGTTTTCACACAATGATATGTTATATCATGCAACAGCCAACAAAAAAGACACAGAAAGCATGGGAAGAGCAGCAGGGAGTGGAGCGTACCGAGTTGAGTGTTGGTTGAAGTGTACAGGAGTGGGATGTGAACCACAGACTGGTTAAAGTCTCTGGGTTCAAAACACATCAATGACAAGGGAATCCTTATTCAGACAGCAGCATGCAGATCTCAGACTCGCTGAGAATGGGCTGGTGTGCAGTGGTACCAAGACAGTGCAGGGACGTAGGGATTTCATTGATGCTACTTACAGTAAATATGTCAGCCTGGGTGTCCAGTTACCGTGTGGGGACTTGCTTGTTTCCTGTTAACAAGGACTAAGGTAATGTGTTCATTCAAGTCAATAATTACATCAGAAACCAGCAGGCCCTGCAGCCCACTAGTGGAGGGGAAAAATAAATAATGAGGATAATAATGTATCACCATTTGGTGCTTTAGCCATAGACGACCTAAAGGAAAGTTACATACAGTTGGACTTCCTGACAGAACAATGGTCAGGTCTGGAGATACTGGAGGAATACATTCATTTGAGTTCATTTGAACAACTCAGTTAATCAGCTTATTGAACTGTTTGGATGGAGGAGAGGAGGAAGAGGAGAGGAGTGTGTGCTGGATGGGATGCTGAAAGTGTGAAGGACTCAACCGAATAGTACAGGGTTACAGTCAATGAGCAACCAAATAAACGTGTCAAATACGATTTAAATCACGGAGTGCTGCCGAACAACGCCGCCTACAACAGAGACTAGAGTAATGCAGTAATGCTAAGCGTGTCACACAACGATGCCTGTGATTTGTGCGTGTTTGTGTGCATGTGTGTGTAGTTCTGCCTGCTAGCCAGGAGTGCTTTTACAGTAATCTTGTCTCTGTGCATGTGCGTGTGTGTGTGTGTGCGTGCGCTTTTCATCTGTACAGCGACCTTGTGTGTGTGTGTGTGTGTGTGTGTGTGTGTGTGTGTGTGTGTGTGTGTGTGTGTGTGTGTGTACTTGTGCAAGGGATGCATCAAATACACTCCTTTCTGTTGCGGAGCATCTCTATAGCTGTTCGTATACCAACCTAAACACAAAGAAATCTTGTTACCATCTACCATTACCCATCATCTCTTCCTCTTTGCAAAGCTCTGCCCCTTGGCATATCCAGGCGCACATTTCTACCCTACATAACCCCCACCAAGGCCCCGCAAAAGGGCCCCTCATCAGCCCTTTCAGACCCTGCTTCCCTTCTCTCCAACATTTACTGGAGCCGCTTCATCCTGTTGAGGGCGGAGCCAGCCTGGAACCACTCGATCTGGGTCTCATTGAAGGTGTGGTTTAGAGAGATGGACTCTTGGCTGCCATCACTGTGTTTGATCACTGCTGTCACGGGCTAGAGGAGGAAACCAGAGACAAGCAGAGCTGTATTCTGGAGCATTTCTGCCATGCCCCTTCACTTTTTCCCAATGGAATCACTATTCCCCGGTTTTCATTACTATCTACAAATCGAATGAGGTCTGGTCAATCCTTATCTAGTTCAAGACAGCCATGGAACTTGGTAGTCCACCTTTGGAAAGGTGAAACCAGGGTATCATTGTTTGGAAATCATTGTCTCATTTACGTTTAGATAATGTTAGATGAGATAAGGCATTTTGATTAATGGTGAAATTGGCTCACCTTGCCGGGGGCAAAGGATTTGAGTCCTGAGATGGAAATCTTGTCATCAGGGCGGATTTTGTCGTAGTCATGGGGGTCGGCAAACGTCAGGGGCAGTAGGCCCTGCTTCTTCAGGTTAGTCTCTGTGACAAGGAGGAGAAAATAATGCAGAGTGAAAAAAAAAAACAGGAGAAAAAGAGAGAATGAGGAAGAAAAGATATTGGCTCATTGTATTTCCATTTTGTAAACAAAATGGTGGTCAGTGGAGCGGATCTATTACACAGCAACACAAGGTCATGTAGAACAATGCATACATTCTGTGTATGTGAATGCGCGTGTGTGTGTGTGTGTGTGTGTGTGTGTGTGTGTGTGTGTGTGTGTGTGTGTGTATCTGGATGGTATCGATTAGCAACAGGTCTCAAGATGAATTAGCCGTTCCCTTTCCACACAATCGATGTCACTAAAAATCAATTTCCTCAAGACCAGGTGATTCTCAAAGCTTCAATCTGTATTCTTATTTTTAAACAGGTGGTGCCAAACGTTTCTATTCAAAAGGTCTGGAGGTGCTGAGGAAACCCTTGCAGCCACTTGTAAGAGAGACCTTCCTCAAACACTAACCGACACATCCAGCCCTCCCACCTACTCCTATTTGAAACAAAAGTGCATGTGGCATGTGCTTTGTGGATTGTAATCACAAAAAGACACTCTGCGACACTGCTGAAGGCCCTCAATTAGCAATACTGTAAACATGCATGTTTGCTGTGCAATGCAACCACAACTACAGAGATGTTTTCTCTGTCACCTCTGCCTTTCAAACAGACGTTTGATTTGAACTATACTAGATTACATAATAAAATCTCCAGTGATGCCAGAATGTCCAGGAACTCACCGTGGATCCTGGCAAAGCTCTTAACAATGATGGCACGTCCTCCGAGGTGCCTGGGCTCCAGGGCGGCATGCTCTCTGCTGGATCCCTCGCCGTAGTTCTCGTCTCCAACTACCACCCAGTTCACTGAGTTAGCCTGGGGGGACGAGACCATGAGACAAACATCAAAGATGTATGGAAATGGTGTCAGGCCGAGGGACAGAGGAAACCAAAACCAAGATGATTCAGGGAACAAAATGATTTTATTGAATTCAATAAAAATAGCCATAGTCAAGAACTTTATATCAACTTCTTGACTATTTTTCTTTTTCAAAATAAAATAAGCTAAAATAAAATGGCTTAACATCTTAAAATTTGTGAATAAAATAAAATTGTGATATACGATTATACATGTTTAAAGCTACACTAGTCAACGTCGCACATTGGCAGCTCCTAATGGTAGCAAGAGGTAACTGTACTTAACTACCCAGAAATCATGTGACATGTCAGCAAACTGCACACAGCATTTACCAACCCGGCTGGTCTGTGATGCTTTATACCAAAGGGAAGAGAGGCAAAAGATATGGTATGCTACAAATCTCTGTACGCAACAATAGTCAATGTGTCACAATGTGTTATGTGTTTAAAAAAATAAAAATAATCATTCCCAGACTCACTTTGTAGTGGCGGGCCACATCAGGCACGCCACCGTACTCTCCGGTCAGCTGGTTCTTGATCTTGTTGACGGCATCATTCTCGATGTTGACTGCACCAATCAGCAGATTGTTGGAGATGTTGTCCAGGTGACCACGGAATTTCAGCCAGGGCCCGGCAGCACTGATGTGGTCTGTGGTGCACTTGCCCTTCACCTACAGGGGAATAGAAAGGAAGAGGAAGAGCAGCACGAGACACAGACGATTAGGGAAAAGAAAAGTAAAATAAATAATACAAAGGGCAACTGAGCATCTGATATCAGGCATCGTTATATGCAAGTCACCGTTGTCAAAGGCTTTTGAAAAACAGCACAAATAAAGCCAATAACAGAAAAAACGTTCTCCATTAGTATATCAGTCCTCCACCTGTGTTTTAACCTGTATTCAGGCCGGCTGTGATGATACGGTGTCGTCCTCCTCCTCGCCCCACTACCTCCCCCTGACTGGCACATCCACAGCTTCATTCCCTTCCTTCAGTTCCTTTCTCCTTCCCTCACCTTGATGAGGATCCTCATGTCCTCCAGATCCTTGCCATGCCACTCGTCGAAGGGCTCGAGCAGCTGCAGACGGTTGCTTGAGGGGCTCACGTCCACCTGGGCAGGATTTCCAAACAAACAGGTTCATAACAAAGTATATTTCTTTTTTTCTTTTTTAAGATTTTCTTTTGGGCATTTTTGCCTTTAAATGACAGTCAGTAGAGAGAGACAGGAAAGATCAAGTGAGAGAGGAGGGATGACATTTGTTGCAACCTAAATAGGCGTCAGTTCATCAGGCTGTCAGTTTAGGCTGTACCCTTATGTGGCTATGACGTGGCAAATGCATGGGTTGTTCACCTCAGTAAATGTCTGTTTTACCTGCAGGTCCAGTGCCTTGGTATCCTTCTTCTATTCTAACCCTGATGACCAAAGAGCACTGATTTAATGCGGTAACCAGAAAGTGCAGTGCTCCTTGATCATTTGTTCATGTTGTAACAAAGTGTTTTACAGAATGGAAATCACAAAAAAAGTAATTTACCAATTTATCTGTCCATAACTGCTTTGTGGTCTACTTGCTGCTGTTTTCTTGGCTTGCTTGCTGGATTGTAAAAAGGAAATTTTAAACATGAAATCACCTTGACTGAGTTGCCCTCAGCTGGTGGGTGCTGGTAGGTGTCCTGGCCAGGGTCAAAGTCCCTAGTAGGGAGCTCATCACCGGTGGGGGGTTCCAGCTTGAACTTCTCGCCATTGGGGGCAGTCAGGTAGTCAGTCTCAGGGTTGAAGTTGAGGGTTCCGGCGATGGCCATGGCCATGACAATCTACAGTACATTACAATGTAGGCATTTAGCCGGCGCTCCTCTCTAGAGCGAGTGCAACAGTTTAAATTTACATCGACAACATTACAAGCAATCAATAGAGAGGCGTGCAAACGTCACAGCCTCTGATATTCTGAGGACTAAAGGAGTGTGGCTCAAGCCAAGCTCAAGTTTTCCAGTCATGGTCTAGTTTATTGCCAGTCTCCTTACCTCAGGGGAGGTGACGAAAGCATGGGTGGCAGGGTTAGCATCATTCCTAGCAGTAAAGTTCCTGTTGAAGGACGTGACGATAGTATTCTTCTCTCCTTTTTTCACATCCTTCCTGAAGAAGATCAAAACACAGAGCTGGTTATTCAGGTGTGTTACGGTTTTTAGGTTAATCTCTTAGAGGAATTTTCTCATCATCAGGCTGTTCTCAGCCTTTATACTCTCTGTACAGACTTTTCAAAGTGAGTAGAAAATAACCTTGTACATACCTGTCCCACTGTCCAATGCAGGGTCCACACGCATTGGCAAGAACCACTCCTCCAACATCATTCAGGATCTTAACCTGGAAGAGGAACAGAATCATAAATACAATACAAATTTAATATAATACTTTCAATGTGGACAGATCCATAGAAATATTTTTTTGCTTCCAGCCTGCTTTAATGTAGAAATAGAGCACCAACATATCTTCAAGGAGGTTAGTCTTGCAATACAACTCCAAAGGAATTAATTTTAGCGCCAGTTCAAAGACCAAAAACTTTAAGGTAAAGTTGCTGAAAACAAATTGAAGAAGGGCTTTTATGCATGATTACTTGGAAGTCACTTGATGTTTTTAAGTTCAACAAAATAGACTAGGACAAAATAACCCGTACTACAGGTCACTGTTTATACTTTCAGTTCACGTTACTGAGATTCTGACTCACATATCCGTCCCTCTCGATGGTGGCGCGGATCTGTTCAGATCCAGGGGTGATAGTGAACTGGGCCTTGCATTTCAGGCCCTTATCCAGAGCCTGCTTGGCCAGAGAGGCTGCTCTGCCCATGTCTTCATAGCTTGAGTTGGTGCAGCTGCCAATCAGACCTACAGAGGTCACAACAGACCAACAGGAGTCAGGTTACATGTTTGTAAAATGAGAACAAACAACAAACGGGAAACTGAGAGTACAATTACAGTGACCGATATAGAACTACTCGTTTACTTTTACTACCACAGATTGTATATGAAAAGGGAGGAGAATAGAGAAATAATCACCAAAAGGGATCAGCAAGAGTCGGATTATACATCTTTAATATTGGGATTATATTCTACTCATTGTCAGACTGTAATCACATTCTATTCAGTATCCATTCTGGGAATAAGTCCCTTTGGAAGAGTATCAGCTAAATGACAGAATTGTAATGTAAACTGATCATATCTAGTCAATAACACAGCTTGTAGAAACAAAGAACAAAATATTGAATTTCACAGGACAAAGCATCACAGATATACTGGTAACTTAATATGATACTGACCAACTTTAACCTCCAGGGGCCAGCCGCACTTCTGAGCTACAGCCCCGATCTCAGACACAGGGTGGGCCAGGTCGGGGGTGAAAGGCCCGTTGATGTGGGGCTTCAGCTGTCAGATGAGGAAAAAGGGTGGACAAGTAAATAAGGGACAATCATAACATGGGACAATGGTAATGTGGGACTTGGGTGGGCATACTGTAAATATTGTTTTGTAAATTTGGAAACATTTGTCAGAGGAACATTCAGGTAATATTATTAATGTCAGGAAACGAGGGCTTACTCACCTCGCTCAGATTAATCTCAACAATCTGGTCGTATTCACAGCCCTTATCTGGGACCAGGTCATCCTTGAACTCTTCAGCAAGGGCAGCGATCTCTGACAGGGAGCAAAGGAGAAAAAACGTTGAGGTAAAAAGATATTGATGCTATGCAGAATTATAAATTCTTCATAGTGTGCATCTGTGTTTCCCCTACCACTGCATAAGCTGGGCGGCTACCCTAACTAGAGGAGTTGCCACCACACCAAGACAGTCCATCTGTAATAGTTCCAGTTTTAGCATCACTTCCGCCCCTCCAAGAACAACTTTAGTGATACACTGGTGTGTATTAGTGGCACAATAGATAGCCTGGTGAAGAAGTCTCACAGTCTATGGTTGTCCGGTACTGACCTTTACGGCCAGTTTTCTCCAGGTAGGTCCTCATGCGGTGGTTGTAGGGGAACACAGAGGTGGTGGCTCCAATCTCAGCTCCCATGTTACAGATAGTAGCCATACCTGAAAGATGAAGGACAATGTCATTCAAGTCTGATAGAAAACTATATCACATTCATATTCTTCCAGTTACATTCGTCTAGTCCCATACCAAAAACCATAGGGTATCTTTGACCCACATTAAAAATCTTGTGGTGAATTTCATCCTCACCAGTGCAGGAGATGGAGTCGACTCCAGGCCCATAGTACTCCACGATGGCCCCAGTGCCTCCCTTCACAGTCAGGATGCCTGCCACCTTCAGGATGACGTCCTTGGGAGAGGTCCAGCCAGACAGGCTGCCTGTTAGCTTCACTCCAATCACCTGAAGAGAGATCAGATAGGGTTAAACAAATACCAAGAGATATTTGAGGTAGGAAATAATGGTAAAAGGAGGAGGGAAATGTAAAAACGAATGCAATTTAAATAGAATTAAAACTAAATCATAAAAGAAAGAAAATAAGAGCTCAAAAGATGCAAAGAACCTACGTTGGGACATTTGAGCTCCCAAGGGATATTAGCCATGACGTCCACGGCATCAGCTCCTCCCACTCCGATACAGATGGCACCCAGGCCACCGCCATTGGGTGTGTGGGAGTCTGTACCGATCAGCATCACTCCTGGATAGGCATAGTTCTCTAGGATAATCTGTCAAAGGAAAGGGCATACCTGCCATAATGCCAGGTTAGGCAACAACACATTGCACCTAGGGTACTGTAAGCTTTTTGAGTTGCTATCTGAAACGGGCCGCTTGAGTGAAATGAATTTACCCAGGACTGGAATGTATAAGTTCACTGATTTTATTAAGGATTTATTAAGGATTTATTAAGGAATGTGATCATTCTATCATCCAAGCCTTTTGGTAAAAAGGTTGTGCCTGAGCTGTACCCTATTTGATACTCTAAATCCAGAGCCAGGTACAGTCCAAAATATACAATTCCTACCTGTAAGAAAAGCTGTAACCTACCTGCGTCATTTTAAATCACAGTGCTGTACCTGATGGATGATCCCTGAGCCTGGTTTCCAGAAGCCAACTCCATATTTGGCTCCTGCAGTTGCGAGGAAGTTGTAGACTTCCTGGTTCACATCCTGGGTAAGAGTAAATGTGGAGGAGTTAGGGATTCTGTTGACAACATATTTTCACCAGAGTATCCTTAATGTAACCCTGAAAGAATACATTTGGCTCTCTAATCCCAGTTGCTCAACTTCACCTGACTAGCACATGGCTAAGCAACTTGGCCAAATGGTCCACAAATTCTGGATCAAACCAGTAGTATCAACTCTTCTCAGAGGTAGTTGACTGGTTAAGGCTGCTGCCTGTGGAGCCACATCAATCCCCAGTTGCCGAGGAGCCAGTCTCCCCTGCTTGTCGCCTCTCTGCTTTCCAATTGTCTGAATACATAAAAAATAAGCTTTGGCACAAGTGATGACAATTATTACACTACCTGTCATCAGTTGTGTTAAACTATGTATGATAGTTGCCATATACCTGTACTGGCACTGAAGATGATTTAACTATTTTTGTCAACCTTGTACAGCACAGGAGCACTTTTGTTTTTTGAGCATCCGTCATAAATAAAGTGTGTAATTTTGCAGCCTGGATTTTGAATGGAATTTTTTTCTCATCATTTAGCAGTGTGCAGGTTTTTTTCTTCTCCTCTGCTTGTTAACACATTCGTATTTGGAACCAACGCACCTGTGCAAATCTGTTTGTATGGAGTACACTTGATCACAGCACTTCTCTCTACGTTTTACATAAAAAATAACAAAGGTGAGTGGACTAAATCAAATCAGTACTATATATATATATATTGTATATACACCAAAAAAAGCATTGTACATGTAACATAGTTATTATTGAGTATAATGCCACTTGGCACTTGTTTTGTTACTTGTTTGTTAGTTTGTTACGTCTGTGCTATGCTGCCCCCTACTGGTGGTGTGTGCCTGGCTGACTATTAGTGTATGAGATTGGGTGTAGATCTGCCCAGTCGGCGAGTGCACTGATACCGTGTGCTGGCTAACACAGACATCTGCAAACTGACGGAGCTGTATATGTTTTGTGTTCCATCAGAAAATAAATCTGGCTTATGGCCTAAAATATCTTGGAGAGAGAGAGAAGATTTGTCGTCATACACAACAGTTTACATACACACTTTGTATCCTTTAAAACCACCACCAGGGCTCCATCAAAACTCAATATAGAATCAGTATAATAACATAGAATATAAAATTCAGTAAAACTGTAGCATTGAATAGATGTGAAACTGAAAATACACAAGACCTCGCTCTGTTCCTCTATCCTTACCCTTCCTCCCATTTCCTCCCATTACACTTCCAGTGTAAATGTACCTGGTGATAAAACCGATTCTGATTCCATTCACCACCCACTGCCCTCCTCACCTTAGCCCTCTGCAGATCCTCAGCCCCTCCGATCTGTGCCTCAATCAGGTGATCACAATGGATGGTGGAGGGCACAGCCACCGTGGGTAGACCACTGCTGATGAACTGAAGCATAGCCATCTGAGCCGTAGCATCCTGCATTGCGACGCGGTCTGGACGCAGGCGCAGATAGGTGCGGCCACGGCCAATCTCTTGCCCCACTGGATCATCCAGGTGACCATACACAATCTTCTCAGACAGAGTAAGGGGCCTGTTGAGCCTGGCAAGGTGGATTGATGGACATGATGAGGTAAGAGTTGTGTAATCTTCTATCTATACAAAATTTTGCAAATGTGCCAGAGATAATAATGTTTTCCATATTTTCAAGTACGGCTGGGCGATATATCGAGTTCTCCAATATGATATAAGATATAATTTTACTGAACGATATGAAAATTCATAGCGATATTCGGCTTTTTACAGTGTTTAAACGTTATTTTTATTTTTCATTCCCTATCATTCCCTGTGCACTGCCACCACCTACCGGCATTCTCCGGGGCAGCCTTTAGTAAACGGAAAAGCGGAGAAGACTCATTTAGTGGAGTTAATCTAGTTCCAAAAAGGAGTCATATCATCTCCGCTATTTGGAAACACTTTGGATTTAAAGGGTCAGAGATGTTATTTTGCACATTTTTAAAGACTGCCTTTTATTTTTGTTTTTTTCTTTGTACTTAAAAAGCTTTTTATGTTGTTATTATTTATTTGTGCTACTACCAGGGCCTGCAACAGACAGAGACTAAGGCAGGAGCTGAGAGTTAACGGGTCAACAGGCCGCTTTATTTGCACCAGCAACATAAAGGACCCGGTCTTGACGGACGCTTTTCAGCTCCGTCTCTCCCGGTCGGCGCACCTCCCCTCTGTCCCGGCAGGTCAGTCGCGGAGCAGAAAAGCTGCTAGTCCGCCAGGCTTCCAGGACGCTTTTCAGCTCCAGTGATATCATTTTAAAGTCATAACGCCCAGCCCTATTTTCTAGGTGTCTGCATGTTTCAGAAAACCAAATTTAAGACCTTATTAATGCTACCTGGAACTGATTTTAAGACCATTTTAAAGAAACAATTTCTGAACGAACAAAGCTAATGAAAGATATGAAACTATAAATGGGCAGAATAACAAAAAGGACAACAGGAAATTAAATGGTAAAGGAGATGAAGTCCAATTGTGTAAAAGCTTTAACACAATTTTAATACTTTACATAATTTATTTTACGACTTTTTATAGACCCGTATACACCATGTGTTTTGTGTCAAATTTTTGGAGAGGTAGTATCAACAAGAGTCAGGATAAAGCCCTGAACACCAGAAGTGACTATGGCTTGTCAGGATAGTTAATTCTGGCAGTTGACTGGTCTTGAAGTCATATTAAGAAATATCTGTTAAAAAATGTACACGTTCCACCCAAGTGGAAAATCACTTTAAATGACTAAGAACCAACAAGCCAGACAAAATGGTTTTCCTATCCCTGGACTACAGCCAGTGATCAGGTCAGTGAGAGGGGAAATGCCTGGTCATCTAAAGTTAGCCTGATGAGGGGAGGGGGTCCAGCTGGCCCTGAGAGGTCAACACTGTAAATGTCAAAAGATTTACTCTGCAGCTATAATAAACACCTGCCATACCTCATGGGCCCAGTTGTAAACAGTATGGTCTTTGTGTATACGGTGGTGTGTACATGTGTACGTGTTTACGTGTGTGACTGCTGACCTTTTGCGTACAATTTGGATGTTCTTGTGCATCTTCTCATAGTTAATGCTGGAGCCGGGCTCAAAGCGGCTCATGGCCACCTTAGCCTTGGCGCTGAAGGCTACCGAGACATGAAATCGCCTTGCCCCAGTTCCAAGGGCGAGCTAAAGGAGGGGAGAGAGTGAAGACCATTCAGGGTAATGGCACCATAAACACAATTTTATGGTGCAGCTTGGGGCCAACATTTGTCAAATTTTACAACACATTGTAATGACAGGGTAGAAGAAGAGGACTGTTACATTGTGCAAGAAGGGGGGGACCACATGACCAGGGACAAAGGCAAGTGAAGATAGTTTGATGGCCTAACGATTCTTTAGCGTGTCTTGCATTGGACAAATGAAAAGGAAAAAGGCAGATATGTAATCGGTTTTTAGACATCATTAGGTTGAAAGATGACACAAGGATGAAGAGAACCTCATACTAAGTCAACAAACCAACACATTTTCAAGGATCTTTTTAGAAGTCATTTGGTTGGACTGTAAAAAACATTAAGCCATTTCTTTCCTCAGTTTCATACTGAGTTTTCTGCCTTTTGCCTTTGTTGGGCAGAATATTTGGCAGTATCCGACAGCAGAGTAGCTCTCCATGGGACCAGATTGTAACCTGTCATGCTACGGAGTGATCCTATGTGATATGTGGGAAATGTTATCTTCTAGCCAGCTATGCCCACTTGCCTAATATCTATAGTTGTGATATTCAATGGAAATTCACTCTGCTCTCGAGAAAACTGGGTGAGAGTGCAAACAGAACAGAGGCCAAACCCTATAGGCAACATTGGCACTTTCATGGTTGCTCTTATAAGATGCCCATATGATGTACAAGATAACCCTAATGATAGAAAGGTCAATAAAACAAACAGTAAAGCCTTCCATAAAACAGTAATCTGAGTCTTTGCCATCTTTGCCATCTCCGTATGATACAGATCAAATGATTACCATAAAACCATGCAATATGACTGTTATACATCACTTCAAACATAACACCCATTAGACTAGGCCAAGAAGAAGAAGTCTAGTCTGCTGGTTTATTTAGCAGTGGGATGGATGTTTTCTACCGCGCATTTATCAGAATAATACACTCTGCAAATAATTCGAATACGTCGGCCTAGAATAACTCTGTAATACCATTAATAGTGTGCTTATCGACGACGTGAAAGAAAAAAGGCCTGTATTGCCGCAAAGAAATCACGCAACAGACAATAACAGCATGGAAATAAATGGGCTTATCAATCACCATGATGAGGATATTTTGCATCGTCACGAGACGTACACTTAACGACGTGTGCTTAGTTGACATCATATTGCACATAATGGGGAAAGTAGGCAAATTAACGTAACATTATCAAAACAGTGACATTATTCCTTAACAAAGTCAATCAATGCCGAAAGCGGTGGGTCGTGCGGGTATCACTTTTTTCGCTTACTTTTAAAAACAGAAACATATTACTGTGCTATTCAAATTAGAAATATACCAACGTATATGATTTACTGTGCACCACAGAAGCCCAAAATACGCGATGTCACCAGCCCCACTTGGCTGTTATGAAACGGGAGGTGAGACGCTGGAAGTGCGCAATGAGAAATTTAGTAACCTTGTGATCACCTTGCAAACATCTGGACACTTGGGGCGAAAACTGCCACAGTCTAGATGAATGTGGACTGAAATTAGCGTCGTTATCTAGAATGCCACGACTTAGCACACACTGTTGGCAAGTCGGACGTGGTTTTGACCGTTACAAAACACTGCTATCAAGAGTCAGACAGGGACGCTGTGACCTGACTGAAAGCGGCGCGATAAAGACGCTTTTCAACATTTATCCACTGTCGACAACTCGTAAGTGGTAAAGATTGTAAAACACCACAAAGCCTTTCTAAACTAACATTTATGTTCGCTGTCGACACGGTTGAAAATGTCTTCTTAAATAAAATAACGTTTTCTTACCCGCAGCCTAGTGACAGTCAAACAGTAACACGCCATTTTGTTCACTGACAAAGATGTGTGTCGCTGTGATGTGACGTCAGCGCCTTTATTTATCATACGAGCCCGTTATTTCCTTTCTATCATTATATTCATATGACCGTTTTAAATTTTGATTAAATATATCAAGCAATAAAAATCAGGCCGAGTTGTTTGGCATAAACATTTTTTAATTATTGTATATATACAGTTATTATTCCTTCCCTAGAATCCTTCTCTTAACATTCTATGAACATCTTTGAAAAAATTCTGTATACATGTAAGCAACGTCCCCCTGTGTCCTTTTAGTTTTAAGTATGCGTATGAAATGCATATGAAACGCATGAGCAAAGTTTATATTCTTTTTGCATTACAAAAATGTGATGGACGAATTTGAGAAAAATGTGGTCACTAAGTTGAAGCAGCTAAAAGAAATTATTGAGTGGAATCTTGGGGGAAAATGTTCGTGTATTTTTTATAGCATTGTGTTTTGTCCCCCTAAAATTGGAACTAATACTGATTTTTTTTTACATTTTGCATCTGTTACGCTGTAAAATACTCATGCATTCAGTTGCATTTGCTTGAAATTCTGATTTTGTGTGTGCTCTAAAATTGCTCCCCGGAAATGAATAGACTTGCTTTGGTATGGTCTCTGGTATGGTATGGTATTGTGAAGTATCATTTTTATCCACAGTTTTCCAGATGGGTACGTTTTAGCTCATTCCATTAAAGCAACAATATCCATTATGCAAGGTAAAGTCCAGAGTCATAGCTTTGCTGTAAATGTCTGATCACATTGTCAGGTAAACTTTGTCAAGTAAAAGGTGTAAAGGTGTAAATACTAATCCTCAAGTAGAAAATCACTGACGTGCAAAAGTACTCAGCTAATGGCTTAATCAAAACTAGTGTTACTCTAAAGATCTAGTCGAGAACAGTAACTAACAGTAACAAAGTAACAAATTACCACTACTTTAGTGGTAATTTGTTACTTTTCACCAATGGCCCCCTCAGAAGCTGGACTCCATCACAAACCACCACACATCATGTAGTTACATGAACGCCATTACCCACAAGCCCTGCTAAATGTCATATTGCTTTACTTGTTCAATAGACGATGCAACCCAATAAACTATGGGTCCTCCCCCATCTCAACCAATAGAGGCTCTGTTGCTATCACCGCTTATATTTTTAGCAATGGTTCAAGCACCACAGGAAACTACAAATATCCCTCCGCCAAATAAACGAGTCCGTTTTACAATCTTGGAATAATCTGAGGAAGAAAAGTCCCTTGTGATTTTTGGTACTATCTAATTTTACGAAAACATGTTGAATCCACTTAATCGTGCGTATGTCTGGGAAGCATTTATTGCACAGTTGAGCAACATGTTTTAAGATATATATATATATTTTGATTATTGGTCTGATGGTGTATACCTGGTAGACAGATATGTCCTCATTGATGAGCTGGCAGTAAAATAGATACATAAATCATTTGGAAAGGCTAATAACGCAGCGCCTAGGATAATATGAAGAAAGTAGTTCCTGTGTACCGTCACGGCGCTGGGGGTGTGGGCGACTCAAACTGTATAAATACGCAGGGTTGTCAAACAGTAAAGTTTTCTCTGGACCCTCAATGCAAACTGCCGATTGAGGAAAACTGGGAAACCCTTTATCATCTCAAAATTAGAGTAGAAGTAAACCCAACGTAGATTATCTACCGGTGAACATTTATAAAAGCCAATGACTCGACAGATCACCTCAAAATTCACGAAAACACAAGGGAATTAATTCAAACGCAGCAACAGAAGTCGAGATTGACACCAGTAAGTATAAACAGTAGCCTAGCCTTAACCCTGCACGAAATCAGGCAAATTACATTTTAATATAGGCCTAAAGGTAGGCGCCTTTCTTCAAAACAGGAGGTCGCTGATCTTTTTTTAACAGGCACTATCCATAAAAAGACTGTAATGAATTAGCCTGTAACGGTTTGGTCATCCATTTTAGATTCTGATGTTTTTCTTCCCCAGTGGATATTAGTTGAATTGAAACTCTAAAAGTCTGCCCTGCTGTCATATTTATCTTCGGGTTATATATGTTGTTTAACGGTTAGAGGGACTCTCCTTGATTCCTGAGTGCGCATCCTCGGTCGATTGCTTGATACCGCAATATTCACCAGTTAATTAGTTTGCTAATTTAATTTACCGTGACAATTTGTTTAGCAGAGATTCTCCAGTTGTATGTCATCAAGATGAATGTCCTTTCTGCTCTAGTGCCTTTGACAGACATCGAAGTAATTCCCAGGTAGACCCTGCTGCTTCATCTGAGCTTGTCAGCATTCATGCAAAGTTGGCTGTTGTTTTCTTGCATCTTGGCTTCCTTTGCACATTTATGCCATTTGGCAGGTGTATGAAATATTCCCACATTAACTGGCCTACAAACAATAGGTTTATTAAGACCATTTAAAGTTATTTTTGTGGGTATTAAACTAGGTAGCGTCCAACTAGACTATCACCCCCCTTTGAAACATCATAATAATATTTCTGTAATATTATTATAGGCACGTAGTGTGTCTGTGCTACTGAGTGAGCTTATAGTGACCTGTTTATGTGTTTT
Source organism: Hoplostethus atlanticus (assembly GCA_034670405.1). Classification (NCBI taxonomy): domain Eukaryota; kingdom Metazoa; phylum Chordata; class Actinopteri; order Trachichthyiformes; family Trachichthyidae; genus Hoplostethus; species Hoplostethus atlanticus. The sequence goes on along the minus strand of JAXDDX010000022.1, from coordinate 1,897,530 downwards.
TTATCTTCTGTGGTGGTATCACTATAATAATCCTATAATATTTCTATAGGAACGTATGGTTTTGCTGTGTTGTGTATAGTATCCTTGTATAATGTTTTGTTGGATTACTGTAGTTGTTTATCGTTAGGGATCAAAGCAGATGTGCGGGCTCGGATGCATTGTAGCACAGAGTGCACGTATGCAGCTCTGATAATGAGCCAGTGTAAACAAATATATACCGTAGGTCGCATGTTTTTACTGTCGTGACCCCAAACAAAAACAGGCCTGTACTTCAGCTCCTTCATGCTGTAGAACATCCGTAGGTAAGAAATGTCGAATAACTGCGATACGAGGGATTGAGGGGTGATTTATGAAACGGAAATAGTAGGATGCTTTCGGAATTGCAATCCATGATCATGATTGAGGCCATGCATTGTAGTTTTGGCGCATCAAGCCTGCACATTTTAAGTGAACTATGCTTCTAATGACATTGAATGACATTGGGTGTTGGATAATTTGATGGTGTCACTTTGTAAGAAGAGATACGAAGGCAGTGGCGAATATAATATATTTCCGTGAGAACTCAAAGTAAGACTGGCTTGATTTTTATTAGTAATGGCCGTTGCAGTTGAACATATGGACGGATCTTCTTGTTTTCAAAGATCCTCTGTCACTTGAACTAATCTTCAATTTAAGAGGAAGGGGTGAACAAACCAAGGATTTGCATTGTTGCAAGATGGGGCACTATTTATAGCCATCCAAGCTTCCTGACGCATTTCCCTTCATTATCACCTTTTTAATTCGAAAGGGATAAACAAATCTCGTTTTAAACTGTCATCCCTGAAGCCTAGATTCAACCTGCACAGTTTTATCTTAAATAACATTACAGTTCTCTTTAATCGGATCCGATTTTCTAATGCGAGTCTCCCGGTCCCACCTGGCAGGGAAGTGAATGTGAGTGAATTGTTTATGTGTGGGGCAGGTGCAGTGAGGAGGGGGGGCGGAGGATACACTGCACGCTGTGATGACGTTGTCAGTGTTGCATGGTGGGAAATTGTGTTCTGTAGACTCAGACTGTCCTGCCATTTTGCACTTATCTTCAATAAGTCTTGTGATTTTTATATCACTACAAGCTTGTATTCAGTTAGACTCTGCATGACGATGAATGGACTCTCTGATTCAAAATGGCATCGCGTTTAGCAGGAGTAACTATGGGATCGGATTCAGATTATAAAGGATTTATGGACTACATCACAGCATCTGTTACATCTCTCAGTATCCCTCAATTGACACAGCCAAAACATAGACAGTTGCAAGTATAACTGCCATGTGTATGTTATTGATGGGGGTGGCTGGGTAAATTGTTTTCCTCACATTTTCCTACAAGGGAGCACCATCTCCTTTCATCTCCCCTCAAATCTTCCCCTAGTTTCTTCTCAGTAAAACAATAATTTCTTTCTCTTTTTCTCCTCACAGGTGGGACCTGACACGATTGTTTGACATTACTGATGAAGAAAAGGAATTTCTCCCTCCAGCTTTTCAAGATAGCCCCTAAAAACTGTTAAACTGCAACTTGCTGACCCTGCCTTCAAGGTGCCTTTACCATCATGATGATAATAAATGCATCCTACACATTACAATAAGCCAGAGAAAACACTATTTCCACTGCTGCATTGTCTCAGTTTCAACACTCCATCTGAAACACTTCGCTATCAAGACAACGCTAACTTAGCGCGACCATGCATCTAGAGGTGAAGGTGGCCCTCAACTTCATTGTGTCCTACCTGTACAACAAGCTGCCTCGGCGTCGAGCTGACTTGTTTGGCGAGGAGCTGGAGAGGATACTGGTGTCCCGTTTCGAGGGTCATTGGTACCCTGAGTCCCCTCTCCGGGGCTCTGCCTTCCGCTGCCTTCATCTGGGGGCACCGAGGGACCCCGTGGTGGAGTTGGCTGCCAAGAGAAGTGGCCTGGACACAGAGGAAGTTCGTGCGAACGTTCCTGCAGAGCTCAGCGTGTGGATCGACCCGTTTGAGGTTTCCTACCAGATTGGAGAGAAGGGAGCTGTGAAGGTGCTCTACTTGGAGGACCCTCTTGGCCTTGGGAGTGAGGGTGAAAAGGTTGAGGGGGTGAACAGAGAGGGTAAAGGTGACACAGAGGCGGAGGAGGCCAAGAGTCTGGGCTTCAACCCGGACGCTCAGGTGTTTGTGCCAATTGGGGGCCACGCATCTCCAGTCCTTCTGTCCTCTCTCTCTAGCTCGCCCACGCCGCTCTCTGCCCAATCCTGCCCAGGGCTCTTCAGCTACCCAAGCTCCAGCACCCCCACCGACCCCACCGCCCACTCCTCCAACACCGCCACCCCTTCTCCTCCCAGTGGGGGGCTGCCCTACCTCTCCACTCAGCAGCCTTCCTCCGCTCTTCCCAGCACCCGTCCTCCCGTACAGCCCATCACCTTCACCACTGCCAGTTTCGCCGCCACTAAATTTGGCTCGACCAAGATGAAGAAGTGCAGCGGGGCCGGGTCAGCAGGTGGCTCCAGGTGTTGGCGTCAGTGTACCACCTCCCCAGAGGATGCTTTCCCGTTCCCCTACCACCATCACTGCACCAGAGCTGCTGAAGCACAAGCCACTGTCTCTCTCCTTGCACTCCCTTGGGGGTCCGATCCCCAGCCAGCTCTCCCCCAACGCCAAAGAGTTTGTCTACCCAGGATCCCCAGGGCCCCTTTACTTCGATGCTGATACCCAGCCCATACAACCTCATGCCAGCCCCTTCCAACCCCCCCACTCTGTCAACTCCCATCCATCCTTTGACCCGTTCTCCAGCCCTCCTCCAGCCCAGGGTGTAGGCATCATCGGCGGCAGCGGTGGAATCTCCTACATGGAGAAGCCGCCGTTTGTAGAGGGTTTAGGGAGCTACAACCTGCAATATCCTAGCCAGTCCTTCCAGCCTGTGGTGCTGGCCAACTAAGCCTTTACTTGTAATCATGATGATAATGATGGGAATCGCTGTAGCAAGAGTTTAGTATAGGAAGGTGATGCTCCAGATATTTTCAGTTTTTCTAATGAATTGTTCTTACTACTAATACAACAGTTAAGGATTAGTTTTACTACAAAGACTTACAGTACCACTTCCACCGCATATTTCATGGATCTGTTTTGTCCCCTTGAACTCCCCCCTCACTGACCATTTGTCCATTACTGTGGCTCCTCGTGTTTTGTTTGTTTGGGGGTGAGGGGCTTGACTTCCTTTCTACTTTGAGTTGTTGCCAGTCTCTTAATGCAGAGATGTTTATTATTTTGCATTGAATGTTAATGTGAGAGAGATTAATGTCCTTAACTCTAAGTGTAATGGACCCGGTTAGTATAGCAGTATATGTAATAGCTCCATTTTGCACTGCACTGTCATGCTGTGAAAAAGGACCTAGCCAAGTCAAAGCTCAGCACTTTGCACTGCAATCTGCTCTGCCCTAGTTGCCACAAATACAGAGGGGGCTGTGCTGTCTTGGTGTGTGTAGTCCTCTGGTGTTCGCTGTTCTGTTTTGTTGTGGCTTATTGTGATCGAGAGACTCGTCGTTTGTGGTGGACCTGTTCAGCCTTGAAACGCACACATGCGCAGACACTGTCTGAATCTGTTTTTGTTGCTTGTCAATGCTAGTCACTGGCTGTATATCAAAAGGAGTTGCTTATTGTCACCTGAAATGTGTACATGACATGGATTTAAAGGAAGTGAGTGCAGTGGAGGGAGCAAAAACGAAGCATTAGGATGTTCAGGGAGCAATGTAGTGGCGTGTAGCTGTCAGGAGAAATTGCAGCTGGGAAGGTCAAGAAACCTTGCTGAATGTGAAAGGAAAAATATTATTTGTATCTTAGGCTATAACCATGGGCTAAAATCTCAAATATACACACAGGGATGTACATAACAGTTTCATACATCTACATGAAACATGCATTCACTGAATTCCAGTCAGCAGTGTGTGTGAAGGTGAACAGGCGGAGTAGGAGGAGAGGGGGAGGGGATGCAGCAGTTAAGCAGTAGGGATTGTGATAAATGTCTTAGCGTGACTTTGACTATGAAGGAGAGGTCTTCCTCTACAGGGAGAGGAGGATGAAGAGGAAAGAGGGAGAAGGGGAATTCGGAGGGAAGTGAGGGATTGGGACAACTAGAGGGTTTTCCATCTCTGTGGCATCCAGGGTGTATTGGTTTAGAAAGTGACACTTAAAACCCAAAGCACGTTTCTAGTGAGCTTAAATTGTATTGAAGCCAAAGGCTCACACTAGTCTCTCCCCTCTTGAAATTCTTCAGTTATCTCTGGTCCTCTGGCTGTTTTTAAAGGGAAACCAGAATCATACAGTTAAGGTTGTTTTCTGTCTCACTTCCCGATTGCAGTGGACTGTGATTTGGCGCACAAGGATGAATGTTCTCTATTGACATGGGTTTCGTCACTTTATGGGATACCTTGTCGGATCTCTGTTAATCTCATATTTCTGGCAATAGTAAGGTGATCTGCCGGGTCCATGTGATTGGTTAGTCACTAGAGGGGTAGGGCAACCCCAAATCCCCAAATGTCCATTTGAGCTGTCCAGCACTTTATACTATTAGGCTCCTGAGGCCATGTGTGTCTCCCACAGCCACGGGAGGTAAATGTTCTCATTCCTTTGCCCTCGGTATGTTAATGGCACATTTTGTCCCAGCTGTCATGAAATGCTTTTAGAGATTCAAATATGATCTAGATTTGTATTTGGATGCATCATGATGGTGGGGAAATGTTTTCAGTCTTGTGTATTATCTGATTATTTTCTAGACTTGTGCCCATTAATGTCTTTGTATAAGCCAACCCAAGGACCCTTGGCTTGTATTGCTATGTGACAGTTTGTCATATGCATGCATGCAGTCATGCAAGTTTTAGTCCTTTTTTTTTTGTTTGTTTGTTTGTTTATTTACTTCCAAGGGGATGGGTGGGAGGGACACATATCTCTTTATAAATGTTATGATTGTGAGGGAAAGATGCATTTTTACATTTGTTTGTAATTTATTTCCAATTTTTCTATATTTTTCTTTTTTGCAGAAGAATTCTAAAGTACATTTGTAAAGTTAAGAAATTATAACTCCAGGAATATATAAAAACAAAAAAAAAGTTCTTATGTTCAGATTCTTTGTTTAGTTTCTTATGTGCTGAAGTTATTTTTTCAAAAAAAATAACCATGAATATATGCAAGATGAGACAAAAATAAAGATGTATAGAATAAAGTATTGAATGTGTATTGTACCTTGTACAGCAATTGTCAAATAAAAGACGGGTAAATGTATTCATTTTCCAACTTGGATTTTTGGAGTTTCAGAAATGAATGTTTACAATGGGGTTGTGTAGGAAAAGATGGCAAATATCATTCTTCTGTGCTCCCAAAGCAGTCTGACAACACTATACTCCCTGTTTTCATAGGCAGTACATTTAAACCAAAAATCCCCCATACATTTCAAATACAGTGTTATTTGAGTGCAGTGGCTACTTTCCCTTTTATGTGAATTCAACTCTTATCCATATGTATCTGAAACTCTGTCAATCCTCCAATTTTTACCTCTGCCACAAAATTTATTTTCATCACTTATTATTTTTCGGTGCCATACATCATTACCGTTTAACCTTGTTTTCTTTTTGCCTGCCAGTTACTGAACCCAGATATATTCTGAATTATGTGATTAAAATGGTTTTCCAACTGCAGCCTCGTGCAAAGAATGAAGGAGTCAACAGAAATTGTTACAAGTCTGCCATTTTATATTTCACCTCAGAGTTTTTACTTTATTGCCCTCTCCTTATCGCCGTGGTCCTGATACTATAGCCATATCCCAGACTGTCTTTGCTTACACAGATGCTGACCCTTCTCCAGTGCAATGTAATGCCATAATTTTAACTTACCCTGAGGGAGTCAAGGGGTTTCTACCTCTCTTCACCCTGGAAAAAATCCAATATTTATTCAATAACAAGTCTGTTAACGGCAGGTTTGAAAAGATGAAGGAAATGAATGTGATTATGATCAGTAATTAATCAATTCTGGTTGAGATGGCCTGTCTAAGAGTCCAAGTGTCTCCAGCATCCTCTTTCACATTGTCCGTATTTGTCAGACTACTCAGTGCAAGCAGATTTGTTTAATTTCCTCAGTGTACAAAGTGCGTCTGGAGGTGAGAGGTGGTTTGAGCTCTGTGTGGAGAGCACTGACTGCTACATGAGAAGGAAATCTGAGGACTCAGATTGAGAGGGATTCAGGAAGTGTAGTCTTTGTTAGTTGGTTGTCAGAATCCCAAGGATTTAATGTTGGATTGTGTTTTACATTTGGAAAGAAAGGAACAGTTTGGATTATTCTCCTCATACAGCAATCAAAAAGTCTTTCTTTGGCAAATCTACTCTAAAAGCAGGCTATTCTACAATCAGGAATTGAGAATTACTGAAGAGGAAAAACAAGATTTTGTATTCTGATGTCTTTTGCTTATATCTATGTGTGCATTTTATTTTGCACTTTGGAATATTTTGTTGTCATAAAAGAAGTTTATTTTCTATCTAAGATTTAACAACTAAGATTAAATGGATATAATTAAGTTCAAATGATATATAAATATAGTGTTTTCTTTTCTGCCTGTATTTTGTTATCATTTTTCCTATTTTGTATCTGATCTGTACACCCTATAGATGTATAATGAATCTTTCACTACTGAAATGCAATGACCTGTTTTCTGTGCTGCCCCTTGGGAATGGGGAGTTACTACTGCAGTTTCTTATTGTATCAGATTCTTTTTTAAGTTTGTAATAAAAACAGAATGGCAAAAATAAGCATGGAAAATAAGCTAATTGTGTCGTCCTCATTGTCTGTGTGTACGCAGGCATGATAACGCCATGAGGGAATACAAAACCACAGCATCTCAGAATATGACATGCATCTTCAGCACACCCAAAGATAAATTCTGCTCCTTTCCACCTCACAGTATGTGTGTGCCCTACCCGGTTATTGCTGTGCTGCTGTAGAAAATATTGCACATCGCAGATTGTGAGATGTCTATCCCTAAGTTGTTGTGAAAACCTCCGATTTAAATGGTAGGGCACACTGTCCTGTTATTGCAGTAAACAAATCTCAAGAGAAGTTTGATCAATAATTCAAAGCGAAGCTGAAATTCTCAAATGGTAAACAACCAGATTGCTCACCACCCATCTCAGCTGCCTCCATCCCACTAGATATTACCTGATATTTCATCATCTAGCAAGATGTGGAGTACAGTATCTGGTCTGTGCTTGTGCTGTATGTGTCAGATGTAGCCAGCTAGGTAGCCTATGGCTCCCTCGTGTGAGGTGAATACACTTGGCTGTGCTCTCTATAGTAGCATGTAGTGGTTTGACATTAACATGCATGGCTGGGCTCCTCCTTGGCTCTCCTCTACTTTCCTCTATCTCTTCATCGCCCACTCAATGCATCCTCCCTCCCTCCCTCGGCTCACATGTCTTGCTTTATCTAATGCTCCCCCTCTCGCTGCATCCCTGTTTTTCTCCCTCTCTTGACTCTCGGCTGT